>VYZM01006637.1:233201-393815 GCA_013398915.1 Dromas ardeola | reverse complement strand
GCTGGAGCACCTCTGCTATGAAGACAGGCTGAGAGAGTTGGGGTTGTTCAGCCTGGAGAAGAGAAGGCCCTGGGGAGACCTTATAGCAGCCTTCCAGGACCTGAAGGGGCCTACAAGAAAGCTGGGGAGGGGCTGTTTGCAAGGGCATGTAGCGATAGGACGAGGGGCAATGGTTTTAAACTAGAGCAGGGTAGGTTTAGATTAGACATTAAGAAGAAGTTCTTTACAACGAGGGTGGTGAGACACTGGAAGAGTTTGCCCAGAGAGGTGGTGGAGGCCCCATGCCTGGAGACATTCAAGGCCAGGCTTGATGAGGCTCTGAGCAACCTGATCTAGTTGAAGATGTCCCTGCTTCCTGCAGGGGGGTTGGACTAGGTGACCTTTAAAGGTCCCTTCCAACCCAACACATTCTATGATTCTATGATAAACTCATAACACATTAAATCTTTATGAAACAACAGATGTTAGCAAGTAACAGTTCAGAGACACACTCAGACCACCTGACTGTCCAATCAGTTCAATAACGTGTTTTGAAGTGTTCAACTCTGATCCTAACCACTGTAGCTTGTTCAAATGCAGAAATTTTCCTTATTTCTGTTTACTTACTCCCTGGGTTCAGCAACTAATTAAAAGTTAGGAAACTGACTGCCGAAAAGCAGAGTAGCTTGCTTTCAAGCCTAGGAAGTTCTAATGTCCAGAACAGTAAATTCAATTTAACACAAGTAATATTACACTGTTTAAATGTTGTTTGCATACGTGAAATGTTCTTTTTTCCTTCAGAATTCTGTGCCTCTTACTACATAATTTCTGTGTGCTACTTTTTGGGTTGCATTCTACTTTGAACACAAATGCAACATGGTAATTCTTTAAAATGACTCCTCAAAGATACACAACCTTATTTTCCACAAAAATAAAATGGGGGGGGAAAACCCAATCCATCACACCATCTGCCTATATGCACTCCTGATTAATAATAATGCAAGTCCCGAATGTAGCATTTATTTAGGCTAGTTTGTGTTTCATTGGTTGGTAGTTTAACCTTTAGATGAAGATTAAAAGCAAATACTGAAATTAAGAGTGTAAGACCTACAATCCTGGGTCTGATCAAGAACTCATCTGAGCTACAAAAGATTATTTTGCGAAAGTATAAGAATTGTGGACAACAGTATAAACTTATCCCAAGTATTCCCACTCAGCAACTGCTTAAGTCAATATATGAGAAACCTTGATTGAAAGCCATCGTTAAATATCACAACGCTGGTTTAGATCCATCACAGCTGAGTGCCATTACATAGAAAAGACTCCAAATACTACTTCTAAAGAGACAGTGACTTCAGCCCGGGCTCGTCCTGCAAGCAGTGCTCCTCTCTGCCAAATGAGCCCAGAGAAGCTGTGGATGCCCCATCCCTGGAAGTGTTCAAGGCCAGGCTGGATGGGGCTTTGAGCAGCCTGGTCTAGTGGGATGTGTCCCTGCCCATGGCAGGGGGTGGAACTAGATGACCTTTAAGGTCCCTTCTGATCTGAACCATTCTATGATTCTATGATTTTACCTTTTCATAGACAGAGTCTTTCCTTGTGAACCTTCCACGACTGTCGCGAGGCAGAACTGTACATTTCCTAGGATAGAGTTAATAAATTATGTGGGTAAAGTCTTCAATATTCCTGTGTTAATTGCTAATGATTAAACTTCATCCCCATGGAAATAATCAGCAAAACTTAATTTGATCTGATTGGTTCAGAGTCTCCACCTTGAATATTAAGTGTCAGAGACAGATGAACGCCAAAGTGTTTTCTTATTGTGGAAGCCATGAGCTATGCTTATATTTTTTTCAATGTTTCTATGTTTTTCTGAGTTTCCAAAGGACAAGCTAGTCAGGACTCATTTCACTCCCCCACAGTAAGTGTCTTTGTGGTGTTTTGTATCACCATGTCCTTTTCACAGAGCAGTTTTGTGACAAGTTTCACTCTTGTGGAAAATTTCATTCTTGAAGAAGAAACCTCTAAACACAAATTCTGACCTACCTTAAAAGGCCATTTCCAGCTACCTCAGCTCTGTTTCAAATGCTTGTGATCATTTCCAAGATTTTTGTTTTAATCATGGAAATCTCCATTATGCTCTTATTACTTCTTTCATGAGTTAAGAAGAGAGAACAATGAGAAATTTCACTGGATGAAAAGATGGATGTCTTCACTCCAGTGTATTTCTTGAAAAATGAATGAAAAAGCTTCATAGGGAGGATAAATTGACCAATTAGTAAGCATAATGCATAGAACACTTTTTAAGATTGCAGATGCTGTAATCTGACGGGAACCTCTACATCTCAAAACAGGAACATGATGGAGTTCTAATTATTCTGCAATTGGAAGAGCTGATAAATGAAACTGTCCATCCCCAAAATATGCAGAGCATCTAACATGCATCTGATCCTGAATATCAAATCAATAGGGTTTAATATTTCACTAGCAATCATACATTTGAAAATCAATGCTGTCAGGTTTGGTAAAGCTCTCTTCTATAAGAGATAGTTACAAGTCAAGGAGATTGAAGGCATATGTTCAGGGATGAACTAACAAAAGCTATTCCAAAAGTCTTGTTCATTTGTTTAAACAAGTGACAACTATTTTACATAGTGACTTAAAAAAATTTGGTCTTTGATTTTCAAACCAGTAGAGCAAAGTAGAGCCATTGCAAAACCCAAGGGAAAACACAGAAACGGCAGTTAGACATTTTCAGTAACAGTGGTATGTTGACTTCTTTGGAAAGGAGCTGTTCAGACCCATATTTACATTTATTGGGTTAAAAATACCCTGGCTATAGATATTCAAAACTTGTACTGACTTGCATTGACTTGCACATGCCCATACAATGTAAAACTTCACTGTGAAATATTGCTATGTCTGGATGAGGTACCCAAGGATCCCTAAAACTTTACCTCTCTTCAAGCTGGCCTTCTGACAGCACCAGGTATGTCTCTGATGAGATGATCTTCCCTCCACAACCCTCCCTCCTTCAGTGCACTCCTCCCATATCTACCACACAAGAGACAGACTTCAACAATGATGGATGTTTTAACTCCTTTAGAAGGAGCACTGACATGGTGTGATGGGCTGATCCCAAACACGGTTCCACCAGCCCAAAGCAAAGCTTTCTGGCATGTTTTCTTGACCTCTGGCACTAGCATGTTGTGAAGAGAGGAAAGGATTTATTTTTTTTTTTCTGAGTGCAGATCATCTTACAGATTGAGCAAGCCTGGAATTGAAGGAATATCTTTTTCACGTGTTTTGACCAAAAGAGGAGATCACTGTGGGAGATTTAGCATGACTCTGGAAAAGAGTGCTGCAGAAGCACAGAGCCTAGAAAGCAAAGAACTGCATTACGGCAGGTGCTCCAGTTACTTAGATACATTTCTAAAACAGCATGTTCTGGATTGTGCAAGTCTTCAGAGAGATGATAACTCGCGTCTGTAGCAGTCTTATCTTCAGATCCTGAATTCTCTGAATTCTTCCCATTGAGAGCAAAGACGAGCTTGAGGATTCATCCACTTCTTGCTTTCAAAGGGACTGAATGCCAATCTCTAATAGTAACCCATGACGGTTAGGTAATATTTCTTCAATAACTATTGTCGGGTCACTGCAGTTCCTTAGACTTGATTTTTTTTTCTGGTTTTGATATTTTCTCTCTTTATAATGTTCAAAAAGCTGCTAAAAAGGGACCTTTTATGAATTATCCACCTGTCTGCTAACTCACTTCTGAAGGACAAAGAACTAGGCTTCCTTAACCTAAATAGAGAACACAAATAGTGCTGCCTTCTTGAGAGAATATTCTATATTTGCCCATTCCACTACAATAGAAACTAAGGTTTTCTTAACTGCAGATTACTTCCAGTTGAGAAATTGCATTATATGGGTTTTTCTGTTTATTTTTACATCTAGAGTTCATCTAAACCTGACTGTACAACCAGACATCACTATGAGAGACAGTGTGCATGCACTTAGCCACATTTGGGGCTATCTTGTGGTCTCCCCCATTGAGGAACAAAATGAGAATTTGTTCCTCACATTCCCTATTTCTCAGGGACTGTAATGTGAAGCAAAGCCCATGGCAAGCAGAACAATTTGAAAATCTTACTCTGTGCTACGAGTTTTTCTGAACTCTCACTATCATTTCCCCAAATGACCAGCACTGTCATTTTCCTTGCTGGTCAGAAAGAAAGACAGTTTACGGTCACACATCTAAAAGGTGTGTATCCCTCCCATGGCCTGCCAGTGGTCATGAGCACTATTTCTCATTGTTGTCATGGTATGTGACATTTAGAACCATTGTGCTAATGTAGCTGTTGCAGCAATATCATCACAGAGCTAGTATCAACCCAGATCTCAGTCAAAGTAAAGTAAAAAGATAAAAGACAGTAAATAAGTTCGGTTCTTTCCTTGCTTTGCTTCATTTACTGTGTTTCATTCTCTTAGTTTCCTTCTCAGCTCATAACTCTTCTATTTAGCCTGGAAACTTCAAGCCTCATCTGCAGCTAACTGACCGTGACTGTGGCCTGCTAGAGAATGGGTAGCATAAGTATATTAATGGCCATGTGGTGCTTTCCCACTGGGAAAAGCCACTTTTAATATGTGTACATTAATAATATGACCTATTTGTATCCTTGTAGGAAGATATGATGGTCTTGATGGTTTTTGACATTATTACACTATGTTTCCACTTGCAGAGGTACAGAAAAATAAAATCAGCCTTTGTCTACCTCTGTACACTTATTCTGTGTTAGACAGAAATCAAAGAAGTGCAATGCTATTGCTGAATCTACAAATGGGGACTGCAGAGTGTGGTTCACCAAATGATGGAGAAATGCAAGATTAAGGCATATAAAGAAAAGGCTATGTCAAAAAATTTGTGCCTTGCATCTCACCTGTCCTGTAATGTGTAATGACTACAGTGTTTGTGTCTCATTCACTCATGAGAAATTAACAGAATTAAGAGGTGGTTCCCAGAAACTGAAATACAATTATCCACACCAACTAATTGTGAGCATGATTACTGGCACCATCTCAACCAGGTGCATTAGCTGTTTTCCAGGCAATTCCCGGCCACAGCTCGGGGTTAGCACAGGAAGGGCAATGCTCCTACCTCCTAGCAGAGATGAAGCTGTGCCTCTTCTGCACTGGCTTTTCTGGTATGGTCCCCAACACCCTTCCAAGAGGCCCGTTCAGCTCCTTACATTCCTCCCATTAATGCCCTTATCCAATGTCTAAAAAAATTTTGGTACCATGCTATAGAAAGACCACTTTTATGATTTTTTGGGCCACAGATAAACAAAAATAAAAGCAAAAATTGTAGTACTGAGCACTGGGGTGGGTCCACACAGTCCTGGTAATGGCACCTCTCTGGCCATGTCAGATGAGGGGTGGGGGAGGATCACAAGGACTGAGCTCTGCCTGGATTTGCTTTGTTTTGCTCCATGAGGTTAGCCAAGAATGTGGCCACAAGAGCATCACCTGACATGGGTGTGTCGCAAAGAAAACAGCAATGGCCTATATAGATAGGGCAGGACTCTCTCAAACCGACTCATCTTCCCTTATTTGCCGTCAGTCTCCCAGACTGAATTAATCTGCCTTGAAGATGAGGGCCAGAACATGAAGGACATTGGAGATTATAACTCAGTGAAAGTCCAAAATTTTGCCACAAACGTTTCAGATTTTTCCTGGCAGTTTTTCTCCTCTTGTATACTTGGATCCCACCTACCTTTCCACAGGAACCTCAGCTCTGTGATTTGAGGTTAAATAGGTAATATATCAAGAGCTCTCACCTTGTGTCTTTTCTAATTGCTAACCTCCATATTATTGTCAGGCTTTCTTGTTGTCGGTCCTTACCAATTTTCATTTTCTTTTGGTTCACAAATCTGATGACTAAATTTCATCCTAACACAGTGACTATCAAGATAATCCAGTTTTCCCCGGAGGATGTTTTAACCCTCCTACTTTTACCTTACTAGCACATATGCTATACTTTACTCCAGTCATTAATGAATAGCAGAGAAGATTGTCCCAAGCTGGGTCCTTGTTACAGCCCTAGTAACCTCCTGTCAATCCAAACATTCTTTTTTCAACGGAGTTCATTATCATCTCTCTTTAACTAGTTTCTTATGGTTCTCTAATAATCTTTATCTGCTCCCATTACCTAATAACTTCTCATACAGCACCAAAGCAAAAGCTTTACTGAAATATGAATAGATCTAACAGACTCCATTGACTTAAAACTGAATAAATCAGTCATCACATTATGTGAAAGGTATTAGATTAGTCTGGAATGATTATCTTTTCAAACATCATGTTGATTTAATAGCATTTTCTATTTTCTTCCAATATTTTAATTATTCTTTCCTTCAAAATTTGTTTTAACACTCTACATACTACTCAAGTCAGATTAATAAACCCAGAGATACCTAAGTTACAAGGAGGAAACTCCTTAAGTGATGCATTTGTTATTCTCTGAAGATTTGCTATGATCACTGATTTGACAGGTTTATTAAAAATCCTTCCTAACAATGTCCAACTGTACGCAATTTCACCTGCCTCTTCCTGCTGCATTCTGGGATGGACATTGCAATGTCTCCAACTGGAGGACATGAAGACCTTTGTGTCTTGCTTTCATCTCAAAGAGTGTCCATTTCTTTTTCTGTACGTTCATGATAATAAGAATGAATCAGCTATCCTTCATTTTCCAATTTTCTGTATCCAATGATCCTTACTGAATGTGAGGTAAATAATTATTTTCATATTTTTTACTTTATCTGCATTACTTTTAATCCTTAATCCATCCTCAACATTGCAATTGGCCCTGCTTCTCTCCTCACCACCCTTCATTCTTCTTTTATTTATATAACTGAAGAAGGTTTTGCTGACCTCCTTTCCTTTACAAAGTTTAACTTAACTTGGATTTTGTCAGCTTTCTTTTCATCCCTTTGCTTCCTGACCTCCAGGATACAGCTGTCTGTGCATCAGTCTCTTGTTTCCTTCCTTGCCCAGGGGCTGTTCTTGTGCAGTGAAACGTGTATGCCCTGAGTTGGGCTCTTTGCTTACAACTTTATGTGCAGTGCGCTCAGAAAAATAGAGGGTGGTTGGATTTCTCCACCCTGCTATTGATCACCCTGTTTATATGATGTCAAGTCATGTCAGTCAGGCTTATAATGATGCAACAGAAAACAACTTTTCCAAAAACAAAGCATAAATCTTACAAGCATGTTCACCTCATAAATTTCTGGCTCCAAGTGCTGACACTGGCTTCTTTCCTTAAAATTATGACACTGTTATTTCAGGTGGGTGACTAAGGCAATAGTATACATATATATAATACTGGGACAGCAAGCTGTCCAAGCCAATCTGAGTTTCAGACTTTAGAGGAAGAATTAAGGAGTCAGACTCCATTTTCACTGTGTGTTAACATTTATTTTTTTTTTTCCAGGGGAGGTAACTCGTTTCTACCAGTGTAGTCCAGGCTGAAGCCTAGCAGACCCATTTTTTCTTCTAGGGGCAGATCAAGGGCAACTCTACAGAAATCAGCAGAGTTGGAACGATGTTAAAGGATTACCGTGAGAACAAATCCAAGCACAGCAGAATGGAATATTTTAAAGGATCCTTTTAAAAATCTACTTTTTTTTAAAAGAACCTTTCCTAGATATAGCATTTTAGAGCAAGTACAAGCAGAAAGAGGTACATTTATTGAGGCTGTTTGTGGACTTCAGAAGAATGCAAGTTGTCCTTTTGCTTTCAGTTTTTGTGGTTGTGGCTGGGCAGGAAGAAACAATGCCTGTGTTAATACAATTACTATGTCTTCTGGTTTGCCTCCATTTTGAATCAGCAGCCCTCTTGACATATTCAGAAACACTTTGGAGGCATTATTGAGTAACAAAGTAGTTTCTGGAATGGGTTTAGTAGACTCAGCAGGGGGTGAAAAAGTTATCTCACATTAAATCTTCCCTAATTTAGAGATACACCCAACAGTACAAGCACCAGTGGGCATTCTCTTATTGATCCACAGATTTCCCTTTCCACAGTGGTTACCAGCCATGTCCTTTGCTGCTAACCCCATGTCATTTGTGGCTAGAAAATGAAGACACCCAAGTGTGCTATTGTCAGTCCCGGTCCTCAGTCAGACTGTAACATGGGAGCCTGGGGAAGCCTAAGTCTGCAAGCCTCTGACGCCTGGCTCAAAGAGCAACCCCAGTGCCGCCAGGCAGCAAGACGACAAAATGAATTTCTATGATGCAAAAATTAGATCTGATTGATAGGGACCGACTAATAAAATGTCATATCTTATAGATGTGGAAGGACCACAGTGCCAGTGATAAAGTGAGATTGGTCAGGTCTGACAAACGTGCACCAGAGCTGTATTATTGACAGTGGGGGATAGTATTGATTGAGCTGCCAAGCTTATCATATTACACAATTATGATATTAGATTTGCATTTTTAATTCTTTTAGAAGAAATTGGCCCAAGGCAATTACAAGAGAGAAATGCTGCGATGGAGCCTGCTGATCCAGAAAGGAGGAATCATAAGCTTTTAGGAAGAAGCAGCCACTGTCAAAGAAAAGTTTTGCCTAGCAGACTCATGACAAGGAAACAATGGGAACACAAAACCAATAAAGCTTTAAAGGATTTGTTCCCAACAGTGTTGTCTCAGGGGACAATAAGGCAAAAACAGATGACCATTAAACCTGGGCTAATAAAGATGAGATCTACAGGCTATTTGCTTTGTACAAATCACAGCCTCCACAGATGTGCAGCTTGTAGAGTCCTGGAGAGTTTGCACAGACAACGTCCTCTCTTTCTTAAAGCACAGGATGCAAAGGAGTTTCCAAATCTTTTAATCTTAGGCCTCATCTGTTTGCAGAAGCCACTCAGGCTGGGAGCTCAACACATAGCTCTTTTGCAAGACAGTGACTAGCAGTAAAGAGTACGGATGAGTTGGATGTAATCTCTTCTCCGCATTGATATGATCACTGCATAAAGTGGTAGTAGGAGTTAGTTCTCCTGGGATTCTCTCCTCAAAGGAAATCTCTTGAGAGCAATCCATTGGTCTAACCCTCTCTTGGACCATTGCAGGTCCTGTGAACTGGACATGGGGCTCTTGCTGCCTTTGCTGTTGTATCAGTGGAAAAGATGCTGAGCATAATTATTCTTCACTTCCACTATTTTTAAATGGAAAGAATAAGGTTTTCGAAGTGTCTCAAGACCTGTAGGTGAAATGTTCTCAGCGTTGGGTTTTTTACTAGCTATCTTCTTTTTGGAGTACCTGATTTTTGAAGAAAATGTCTGTGCTGAGGAAGATAAACAGATTCAGCAATGTTGTATTAAATGATTCCTCCATCTCCCCAGTCCCAGCTTATCTACACAAAGCTAGCTCTTCTTTGATTTGTTAACAGCCAGTGTTCTGATTTGGAGCTACTGGATGATTTGTGTTCAGAGGCCACTTTTCATTTTTTTCTGGAGACAAGAAATATGAGAACCTTATGATCTTGTAAGGACTGGAAAATTTCAAGGGTAAGTTTTCCTTTCCCACATCTACAAAAAGGCAGCAATTACTTCTCTGGAAGAACAGCCAAGTCAACAAAATCCTTAAGGCATAAAGGAAAAAGAAAAAGGAAGAAAAAAGTATGTAACCTTGTTTCAGAGCTTGATATCATTCTTGTTAGGGTCAAACTTGAGCTGCCAAGGTGAGACCCAGAAGGTTCCCACAGCTCAGGGCTAGTGTCCACAGCTGGGTTATGGTTCAGGCCCACCCTTAACATCTCAGAACATTGGCAGAGGTATGTCTTTGTGTATTTAGTGAGTCATCAGTGGTTTGAAACAGAAGGAGGAAGCTGGGTTTGGGATGA
Source organism: Dromas ardeola (assembly GCA_013398915.1). NCBI lineage: Eukaryota > Metazoa > Chordata > Aves > Charadriiformes > Dromadidae > Dromas > Dromas ardeola. The sequence continues at coordinate 383,933 of VYZM01006637.1, read as the reverse complement.
GAAGGGGGCAGGCATGTTGGAGGGGTCTCTGACCTCTCTCCAGCCCTCTGAAACCTCTGCACTGTGCAGAAGACCCACAGGAACCAGCTCGTGCTCTCACTGGCCAAGCAGGTGGAAGCGCTTCCGAGCTGCTCGGTGCTTATCACTGCTAATGTGCTTCTGAGTCGTTGCGCTGGAGTGGTACTGTATGAGTGATTATACAGTTAGTGTGAGGAGAGGTTTTTGGTATTGATGAAACGAGCCTTTTTACAGGGTCTATGGCTTTCGTATTTAATGCTGCGATGTTGTCCAAAGGGCTGGTCAGGGCTTCTGAGACACACTGGAAACAGTTTTGCTCTGTCACTTACAGGAACACACAAGCATCCCAGAAAAATACTCCGGAAGCTTTTGTTAGGATTAAAAGAGTGGTGTTACTGAAATACCTTATAGTGCTGTACCACTGCTGCTACAGGTAACTCTCCAAGATAAGGGGTAAAGTATATATTACAGCAAAACATAACAGAGGTCATTTGAAAGAGGTATCACCAATTTTAAAGTCAATCCTCTGCCAGTTCAATTTTTAGTTACTATCATAATTGAAGAAAAAGGAAGAATTTTTGGAATACATACTTTAATACATCTATTGTTTAGACTGAGTATTGGGTGGTGCGTTGTGAATAATGTGCTTCATGGTCATCCTTTCATGGTATATTAGTCTGTTTCCCCTTTGGGTTGCATGAGTCTTTCAAAGAGCAGCATGGTCGAAGAACACATTTAAAACAATTCTGATTGTTAAGTGACAAGTAAAGGTCAAAGGCAACAAGGAGCAAGGGAAATTCCTGAAACTCTTTTAAATGCTTTCTTTTCCCTTACTGATTTTTTTTTTTCCAGTTGATGACATCCTTTTCCTATGAGAATGTTGACTGCCATCACTCTATTAAAATACTTTCCAGAGATGGCAAGTTAAAAAATAACTGATGTCTGTGTATTATCCATTTTACAAAATGTAATATGGTCCTGGTCCAGTGAAAATATTTAAGCTTTGAATTCAGTAGGACTTGCGTGTAACAACAGGGTTTATAGGCTTTCCTAAACCGCTATCCTTTCTAACCTTTCTGAGCTATGTGATTTTCTTTTGCAGGTACTGTATAGATGATATTACGAATGTTGCAGAACAGGTTTTTTTGTTGTTGACAAGCACATTGTACTTTGCAAACAATGGAAGCAGCAGATCACAATGGAGAAACGGCTATGATTACCCATCAACACATATCATCTGATGGTAGAACTTAAAAAGACAATGACACAGTCTATGCCCAGTTTCTTCTGTATCGATTAAGCTATCATTGCATTTTGAGAAAAGTAATTAAAAAAAGCCGTAACTCAGACAGCAATCATGTCATAGGTAGCAGACGACCTCAGATGGCCTATTGGGAGACCCAAGCTCACATTAAGTACTAATCGTGAGTACAGCAATAGGGAGCAGAAGTGGGGAGAAGTGGGAGGGGAGAAGCCTTAAATGACCTCTCTTTCTTACCCGCTCCTGGGAGGGGTATTGCTCTTCTGTTGTTCTGTCACTTGCTGCTGATCCACAGCAAGACCATAATAAACAGTTACAGAAACCAGCTGCTCAAACAAACAAAAGCATAAACAATATAAATTGAATTCATACACACGCGCACACATACAGAAGAGCATCAACACCTGTGAAATAAAGATGTTTCAGAATCAACTCACATGAAGAGGATTTTTGCTGGAGCTGGCCAGAGAGTGAAAATTCAGTGTTATGAAACATTTAAGGTTCCAGAAATGGTTTTGTTCCGCACTGGAATGAAACCAAAACTTTCAGAACATTTTTCTGACTTGGAATTTTGTCAAAAATTACTATTTTCAGATTGAAAAGCTCCAGGTTTTGGTACAGGCCTCCCTCTGCTTCTAGTCAGAAACCCTGGGCTTCAGAAATCCTTGTCAAAACCAGTATGTCTCCACAGAATATTTCAACTTTGATAAACAACATATTTTAATGAAACGACATTTTGTTGAAAATATTCCAGCCAGCTCTAGCTGCGGTCTTTGTGAGATTGGGCAATCGAGCATTATTAATATTGCTAAATCTTTCTTTTCAAAGGCCACCGTGTCTCTTGATGATCACTGGACATAAGGAATTAATTACTTGGGGTGGGTGGGAAGATGGGTAGAGGGTGAGCGGGTTAGTAGTGCGGTTTATTAGACCCAGGCATGGGATAGTAATAAAGCTACCCATAGTCAGGTCACAAATCATATTTTGTATTTTCAATGTATTTACTTAAAAGAAAGAAGCACCCCACCTCAGTTGGCTGCAAGTTGCCCTCCCAGATGAGAATCGGGGCTCCCCGGATGAGGAGCTGGGCAGCAGGGCTGGGGCAACCTGCCACTGGCCATGGCTCTGATCCTGCCACCGCTCTGGTGGTGGTTAACCACACAGCAGCCAAAGATGTTGCAGAGTTGTGAAATCCCTGCACACCAGGAGCCTGATCTCTTTGGTTTTGTGCCAGCACTTTGTGGAGCTCCTTGGGATGGGGTAGGACAGGATGGTGGGAGAAGGCATCATCTCGTCTCTGAGTTGATGGATGCGTCGCTAATCCTCCTCTGTCCTCGCCTCCCTGCACTGCCAGTGTTTTGGCAGTGGAGAGTTGCTTTGCTTGATGGAGGGAGGGTGTTTGCTCAGAAACACGTTGTACATACAGCAAGGGGCTCTTGGGTCCCTGGTCTGTGGGAAGCACCGTGAGAGCTGCCCACAGCCCTGCAGGTGCTTGCGTGCGTCATGGCGTAAGAGTATGCGCAAAGGTGGACTGTGTCACATACCTTGGCTCTGGGTCCCAGCATGCTACCAAAAGTATCTGGCTTGGGATGCAGTGCTTAATCCCCCATGCCCTCAGCGTGATAGGGGTGGGAAATAAGAATTGTGCCATGTTATATCCAGCCTCCAGTCAGCTGCCCCTGGGGGTGCTCTGGTGACCCTGCTCAATAACCAAGTGAGAAACACAAAGATGCTGACTGCGAGCATAGAGGGAGGAGGAGGGGAAAAGTGGAGAGGATGCTCCTGAAGCTCATCTGTCCCCTGAGAAGGGACCAAATATGTGCTCATGGGAGCGTGGGAAACGCTCTCTTGGAAACACCAGAGCTTTTTGCAACACCGTGCAATGGGTTCGGCTCCCTCCGAGATGCTCTTGGGCATAGAAGTTGGACTGCATACGTTATCACCTCAGTTTAAGTTTATGGTCCACTATGTAGGGGAAATTGGGACAAAAAAAAGTCATCTGTGGCCTTACTTTCCTTTCTTGTGTTAACGGGTGTCAGCTTTATTGGCTCTGCAGAGCAGTCAGTACCAGAAAGGCTGTATACTTCACTCTTCTCCCAGTTTGACACATGCTGACCCTGGTTATAACATCTCCTGTGCCAACAAATCCTCAGGAAAAGCAGTTTGGATGTAGAATGTAATTGGTGCATACAGCTTAGATTGCCATGAGTTTAAATACCAAATTCATCGCAAGATATTCCTATTAGGTAGCTGCAAAAACCCACTGTGCTACAGGAACAGTAGGATATTTCCCTCTTCATCTTCACTACAAGATAATTTGTAGGCAATTACCACATCTTGAAACACTTTCATTTGCACTGCAGGAAGCAGAAGTTTTTTGAAGTTTTTTTTCTTAAATTAATTATTGATGATTCAGATCATGAGCCATTTATCACCTTCTTATTTAACAAAAATAACTGACCAGTTTCAGTGTAAGGGTGTGTATGGTGCTTATGAGTGCACATACACGTCGGTAAACCATTCACTTGGCTTAGAAATGGTATGAGGGAAGTGGTTCTGCAAATTACACCTTTGATTTTCAAGACCAGTGGAGACAGTCTATTGTCAAGCCTCATCTGGCTCCAAATTATGTTACTGTAGTGCTCCTCTTGTCAGATAGAGCACACTTATTTCCTGCTGACAGTATATAGCTGATGGCAGATAATTGCACTGACAGATTTAGAGAGATCAGGCAGAGTAAAGAGCCAGAGTTTTATGAAGGAAAAAGGAGGAGGAGACTGTGGTTTCACTGACAAGCAAAAGCCACAGGGAGACAGCCTTTCACTGGGCCTAGGCAGCTAACATCCATTTACGCCATTGGAAAGCTCCTCCATGATTTGCATTAGTTCACACTCCAACCACAGTGCTCAGTGAAGATTGCAATATGTAGCTTCCATGACCAAGTCATTTTAGCAATCAGGTTTATAATGCCATTCTGCCTCCAGACGATATGATCTTCCCATGACAAAAGATGGCCAACCAGAAAAATCATAGCTGTGCCAGCCCTTTTTGCTGTTCATTTCTATACCTGAGTATGCAGGAGCACAGGGGAAAAGGTTGACACAAAATGGTTGCATCTATGGCACTTGTCTCATGAGGTGAGACCGGCAGAACCCACAGTTACCTCTATTTGTACAACATTTGAGGTGAAAATGACTTTTAGCACATATTTTATCTATTTTCTATATAAATGTTTTGGCTAAAAATAGGTACAGGAAAACCTAGATGCAAAAATGAGGCAAATAAGTTTTTGGCTAAGGAGTCAGGTTCTGTGTTGAAGTCCAGATAAGAATCGGTCATTATGAGCTCGCTTCTCCTGACAACACTGTAGAGTTACTTGGCTTATTGCTAAACTTAGAGATTTTGATTTTCAGCTGAAACTGAAACTGGCTTTAGTCTGTCAGTTATGCAGGGATGCGTTCATGAGAAGGTGAAATAACTGTTCATATATACACAACAAGAATTATGGAAAAACTGAGCAATTGTTGAGGTAGAAACCTGGATTTGTATAGTAAAGTGTTAAACATTTGCTTACCAGTTATTCCTATGTGCCAGGCATTTACAGAAGTACATCTGTGTAAGGCTGTCTCTTTTTGAGGGATGCTTGAGTCCTTGATCTGATTTAGTATCATTGAAGTAAATCGGGGTGACAAGATTATGCCTGAAATACTACAGGTTTTCTTGTTGGTGCAAACAGAAAACAGGTAAAATTCACATTCTGTTTAATTAAAATTTTTCTCTGTCAGATAAGGTGACAAAAAGAGAACAAATATAATGCCTTCAGTCATTCAAGTCCTCTAAGTCCCAGTCAATAAGTTTATAGCCTTTCAGCTCTTCTGCTTTTAACATAACTTAAAAGTGTTGGAGTGAAAAAATAGTCTAACAAGTGCTCCTGCTATAACAAGACTATTAGTTTCATTGATTTTCTAAGAGGAAAACCCCCAACTAAAATTCAAGAAACAGATTAATACAACTACCTTTTAATAATATTAACTTTCTTGAAATCAATATTTTTTCTCATATTACAATATACTTTGTTACATACCAGCCACTATACAAGTAACGATAATCGATACAGAGCCTGTGTATTTGCGAGGACCTTTTCAAAGGCTGGCGTAATGGACAAGGATTAGCCAAATCTGGCCTGAAAATTCAGAGTGCCAGTTTGATCTCAAACGACACCAAACTGCTGCTGGGGTCTCCAGATATCGAGGGCTTTTTGGGTACCAATGGTTAGGCTCGTCGTGGTCCTGATGACAACTAATGTATGGTGATGAAAGTGATATTCTTGGCCATGGTGAAGCCAATTGTTTCCATAACAGCACTGTGGTGCAGAGGCCGGGTTGTAGACCCTTGATAAAATCCTGCAATTGAATTGGTAGAAAGTTTGGGGTGATTTCCAGCCTTAAGTAGACTTCACTGCTATTCTGGATACAGAATCACAGAAAGACTGAGGTTGGAAGAGATCTCCGGAGGTCATCTGGTCCAACCCTTCTGCTCAAACAGGGTCACGTACAGCAGGTTTTCCAGGATCGTGTCCAGATGGCTTTTGAGTATCCCCAAGGATGGAGACTCCACAACCTCCCTGGGCAATCTGTGGCAGTCCTCAGTCACCCTCACAGTAAAATTGTTTCGTGATGTTCAGACAGTCTCCTGTGTTTCAGTTTGACAATGGCAAGTTTCGCACACTGCTTAGTTACACCTATTAGACCCCTCTGTATTTAACTTGTCAGCAAGTGTATGCAGCCCAGGGATATTAATTGCCACTCTTGTCTCAAATAAGGATCCCTTTGTTAATTGCAATATATCATCACCTCATAGGCAGGCCAGTGAATCAGGGCATTTCTTGGCCCCTGCCAGATGGCCACAAAGAAACTCAAGGGCCTGGCATGTTGCTGTCACAGACTTTGTGACCGTGTGCACATTGGATAAATCAAGGGGAGTTCCACACTCGGGTTTCATCCTTTAACATGTCTCACTACCTTAAAATTTGTGCCATTATTATAGGGCTTTCAAAGTTTTATATCTATCTATAGCCTTTAGGATGTAGGAGGAGTATGGAGGGTCTGTATTCACTGTGATGTTTTCTGAAAATCATCCATTTATGAGATCTAGTTAAAAAATTAGAAAATTTGGGTAATATGCCTAGGTAAGTTTTGAGAAACCATACTGGGGTATTTATGGAATAATTTTTTTCTAGACAGATATTCTAGCATTTGTGGTCAAATGCAGATACAGAATTAGGCAAGGGAGGATGCCTGCAGGTACCAAGCCATGCAGCTCAGTGACTAAGGCTCCATGATCGAAATCTCAGGGACTGGGGGCAGCACTGGGACTGGGGGAACTCCTTTGCTGCCAGGCCCAAATTGCCAGCAAAAAGTGCAACTCTCACTTTAGTGCTTAGCCAGGGTGCAGATGAGGTGGGCCTGAAGGCAGGGACACAGGGCATGTCTAAACAGTAATCATCTGAATTTGGTGTCCATCTACAATTCCACCTCCAGGGTCCATCTGGTTTTGTTGGAACCTGAGCTTTGGAAAAACCACTGGAAAACTTCAGATCCAGTAATCTGTGTCCCCTACCTCTTCTGCCAACATGGTCCCTTAATGGACAAAACCCACTTTGTAATGCCCATTGTGGGTTACCATGGGGGGTCCATATTCCCTTGCAGTGGACACTACTCACACCTGATTGCAAATATGGGTATATGTGATATAAATAAAAGTTGCAGCCTGTCACTGAATCTCATATTGAGTGTTTCTATCTCCTTTCCCTCTTAGTCTGAACTAAATTCAGTTAACACTTGGCCATGCTAAAATATTCCTATGCCGAAACTTGGAGAAGTCCCAGGAATGCTGTGAGAATTGACTGTAGGAGTAAAACAAGGAAACTCCTTATTCTTCACACTGTTTTCCTTTCCAATTATTAATGTGTGCAAAATGTTGATGCGAAAGTTTTGCCAAAACAGATATTATTCTGAGAATGATGCTTTAAAGAAGGTGAGATTTTAATGATTATGAAAATAAACGACTATGTCAAGATTATGGGAAATTAACTTGTATAGCCTTTAAAACCACTGCTTTGTCAAGTTTCAGTTTTCTGAGAAGACACTTCTGTTTTGGATGAAAGTCTTCTTGCCAAACATTTCTGACTTTTGATCAATTCTACTATGAAACTTTGTCAGCTACAGCAGCTAGGACAGAGACCTAAATGTCAAGGCATAGAAAACATGAAATGAAAAATTTTCCTTCTCATTTGCAGGCATACATTATATACCTGAAGATGAACGGTTATTTTGGATATTGTTAGGATATGCCGGTTGTTCCCTCGCTTTCTACATAAAATTTGCTTTCAGTTATCCTACCTGTTAGAAGAGTGGTATTAGATGCATTATATGGTGAATTTCTGTGCACAGCAGAGTAACTCCCATGTGAAGGGCACCGCCTGCATCATCATGAACTGTCATCCAAATAGGTGGAGCTGAACTTTAAAAGGATGAATTTGTGGTTTTGGGGACCTTCTCGCATTTTGCTGTACCACTTATTGAATTTTGAGAGCAGGCAGTTAAACAGTGGAACCAGGCACAGAGCTGAGAGCAGGGGGGTAGCTGCTGCTGGTCCTTCTGCAGTGCATAACAGATAATGCTGTTTTCATGCATGAGAAAAAGGTGAAGAGAGAACAGCAGAGAGGGGATTCATGGCAGGGTTAGGAAAAGTTTCTCCTGATCTTTAATCATAGTCACTTCCCCTTTCCTGCTTCTTTTTCCCAGTTCCTGGGCACTTCTTCCTTCCTTAGTATGGGATTGGTATTGTAAATGTTTTTTTGGGAGCAGGGTGTCTGTGTGAGGAAATTAGTTGAGAAGAAGAAAAAACAATTTGTTTCCCAAGTGATTCTGATATACACACCATGAAAAAGACCCTGCTGGTGTTTTCTGTAAGAACATGTTGCACTGCTTTCACACTTTGTCAAGAAAAATAATCTACAGAAAAAGAAGACTAAGGTAAGTAGAGACTGTTTAAACAGCAGTCTGTGAGACGGAGTCAGTAGCGATAAATCCCAAAAGCCTTTTTTGTTGTTTGCATTAGCATTTTTTTCATTTTTTTTCTAGTTTCTCGTCAGCATTCCTGTGTTTGTCCCTTCACCGTCCCTCCTGCAGCAGCAGAGACCAGATCCCGGACTGTGAAACCACAAGGACATGCCAGTCCCTTTAGGCTTTCTCATTTATTAATCTCTTCTAAATATATTTTTCATTTATTACTCCTCGCTGTAGAGAAGACGTGCTACAAGAGCCTACCAGCCTGTAGGGGCTGGCGCCACAGGCACTGGGGAAGTCCACCTGGGGGGCTGAGTGGTGCCGTGCCATGCCATAGGCATCTCCCAGTGCCAGCTGGGGTCTCTCCCGGGCAGGCAGCACAGCCGCCTTTCCCACACTTGCTATGGGGAACGGTGGGAGGGTTAAAGCTCTGCTGGGCCTCCTTCACAGCCCGAAATCCCGACCACTGCACTTAGGGTAGTTCCGCAGGCAGCGAAATGCGTCTGTGAATGGCAGGAGTCAGTGACAGGCTGGGTTTGATGGGGTTGGTGGCTGTGGCTAAACAGTTTTCAGTGCCTGTGAGCACATATGCACACACAGAGAAAGTGAAGTTCTCTCTCTGTCCAGCTTAGAAAGACACTGTTCCCCAAATGAACGATTAATGCTTGAAAAAAGTCTGAAAAATGGATATCCCTTTGACCTTTCTAAGGTTTGTCATTTAGTTGACATACCCATTACCTCAAAAATCAAATGTGTTTGTCTAAACATTATTCTGATGTTTGGTTTGGGCACCAAAGGTCAGACAGCTGACCACTAACTCGCTGACAGTGATCAATTCAGTCTGAAATCTTGTCACTTTCCCTGTTTATTCTGCTATCCATCTCTGCTTTGCCAGCCACCACCGCCACTTTCTGCTGTTGAGGCGCTTTTAAACCTAACAATAATCCAATTTAGAATTGATCAATGGGAACGTGTGGTCAGTAAGCAAAATGACAAAGTCTGCATACAACTGCTGACCACAATCTGGTGGTATTTTACATAGGGCTGATTGCAAACTTAATATATGTAAGCGGCTCCCAACCACAACCGTTCCAGCACAGAGGAGGTGGTAGGGAATGAGATTTCGCATGCTCAGAGCTGACACTTGTCTCATGCAACAAATCTGTGCGGCCCTCTTCGTCCTTATGCAGTTGCTAAAGCTTGGTCTGATGCAAAAGTGTTTCCTGCAGGCAACAACAGTGTCCCAGTTTTTGCTGTGGTGCATTTCCAAACAAATTCTGCTGTGAAATCCAGCCTTGTTAGTGGGAGAAGTTCGTGGCAATCATTAGGAATATCTCAGAATTAAAAAAATGCCCACCACTCCACACAAAGTAACAAGGCGAGAACAGGGCTTCTAATTCTCAGTGTTTATAGGTTTTTTATTTAAAGGGAAGGAAGATGAAGTATGATGGCGTTCCCTTCATTTTAGTCAGGTAACACAGAGTGATAGCATAACAAGAAGATGAAACAACAATTTAAAAACTACTTCTTGGGCTTGCATGGAGAACAACATAATGCCCAAATAAATGCATCCCAGATAGATGAAAATAGTATTTAGGTAAACATCTGGGGCAAAAATCCTCCCCAACTTTCTAGGCACTTTTCAAACATTGTTTTCATCCCTTCTCCTTGCCTCAAGAGACCCCGCAGTTTTCAGGTTGCAGCTCACAGGCCAGAATGGTGCATGACAAATGATCAAAAAGTGAAACACTATTGTATATTGTGTGTGACAACATTTTTCATTAGCTGCTAAACCTAGCCCTAAATCTACTTTGCTTGACTACCCATATGACTACGTGCAGGACAGAAGACTCCAGTCTTGGAAACACTCTACCTAAGCCTTGACAGGGCAGACTGATTCACAAAACGTGCTCACAGCGGCTGTTCAAAGTGTGTTTTCAGATTCTACTGGAAATGTGTTTTTTCTCATCAATGTATGCAAAATTTATGGCGGTGCTTGGCCCAGCCTGTGTTACATGGGGCAGCGTGTGCCCCCTACACTCATTTCCTCTGCTAAGATTAATTTACTTTCACTGCTGAGATTAAACTTTCTCTGCTGTGGAATGACTTTTTCTGCCTCCTAAATGCCAGTTTTCATATTTCTGCTCTAATCTGCTCACTGAGCCTGCTAGATAGGGCTTATTTTTGAAGGAATTTGTTATTCAACTGGTGTCAGTCCTTCGACTCGTCTTGCAGGTTTCAAGTATCACGTTCCTTGTGAGGGTTGCTGTATGAGATGCATGTGCAATGGCTGTGCTACTTGTGTCCAAGTCACCTATCCAAGCATTGAGCTGCAGCTATCACACCCCTGCTATCATTGTGGACCTGTGGCAATCTGTCAATGTGAAGAACAGGCTCTGACTGCAGCATTTTCAGCCATCAGCATGTCTTTGAGGAAATGCTAGTTGATGTTGCTGGGATGATACCATCTATTCTGCCAAGGAGCATGACAAAGACAGCACCAGATCACAGAATCACAGAATCATAGAATCACAGAATCACAGAATGGTGCGGGTTGGAAGGGACCTCTGGAGATCATCTAGTCCAACCCCCCTGCCAGAGCAGGGTCACCTAGAGCAAGTTGGACAGGAACACATCCGGGCGGGTTTTGAATGTCTCCAGAGACGGAGACTACACCACCTCTCTGGGCAGCCTGTTCCAGTGCTCTGCCACCCTCAAAGTAAAGAAGTTCCCCCTCATGTTGAGATGGAGCTTCCTGTGTTCAAGTTTGTGCCCATTACCTCTTGTCCTGTCACCAGGCACCGCTGAAAAGAACCTGGACCCACCAGATTAGGTGGCTTCTCTTTGTTTTGGTTTGGAAGTGGGACAGGCTGATGGTCTGAGCCTTGGCTGTGGTTTCCACCCTCAGGATCCAGGATGCAGGAGATCTGGAGCTGGGTGCCGTGATGTGCCCCCTCCTTGTAACAAAGAAGGGAAACACAACCCACAGTGTAGGAGAGCTTCTCTCCTGGCAGCTCTCCAAGGAACACGTGAGAACATGAGTTCTTGGCAGAGTCACAGGCCCAAACAAGTCTTGGAGTCTCTGTTCCAAAAGGCATGGCACCATCAGTGATAGGAGAAGTTGGTGACATAGGTGTCATTTTGTCTGCTGCAGTTGGCTTTTGCTGTATTGACTGATTCTCATGAGTCTTTTGTTGGCAGACTCAGAGATTTTAGATGTCTTGCATCTTACCATGGGTGTTTTTGATAGGACATTTTCAGAAGGATGGTGGGAACAGTTTGGACTCCTCTTGAGAAGGGCACCCAAATTCTCCAGGGTGTTGTGGACCCTTGACTCATTCCTTTCTTCTGAAACTGCCTTTTTATTGTGTCTCTGCTTAATCCTGCAAAATTTACGAGGCAGACTCTAGTCTCAGTACTGAAGCCAAGTTGAGGCACAGAGTTTCAGGCCTGGCAGATTTTCTCTTTTTCTATTGTTTCTCCATCCTCCTTTGTCATGGTGAGGAGCAAAGGGAAAATTGCCTTTTCAACAAGGATGGCAGACTAACTTCAAATAAATAGATCCTTGAGATAATCTTTTAAATCTCTTGTATTCTGTTTTTCTTTTTCCTGAACTCAGCTTTCCTCCCTATCCTCAATCCACTTGCAGGAACCTTTCCATGACATCCTGCTTTGACAATAGGATGAACAGTTTTATGTTTGATAAGATAAAATAAAATTAATTTCTTATTTGAGATTCCGTCTAAGATTTCAACTGCAGATACTCTGGCTGAGTATTCTGGAAAGCAAATCAGCTGGATGTTTGGCTTGCGTACAGATATGTAACTTCAATATTTGGGGATAGGAGTTGTCTTTTACTGTGGAAACAGTGTACTTCTGAATTATGTGCAGTAACATTCAAATGTTTCAGAAACAGCTCCTGAGAGGTGTACGTAGCAACAGAAGACTTAGCTGGGTTATGTTAAAAAATACTTTTAACAAATATTTTAATGAATTTTTAAGTTATCTGTTCAGTCTGACTGTGTGTATGTATTCATGTGTACAGACACCTAAGAAAGCATCTTTGCTTATTTTTATAGAAGCTTTCATGCTTGTGATCAGAACCACTGAAAACTGGGTTTACAACCTGATCCACTGGAGCACAATTGAGCTGCCTGTTGTTAGTACCATAAATGCTATTGAAATCACTATTTATGTAGTTCTATCATCTTTTGTAGACCAGGACAACTGTCTACCTATATAGCTGTTCAGACCACAGCACAGGTAAGTAGTTAGCCGGTAAAGGAGGTCTCCTCGGACAGTAGTGGAAGAACGACTAAATTTGCAAATTTGCAGAGGGTTATTAAAAATCAGAAGGAAAAAAATCATGGTATGTGATTAGCGTTTCTTATATAGAAATAATTTACTATGTGTTGCTTCATGAAGATTCTTGATGCGCAAGATCCATTGCTAGTATAAATTTATTTAGGCTCATGGAGCACAGGGGTGTTATGCTAGCAGATAATAATACTGTGGCTCCAAGCCCATGTACGTTAACTGGCTACCAGCTTCTTCCCCCGACATCTCCTTTTCTGTTTTCAAAAAGTTATTTTCAATTTTGACGTTTATTCATTAGGAAAGAACTCGTGATTAGTTGACAGCATTGCTATGCCTATACTACTGTTGCCAGAGATCCAGAGATGGACTATGTGGAAACTATGGCTTTCCAGGTATGGTTTCTTTTGTTCTTCATTTTTGAGCACATTTCTCTAATTGGAAAGTTCAGATAATGCTGTAGTATAGCAGATCTAGATTCATATCATCTGTGCTGATTTAAAACTATGCTCAGATCATGTTTTCATGCATTCCTCCCATTCAACAGACATTCGTTGTTGTTAAAATAATAACACATCTCAGCAATATAATCTTCCTTTGGTAGTCTGTTCAAGATATTTTTAGAATGTAATTAAACCATATCAGTACAGTGACAGCAAATTGATGACCTTTTAATTATTTTCAGGATAGCTGAGTGCACAATCATTTCTCATATACCTTGAGAAAACAGAGAATGCTTTGTCAATGAATTATACATTTAAATATGGCAAGCTCTTTTTGTTTTTCACTTTTAAACATACTATCTACTTCTTGCCATGCACCAGAGGGATGTGAACTGGTGTATAGTCTGCCTCAACATTGGCATTACTAGGAAGTTTGTGTAGCTGAATCCTTCAAATCCTGGAAACAGTGTGAGCAATACACTTCAGATGATTAAGGTGTGTGTGACCAACGTGGGCATATTTTTTGGCCAGTTCTGGGTTTGTACTGTGGGCTGTGAACCTTGGAAGTATGTGGTCCTGTACCTACCTGATCCATGGCTGATGAGGTTGTCACCACCAGCACAGCTGTCCCATGGCCAGGGTCAGAGCAAGCTGCTCACCCACTGTGCTCTGCAAGGGCGTACTTCTCATGGCAGGACTTTGGCCATGGTACTTGCACTCTGAATCCAAGGTGTCTGCAAAATGCAGACAGCAGCTGTGTCTCCTTGAAAGTTTTTTATTTTTTCTTTTTTTTTTCACAGGAAGCCCAGATAAGAGCGGATGCCCAGGAAGCTCCGTTCAAATAAAGGTCCAAGACAAAAGCAACAGAGGCCTGAGAGTTTGGTCTTTGTCACATGCACAGATAAGGATGTGGGGAGATGATGGCCAGTAATACAGCTTTTAGAATGTGACCATTGATGCTGATCTGCACAGCTGAGTCCCAGAACTCTTGGGAAGTCAGTGGGATCTGTACTGACGTGGGAATTGCTACAGTAAGAGTAACAGACCGAGTCTTTTAAACACTTTGGGGAATAGCATTCCCTGATACAGAAGTACTTCTAAACACTTTGCCTCATCAGCCTTTGACCCAATAACCATGTAGAGAGTGGGGGCTTGTACAAAGCTGAAAAAAGACTGGATGTGGGCGATGATGCCTTTTTTCCCTTAATGAAATTAAAGTCAGCTATTCAATCTTTAGCAGGATTTTTAAAGTCATTAATTCAAGAAAGAAGTAGGACTGCTTTATAACAAAGCACCTCAAGTAAGTGATCTTGACTCATTATTGTGTATGGGGAATATACACTGTGTCTCAAGTAGCTTTTTGCTGGTTACGCTTTATAACGGAATCAAGCTTATGATTCGCTATCATGTAGTACACTTTGGTTTTGTTATTGCTGAGTTTTTTGGTTTTTCTTTCTCTCTTGGCCATTTCCAGCAGTTTGAGTGTTTCCACTGCACTGTTCATGTCAAAGATTTCCATTAAGGGCCTGCCTTCATGATGATATAGACTTTTAGCTTACTTTTAGGCGGTGGGAAAGGGGCAATAGGGCTTACATGAAGAATGATAGCCGTGCACTTTTACAAATCCAAAAACCAGCCATAGAGCAGAGCCAGAGAAGAACAAGATCAGGGGCTTCCCATATGACTGCCAAGAGCACTACAAGCAAAAGGTGTCCATCTTGCTCCATTTACCCTGAATCAAAAAGCATTGATTAAAACTTTCTCAGCTGCAAAACCAGACGTTTTTAAGATGAACAACCTAGTTTGTGCCATTTCAGACTGGTTATCTAATTCATAAAGTTTCTGCTGTGAGTTAGACTATGCAATATGCTTTTGGCCAATGCAATGCTGAGCTGTTAGCTATACAAAGAAAAACATTCTCTCCTTTGTTCCAGCAGCTTAGCATTTATTTTCCACCAAAGGCAGCAAGCTGCTCACCACAGCTCCTTGCCCAAACCAAAGGATCTCTACTTCAAACATTATCAGCTGTGCCCTACAGAGTTGCCACAATTCCTAACAGATGGTGGAATGTCTATACACTGTATTGTTTGGATTAAACTGCATGAGGACTGTATGTGAGTAATATTCCACTATGACTTGGAACCAGCCAATCTGGGAAAATTCAGTGACAGCCGTGAAATCAACACATCGTGCTACGTATTGCAGCCTATACAGTGTGGTACACAATGTGATACACTTGCCTGAACACTCCTGAAATGGGGAAAATGACATTAAAGTATCATAACATTTTTTCTAAACTTCTGAATTTCCTTGCTTTTATTAATACTTTTTGACCTGAGCTTCTGTGGTTTAATTTCCTGTAGGTATCAAGTAACAGTGAATCAAGCAAGGACCTTAAGCTCTAGTCCCTTTTGCATTTAAAGCTGCCTCGTCTTGACAGTGTTTAAACTGATGTTAATTCTCCTACCTTTCTTCCCCCTCCTCACTTAATGCTTGCTCTTTAGTATTGTAGAATATCAACCGACTCCCCATACTGATCTGAGCTACCTTTATTAATTGGGTAGTTTTTGAACACCACCACCACCATGACAGACAAATTAAGCAGTTTTCTAGCTACAGTTAAATACAGTTTGTTCTGCCCAAGTGCTCTGGGACTGCTCCGGGCAGAAGCTTGCACCATGCAGAGTAGCCACTGCATTGTCTGAGACCAAGAAGTCGTGACACTGCTCTTTCAAGCTGTTTCACACTGGTGCTACAAGAGAAACCAGGCACAACGTCAGGGCTCAGAGTCTGCAGCAGGTTTGCTCTCCTCTGATAGAGCTATGCTCCAGCTGAGATACCTCAGGCTTACAGCAGTATCCCAGGGTGATCAAAGATAGCACTTCTGTGAGTTGAGGAACCGAGCAACTACTGACTTTCAGAATTCATTAAAAGATGAAGGATTTAACTTGTGCTGCAGGAATGAAAAGAATACATAGCATAGTTGCATCTTGCTTAATTTTCTGCTGTTTTCCACACCTTGCCTTTCCTTCCTTTTCTTTTAAAAATCTCTCTGTGGAGCTGACTGCCTAACCTGTCATCTCTACCATACCGTGCCGACTTACTATGTTCCTTTCTTTCTAAATAGAACCTCTAAATATCATAACTTATATTACACCAGTAAAAAATTTGTAATTGTTTTCTTGTTTGCATCTGAGGCAATATGTCAGGAAAACACATACCTGCTAAAGGCAGGGCTCAGTCAAGAGAGCAGCCCTTTAAAGGGACTGAGCTGCCACGTGCCAACATCCGTGCTAACAAACAGCACTTACTCTCTTTCACAGTCTTTGATTTGAGGGCTTCATCAGCCTCAGGAAAGTTGAGCATGAGTGATTAGAGACGGGGTTCTGAGTAGAATTTGTGCCCCATAGTAGGAAAGAATATTTAGGTGTTAGATTTAACACGTTTTTTAATTTGTAGCTGAAAAGGTCTTGGTGAAACCTCTGTGTGGTCAAAACCAGGTTGCTTTAAAAAAGGTGACAGACACTGTGAGGGTTAATATATATGTGTATCATGTGTGCAGTAACTTGTAGACATGCAGGAAGCCTAGTTATGAGTCTTGTTGAGTGGGTTAGTCTATTTTAGCATTTTTTAGCAGAATCCCAAATGCTCTGTCAGACTTGTCCCCTGGGGTTGAGTAGCTCGGTTCTGGGATGGTTTCCTGGTGAGTGACAGGACTTGATGGACAGGACCCTGTGTGTGGCTGGGCCTTCTTCCTTTATCCCCGATGCTGTGCTGCACTTTAATGCTACGGCAGCAAAACACCTCCAGAGTAGATTGGCCCAGTCTGCTCACAGACACGTCCACCTTATAGCTCTGTTCTTCAGATCAGTGGAGACTGCAAGGGAGCCCAAACCCAGGAGCCGCCTCAGTGCAGTAGATGCCAGGATCAGTTTCCTGGGATGAGCGGGTTTTGAGGAATTTGAGTTTTTTTCAGGCTATGCAGTCTGAAATAGCTTGGCATCTTCAGTCTATTGACTTTTGTTTGTGGAGCCTGAAAACTATTTTGATGGTTGGTTTGTACCAACCATGTGTATTTTTACATTTCCCCCCCCCAATAAATGTGTGGAGTTTTTTTCAATAGTACGTTGAAAAAGGGATTTGAGGAGTGCTTGCTTTCTGAAGGGGAGTTTATACCTTTCACAATATTTTGTATCTCTCCTCCTCTCTTCTGCCGTCACACCCATTTCTACTTTGCCGAACCAGTTCTCTGCTTGGATTCTGTTGTTACAGGCTCATACATCCGAAAACGCTAAAACTAGAAATTCTCTGAAAGTCATGGTGCTTTGACTCAAACTTGAAGGAGCGGCCGAGGAAGGCTTCACCACCCCCACCCCTGCACAAGGACCTGGGCATTTTCCTCTGCTGGGGTGGGCAGAGTGGTGAGGGGCGGTGGGCGCCGAGGCAGCAGAGCTGCACCGAAGCGGTTCTCCTCTGGCTGGATGCTGCCTTTCCAAAGGAGTTTAGCACACGCTGCCTCCCTGCATTTCTTCTCTCGGCCTTTTGGTGTCATTCTGTGACTAACAAGGAGAGCGAAGAGCCTCCTAATTGCTTCTCCCCTCTTCCCTTCAGGGCAAGGCAGAGTTGGTAGCAAACGATACCTGCTGGAAAGGCATCGAGCACAACTAATCTCATAAAACTTAAGGGGCCCAGTTCCTACTAAGGTCGCTGAGATAGGTGTGCCCACCATTTTCAGCCAGTAAGGATGCTTCATGTTTAGGTCAGTGATGCTCAGCTGTAGATGAAATGGGCTAAAATGTTCAGGAGACCCTGATCTGGCCCTGCCATGGCTCAGCGTGTGCCCTGGAGAGCGCCTCTGAAGATCACGTTGGCCAGATGTGGTGGCACAGAGGGCTGCTTGGTGTGGGCTGGGTGGGGGGAGGAGGGCACAAACGCTGCCTGGAAGTGCAGGGCTGGGCTGCAGTGGTACCACTGAAACCTTGACAGGAAAAAAAAGTGCAAGACTTCAAAGTACTGCTGTTAAAAAGGAGAACTCTAAACCTGAAGTCTAAGAAATGAGTTGGGCATGGGAAGGTAGTGTATGGTCAGACGCTGTGGGGCTGG
Source organism: Dromas ardeola (assembly GCA_013398915.1). Classification (NCBI taxonomy): domain Eukaryota; kingdom Metazoa; phylum Chordata; class Aves; order Charadriiformes; family Dromadidae; genus Dromas; species Dromas ardeola. The sequence continues at coordinate 365,724 of VYZM01006637.1, read as the reverse complement.
ATCGTAATGCAAGTATGCAAGCAGGAAAACACGGTTCTCTGTGTCCCCGGGACCCCGGCAAGGCTGCCGTCTTGTACATGCTCCTTTGTCTTGTGGAGAGAAGATGCACGCGACAGGGCTGAGCACACAGGGGAATGGAAAACATGGCAGAGCTGTATCAACAACAGATTTTTTTTTTTTAGTTTACTGATTGGTCTGGGGGGAAAAGAAGTGAGTTGATAGGAAGCTTTCCTAGCAATTAAAAAAAAAAAAAAGAAGGGTCAAATGGACCATTTCCTTTGATCTAAAGTGATACAGCACTCAGAGGGGGGCCCTGTGTGTGTGTGTGTGTTTGGGGGGTAGTTCATGTTTAAAGGATACCCGCATCTGATCTATCACAAGCAAAATCTATATTCATTTAGTAAATACTTCAGGATGTTTGCATACTTGGATGGCAGCATGTTCCCATAGCTTCTGCCTCTTTAAACAGTAGCGATTGCAAGTCCTGGCTACTCTGTAAAATACTTCCTGTCTGATCAGAAAACTGAGCCCTGTCTCCTCTTTTCACACAGGGTGGCTACTCGTGTTGTTTTACAGGAGGAATGTGGCCGTCCCTCTGCTTGCCCAGGGTGGCAACGGAGCTGGCAGTCACAAGTGGTTAAAGAAATTTGTCTGCCACCCTGCATTCCCCTGTGTCTGAGGGTAATTGTGGCTTGGCCATACAAGGCTTCCTCAGTTTCATTATGGCATTACTGATGTAGGCTGCAATGCCTTTCCTGCTTCAAACTAATTTTTCCAGGATTTTACCTCCTTGATTGAAGGATTTTTTTTTTTTTTTTTAGATTCCTTTAAGTGGTGTAAATGAATAAAGTGCATATAGTGAGTGCGCTGGAGCAGGTGTGTTGTGGTCGCGTGGATAGACCTCACTGGCCAGTCTCTGCGAACTCAGACCAAAGTCCACTTCGTGCCTGTAGAGAAATTGCACAACACTTTGAGCCTGTTAGGCTGAAACACCTAATAGCTGCTTCAGGATCTACAAAATCGGGAGGCACTTGAGAAATGATAATGCGATCCTGCCAGCCACTTTCAAAGGAATAATTCCTTTTATATGGAGCTATCCTGCAGAAGACAATTTAGTTTGCCATCTTCCTGAAACCTGCTCCACTAGCTAAAGGCATGGAGGAAAGCATTGCATTTGTGGTATAGCATAAAAAAAGTGGTTTTTCTTTTTCTAATGAGCTCTCTTCAAAAAGTAGTTTTGCTTTCTCTGAATACCAACATGTATTTATAGCCAGCCATTGGTAAGGGCTCTGCTTTGAATGTGTAACACCAGAAAGAGCTTCATGTTCCTTCAGACGTTCATTAAATGTTTCTAGAAAATTTGGAAATATTATAAAAATTATTCCTTTCTTTCTCCTTTTTCCCTCCTCCCTTTGTAAATAAGTCTGTCTCTAGGATCAGGAAGTAAATTAATAAAGTTGGATACCAGGCACTACATTCTGCAACATATCAGAATAAAAATATTGAAAAAATAAGATGAAAAAAGTATTTTTAAGGAACTTGAACAAATTTGCATTTTTGCTACCTTTATTTCACAACCCTGCTGGATTATATTCTCCTTTCCATGAAACTCTCAACATGGTGGGAAATACTTAGTTATGAGATTCTTTTTAGAAAAGAAGGATTTAGCCTTCATCTAGGGAGAATTTTCCAGTGCACTGGAAAGTTTTGATACTGGCACTTCCTTTGCAATAACCAAAATGCTGAAGAACAAGAGTGTTGATTCTGATTGCAAAGCATTTCATGACCTAAATGCAGAGCTTGAGCAGAGCGACCACCAGTACAAGAAGGTCTCAATCTGGTCCAGAACATACTTGAAGCTATTTCTAGACGTGGGAGTCAGCCAGTCTTTCCTTACTTTGTGAGAACAGCAGTGAGGATGGAAAACCATTGGGTTTTAGCTCATGCATAAAACTGAGCAAGCCTGATCTCCCCAGCCCATTTAAGGCAATGACAAGGCTCTCGGCAACTTCCACAGGTTTTGAGTCAGTGTCAAACATCTTGGCTGTTAGCTTCACCTTGCACCAGGGTTGTCAGGGGCTGGCCCTATAGACTCTTCTCCATACCCATACCGGTCCTGAACAGATTGCTGGCCTTTGCTGAGACCCTACGAGACACTGCAGTGGGTGTCCCTGTCACTGTCGCCTGGACAAGCTGATGGATGTGCTTTGGGAAGGAGAGTTGTTGGCAGAGGGGAAGGAGAGGTGTGGCATGACCTTGTTCTGCCCAAGTCCATTTGCTCCTCTAGTTCTAGAAAATGCAGGTGATTCAGGATAGAGAGCTTCACAGCTCTCATTAGATAAAATTTTTTGAATGTGTTTATCTTTTGATTTTGAGGTCTTCCCTTCAGTTCTTCAGACCCCTCCATGCCGATAACATACTGACTACTGGTGTCTTCTGGAAGGGTGTTTTTTTGTTTCTTTTTCAGTCCGCTTTTGAGTGATGCTCTGTCAAACTGCAGGAAGAAAAAAATGTTGGCTTTTTTTAATCCTGTACCAAGGTGCTGGCCTCCCTCCATAAACCCTATTCTCTACAGAGACAGAAGACAGAAATACTTTTCTGAACCAATTCTAATCTTCAAGTATACAGTTTGGTTTGAGGTTTCAAGCTGAGGTTTGGAGTGACTCATATTTTGCAAACAGGTCTACTCAGTCTCTTAGAGTTACACCACCTATTTAAGGTAGAAATATGCAAGCTAGTACATAATGCATACTGCCTGCATGCTCCAAACCACAAGTTGCTCAAAAAAGCCAGAGTGGTGAATCCTGCTGGGAAAGTTCAAAATAATGAAAGAACAGCCACTTCTTGCTCTATTGCTGTCTATGACAGCTATATTTGTGATGCCAAGTCACACAGGGAATATAAAACTAAAATATAGTTAATAAGAGCCTTCAATCAGTGCTGGTTACTCAAATGTTCTGTCAGTAACTTCTGCTGTGATTTCAGTGCTGTTGAACTATCGAAAATGTGCAGCCTGTTTAGAAAGAGAGTAGGCATTTTGTATACTTTTTCTTGGAGTATTGCTTTATGTCTTACAATTCAGGACATTCTTATTCTTGCAGAAACTTGCTTTGTTCAAATGTGAATGAATACACTGTTATCTTTTAGAAAGGGTAGCTTGGAAAAGGTTATTTTACCTTTAAAGAGAAATTTGCTGCATAGCTCTAGGGTCTGCAGAATGACAATAACGCATCAGAAAAAACAACAGAGGAAAGCCTTGTTCTAATGGAAACAGAGGTATTTTTCCACACTCCTGAAGCAAAACAAAAGCAGCTGCCGCTTTTTATTGAATGGTATCTCTGATTGGACTGAATCTGTTCTGTGCTCTTCTTTTGCTCTAATGGGGGCAAATAAAATATTCTTCTGTATAACCCAGGGGAGTAGTTAGCCATCTCCTCTTAATTTGAGTGATCTTTAGATTTCTTATATGAGGTTCTGAATCAGACAAAGTGCTCAGAGTCAGCTCTTATCTCTACATAGTAAATAAGGTTGAAATTTAAAAAAGGCCATTAGCAATCAATACGGCTGGGAGATTTAATTTCCAGCACATGCTTGTTTTGTTTTATTGTTACATACCCTAAGAGTTCCAAGGGATTATTTCCTTATTATTACATTTGCAGCATTTTTCTACGTAACCTGCTCTTCTTGGCTCACACTGTTTGCTATTTGACTGACCTGCTCTTGTGGTGTTGCTGCCTTGTTGAAGGGGTGAAGGACAGTGGTCTTACTGCAGCAGCGACAGGCTGTGCCGTCTTGTGGCTAGGATGCCGAGGGAACGATGAAAAAGAAGAATGGCCAGCCCCCTCCCTTGACGTATGAAGTACTCCTCTTCTGCCAGCTTGGGAGTTAGAGCCAATTCACTGCTCTGAGCTTTCCATCCACGGAAGAAAAGCAGAAGTCGTTCCAAACGCAGGTCCCTCAAAATTGTTCTTCAGGATAAAAATCCAGCTGTTCAGTATACTGTTTTAATAATATACCGCATTTTCTGTAACTTAATAGATCAAACGTTGTTGGGGCAGACATTCGAATTGCTCATCCCTGCTATTCTCTTCAAGGATAAGAGCATCTTGGCACAAAACCAGAGGAAATAAGTCAGAATTTAAAATAAATAAATAAATAAATAAACAAAAATAAAATAAAATAAAGTCAAATAAAATAAAATAAAATAATAAAATAAGGAGGATGCAACAGCAAAACTGCTGGTGAATTTGTGCTGTCAAGTTAGAGGTGCAGCCTGCCCGATGTCTGTGACTAGTCTGTATCTGTTGAAATGAGAAAGTGGGTTTACCACCCCAAGACTAAAAAGCAGAGAGATAAGCTAAAGGAACCAAGGAGTGAAAGCTGTTTTTTCCCCCAGCAGTACTCAAAACTGCTTGTGGTATGTCTTGTAGCACCCCCTGTTAAGCAAAGTGTTTATTTCACCCAGAAAAATCTGAAAGTGTTCCCCTGCAGAGTCATTTTGGCTTTATACTGGTGGTCTCAGTGAGATTTGTAAGCAGGATTTGGCTTTAATGTCAAATAGCCAATGTTAAAACATTGATTTGAGGACTAAGCATAAAGGTAAAGAGTCACAAAAATGTAGTGCTGTACTTGTTCTGTATCCTGCAGGGAATATTATGAAAGCCAAACAAAATTACCTAAAGTAAGATTCAGTTCATATGCAGTGTCTATGTAAATATGTACATGGATGTTTCACATACATATTCAAAAATAGTCTTCCTATACATTGTACATTGTTGTACATAGTAGAATTTTGATGTAATATATCAAACACTTCTAGAAATAGACTTCTTTTAATCAACACTATTTTGAAAGCAAATAATGTCATACAGCCCCTGAAACAGGTTTAGCTCTGTGTGCTCCTAACACAAAAGTAGAAACATTTTTTGATTAGAGTCTACAATATCTTTGAAGCATAAAGTTGATGCAACCTTATGTATGAATCCACTGTTTTGGTCTGTTTCATTAGACCTGTTACATCTATATAAGAATAGTTTAAAATTGCTGTAAAAAAAAAATAAAAATACATCAAATACTTCATTCATCACCGTCATTTCTGATACTTTGTCAAGACCTGATAATTTAAAAAGCCAACTAAGTCTGTGGCTGTGCTCTGGTGTAAGCTGGATCTAGGTACTTGCTCTCAGTTATTAACTAACGTGGTGATACATATTCTGCCACATATTTAGCTGGTAGGTAGGCAGCGTGTCCTCTCAGGAATGATTCTTTAGTGCCTAAACAGAAAAAAATCAAGCATAAAACACCTGCTCTGAAAACCGTCTTTTTTTATGGATGCCACCTATTCTGATTTCCAAAGGGCATTTTTTTTTCTATTTATAAGCAGCACAGACCATAACAGCAGTCCTAGGGCTTTGAATGAAAGACCTGAGCCGATCATAGATGAGAACGGACTGAAAGGGCAGGTTTTCTGGATGCTGCTTCTTGAAGTGATGATAGTGCTGTACATATCAAACATTTAAAGGACAATGAATGTTTTAGTTGTGGCTTAAACTGAGTATTAATAGCTTATCAATATGGTCAGGACTTTTTTCTAAAAGCTTCCTCAGCTAAGAATACCATAGATTGCACTTGTTTGTTGTGGAGGAGAATTTCTTTTTAAGGTTTCCCCCTGCCCTTTTTGTATTTTGAAACTGAATATATTACAATTTATTTTTTTATTTATGCATGTGTTATTATATGTAAATGTCCATAATAGTGTTTGAATATTCTTCTCAAAATCCCTGTGGATTATCAAAAACAGCTTTATCTTTTTTTGATCTTTAAATCTATTCTGGTTTTGGCTGGGGTAGGGTTAATTTTCTTACTAGCAGCTGGTATAGTGCTGTGTTTTGGATTTAGGATGACAATAGTGTTGATAACACACTAATGTTTTTAGTTGTCGCTGAGCAGTCAAGGACTTCTTCAGCTTCCCATAGATGTTGAGAGGGAGCATAGGGAGGACAACTGACCCAAGAAGGCCAAAGGAATATTCCGTACCATAGACATCATGCTCAGTATATAAATGGGGGTTGGCCAGGGGACAGGAATCTGGGATTGCTGCTCGGGATGGGCTGGGCAATCAATCACTGGGTGGTGAGCAGCCGCATTGCACTCATTTTGTATATTCTTTTGCTGTTATTATTATTATTTTCTCTTCCATTACTGTTCTATTAAACTGCCTTTATCTCAATCCATGATTTTGGTTTTTTTTCCTCCCTCTTCTCCCTATCCCACTGCGATGGAGGAGTGAGTGAACAGCTGGTGGTCTTACTTGCACAACAAATTCTGAGCCAGGTAAGATGTCACACTGAAAAAAATCCCAAACCCTGAATAAAAGGGTCCTTAACCTAATTAAAGTTAATGGACCCTAAATAGACATGAATATGTAATCATCCCTAACAGGGATTAAATTTGCAGCTGATAGGCTGGGAAAGGCTGCAAGCAAACTTAGAAGTCATGATTAAAACTGAACATGATCTTGATAAGTAATATAAATATTCTGAAGGAAAAAAAAATCATGATTATATTTGCTAGGGACACAGGCAAATACAATAAAATAAGATCAATCGATTGCACAAGCACAAGCGAGGAATGACTGGCTGGGCAGCAGCATGGCCAAGCAGCACCTGGGTCTTGGTGGCAATCATGAAATGAATGAAGGGGTGACTCAGCTCCAACCTTGCCTTGTGCCCCAAGGGTGGGTGCTGAGGTCGGGTCCCACAGGTCTGTCATGGGAGCTGTCAGGCTTCCACAAAACCACCCCAGATTTTGTCTGCTTGCCCAAGAACACAGGGGAAACCCATGTCACTGCAAGGGCTGAAAGCAGCTTCTCAGGTCTGAGACATCTTCTCAGCAAAGAGGCATCTTCAGAAAGCAGACTAACCACTGCTCTGGCATTTTGGGATATGGACGCCGACATTTTAATGGTCATGAAATACAGTTGTTCCAGTCTTTTGAATGAAACATGCTGCTGAGCTGGAAGACAGCATTAGCTTCAGCCTGACCCTTTTCTGAGTACAAATGGGATACAATTCCTGGGTTAAAACACTTGCATATATTCTCATTAATTCTCAGCCTCTTCCATGATAAAGGGAATCTTGCTGTCCAATCTGTACCTCCTCAGAGTTAGGGGTACAATGAAGGCCAGCTGGCAGCAACATCTCAACTAGTGACCATCTTGTTGCAAGTCTGGTGTTTGAAACAGAGAAGGCAAAAAGATCTACCAATAGAATTAAAATCACAATTCAGTATTCTCTCCAGTCTCTGCAATTTTACAATATGGAATTGTTAATGCTGCTATTATTCTACTCTAATTTCTTGCAAAATCAAGTATTATCTTTCAAAATTACTAAATGTTTGTCCTGAAAGTTTGACAGGTATCAAGAATTTTGATTAATATTTCACAGCTTTCTCAATTTCACTTTATTACAAAGGTACTTTTAGCGTAGACAGCAGAGCTGATACCTGACTTCAGCAAAGCGTTGTAATATTTTTGAAAGGAAGAAGGTGATAACAACAATGGTAATGTGATAAATTTCTATCCTAAGACAAAATACATTTTTAGGCAGAATTTTCATTGACAGAAGAACCTGCAGGGTGGGATTCTAGTGTAGAATAAATGGTAAGAACAAAGCTTTCAAAAGTGGTTACAATAATCATACCTCTCAGTCTAATGCTATTTTGCAGTGGTTTGGAGGGTGCTGAAAGAGGTGTACAACTTTTTAGAAGAACAAAGATGCAGCTTCATCCTGGAAACTTAGAGATATTCCCCCAAAGCCTTTGTTTGCCCTAATATTCCATAATGTTAGGCTTTTAGAGTCAATAACCCATTAGTAATCAAGAGATGTATCATTTATTAATTATGCACCATATTAATATTTAATCTTTTGGGTTGCCGAGCATATTTCTAAATCTACTTTTTAATTACATTAAAAAAAAATAAATCTTCAAGGCAACCATTAGAATAGCCATTTTTCTGCGCATTATGACTTCAATTACTTTGAAACAGCTGTCTGTGAACTCTTCGTGATGGTACAGTACTTGGTAAAATGGCCATCTCAGCTCATCCAGGCTATTCACTCGTTTGAAAGCTAATTGAATATTAGAGCAAAGGGAATGTTACAAAGAATTTCCTATGAGCACTGAAGTACTCTGGAATTAGACCTGGAAACGTGGTGCCAACCGCTTGCCACCAGCCGTTTGGCAGGAGGATGCTGGACGGTGATAAACAATCATCTGCCTCTAGCCTGAGCCGAGATTTCGGCTCTGTGGGCACGGTGGAGCAGGGGTATTAAAGAGCCTTTCTGCCCCTGGGGTCACCTTGCCCAGACCTGGTTTCCTTGGCTCGGAGGAGCCGGAGGGAGTCAGGCGGTCGGGTCAGCTCCTCGGAGGGGTTGGGATTGAGGACCTGCCTCAGCCCCACCACAGAGTGGGGTGGGATCACTCGGGGGAGAGCCCACTCAGGGGGGCTGGTTGCCCCCCGCAGCTCTCCCAGGTAGCCACAGAGGGTGGAGTGAAATCCAGGATCCAGAGTCCTGTGCAACCTGCCTGGGAGACCAGAGCTTTGCGCTGATGTATTATTAATAATGATAACGACATTATGGTAGACCGGTGCCCCAGCAAGCTAAGCATGTGCAGAGACAAAACATGAAGTACTTTGTTTCCCAAAAGATCAAGTCTGAACAAACCGCATCACTTAAGTGTCATCTTTCCTTCGCACTCCTTGAACCTGTCAGTGGAAGCGTCAGTTGCAAGCTGCTCAGCAGAAGGTCTCTTACGGTTTCCTTTGTCAAAATCTGAGTTTTAAAACTTAATAGAGAAATGTTTTCCTTCCCTCTCTTTGATCTCTCCTCTTCTAGTTGCAAAGCATTTGCCTGTATATGATAACCAGACTCTGATTATTTGGGTATCAATAAAGGAGAGAGCTTGTTTGAAAGATGTGGATTTTGGAAGGAAACTTTCTATACTCATGCAATAATTTCAGAAACAGCCTCTAGAAGTAAATCCTTTCAGATATAGAGGAGTAAGTTATCTACAAAGAAAATGCTGTAATTGTTCTGAACACTATCAGAGTACCCAGTTGAATAAGGAAGGACAACCAGGGAAGTTAAGATGAATTACCTGCAGGGTTGAAGCTTGTCCGCATAAAGAATATACATTAAATCCCAAAGGGTATATTCTTACTAGGAGCACAATGACCTTCATTCACTGCAACTTTTTCTGCTTTATGGTTCAAACCAAGAAAGAGAAGTTCTGAATGTGTTTAAATTAGGTGAATACACTCCTGAAATAAAAAGGTGTCTGGAGTCTGACTCTGGCTGAAACCCTGGATATTGCCTATGACCCTGGCAGCATTTAATAATGAACTCAAAATCAAATAGAAATTACAACAAAGAACTCCAGTGCCTAATTCTCTGAAAACTTTTACACTCAAATCCAGAGCTGATAATGATTTCCTCTACTTTAAACCTAGTTTCTATCTTTTCTTCAAATGAGGCATTATTAGTACAAAAAAGTCTTTACAAAGATATTTGAAGTGGATATCGTCTATGTCACCAAAAGCAAAATATTCTCCTTTCTCAATCATATTCTTTTGTCAATCTACATAAACAAAATTCAAAAATGAGGAGGAACTGTTGTATTCCGATCACTTGCATATTATTTAAACACCTGCTTTTAAAACTCTACGCGTATGTATATATTTGTCTTAGAGTAGATTGAACCTCTCAGAAGGTATAACTTGTCAAAGCTGGATCATGCTACAGTGCCTGAAAAGAGACGATATTTGCGGACACCAGGCCTCCTGGGTTCAATTCTCTTCTCCCAACTGTTGATGCTCTTTATTGCTCTCAACAACTTCTTTTTCCCTCCATTTTCCCATGTGGGCCTATTAATTTATGAAGTGATGGTGAGTCACTTAATGATGCTGATGACGGGAAGAGTGCCATGGAAATAGCCAAGTGTGATTTCCCTGGGGAGGAGGTCAGAATGGGGGGGCAGGGGATGTTTCTGCCGGTGGACCGGGGGGACCTTGTCCCACTGAGTGATCCTGGCAAGGCTGTGCTCAGGAAGAGCATCTTCCCAGAGCCCGGCAGGGAAAGCGGTTCCTCAGGATTGTTAACTTGTCTCTTGACTGGTCCTCTTTTGTCTCCATGTTAATGCTGTGCATACCTGAGAGAGGAAAAAAATACAGATAGTTATCCTCCTGATAAAAACGAAAGCTGATTTTTCCATTAGGCTATGCAATAGCCGGTTCTTTGAGTTTTCACAAGACATTAAAGGAATGAAGCATTATCAAAAGGACATTCTGTTACAAAAGAACACTAATCAATGCTGAGAACATTGGGTATAAATTATTCAGATTTTGTAATAAACTACTCAGATCTTAAAAAGACCAAACCTCAAGCCCTCATGGTGTGCAGCTGGGTACAACAGTGTGAGTGCCTCACCTGGGAAGTTCCGGCATGATACACTGCATCTTGCAGCATCCAAAAAGATGCAGCACAGAAATGCCCGATTCAGTGGATTATAAGGAATAAATCACCGAGTGGCCTTGCCCCTGATAGAACCTGATTGCTGTAACTTGTTGTGCATTCTTCCTTCACCACACATTAATTTTTAATGAAAGCATTTCAAAATAAAGTCATAATGTGAGTCATAAATCACAAAACGGTGGTAATAAACCACTTCGGTTTATATTAGCTCTGTGCAGACGATACTTAAGCATTTCCACCATTAGCACGGAATATGTGAGCATTCTCCACACATTTCCTCTATTACTTCCATCTTAAATTGTGGAAATGTGGGAAGCAAAGCCAGTTCCAATCAACCTCTGGGTCACTATTTATTCTCTTAATTGAATGATCGTATGCTAACAAGTGAAGATTTTTAGCACTTTTCTGACAGCTGCAAAGTATTTTTCTGTGACTTACAGATATAAAAACAACGCTGCCAGCCACAGCTGAGATGGAAACTGGAAAGAGAAGGGGGGTGGGAGTTGGGGGAAAGGCATGGTTAACTGACATAAGGGCTAGGCAAGGGTGAATATTACTTTTTTATTATCATGTAGTACACAAGCAGATCAACTGACCCTAAAGGGCCACCTCTTGTTAAAAGGAGGAGCCATCTTGTACATTTGTAATACATAATATAAATTACATTTTTTTTTTTTTTTGTATTCCTGTAATTACTTCTGCAGGATATGCTGAGCTCTGCTTCTTGTTGGTCTCTTCTGTGTACTGTGGAACTTAACAGGACCTATAACACACAGTAATCAGGAGTAATTCCAAAGAAGACCTAGACTCAGCAAGCCAAGACCTCACACGGTACAAATATTTGAGGTCCCAGGTGTCTGGAGACCTGCAGAGCACAGCCTTTCATTGCTGCACTGCCTTTCTAGGCACAGATCTGTTTGCAGGACATGTAACAGTCTGGATGTGTCCAGTGATGTAAGGCTGTCCTGACGAGAACAGGGGATTATAAAAAACTAATAAAGACTATTACTGCTCACCAGAAACCTGATAAGGTACCAGAGCTAAGAGAATATACCTTATGCTTTTGTCCCGTGCAAATGACGGGTCAGCACTGGGATAAATAAGATAACTTGTAGCCATCATCTAACACTTTATTAATTCTTGGGTTTCAAGAATCTACATAATAATTCCCTTGGCAACTTTCAGAAGAGTTTTCTTCTCTGGTTCCAAGCACAGAAGAATCCTGGGGCCCATAACCCATGATGATCTCTTAATTGAGCAAAATGTAATTTCCAATTAGAGTTATCCTTGTGTGCTTCATGAACCTGAGCAATGCGAAGTTTGTATTCACACCTGCATTCACAAGCTTCTGAGGGACTTTGGGAAGGCTGGAGTATAAATTAACATTAACAATAAGCAAATATATAATTTCTGGGTTTGAAGAGGGAGTCACAGCATCAGTACCTAGAGGAAAGAACAAGTAATATAAATCTGAATACAGTCTGAGGCGCTATGGCTGAAGGGTTCCCATAGAAGTTTTGGTTGCATGTATTGATTGTAAAAATAGCTGTATCTTGATAAAAAAAAAAATGTTCTGATACATTAAGAATGTGTCTAACATCAGTCAAACGTGAAAAACACCTTATAAATGGAGTTAAATGCGGTACCGTCTGAAGAGTCGTAGGGGTTTAAGCCATTTAGTCTGTCTGCTCTCATCCAGTGGAGCAGAGCTCGTTTCTGCACACAGAGGGCTCAGCCCGGAGGAGGTGGCTGTGCCAGCCCACTGACTGCCCCTCTGCCTCCGCGGGGTCACCTTTTCTGTCAGTCACATTTTCAGTCAGCCCCACTGAGGCCATGTCCTCTCCATCCAGGAACAGCAGCAAGTGCAAGCCCTTGGATGGCAGCCCCTCTCAGACACTCCTCTCCAGCCAGCTACAGGGTATGGGCTCGTTAACTAATCACTTAGGCAAAAAAACTGAAATGGTCATAGTGATTTTATGACAAGCACTAAATGCAAAGATTGTCAGAAAACAGGCTGCTTGGTCGAGGAGTTTGGCCATAGGGCCAAACCTTCCCTTTCATGAAATGAAGATAAGGGGACAGGAAGATGTTGTTGGAAGGTCCCTTAGGAAGCCATCTAACCCACCATCCAGGTTGGAGGAGGAGCAACTGTGCCAAGGCCATTTCCTTAGGGTCGTTCTCAACCTGCCTAGGTTTCCCAGCCTCTCTTGGCAGCTCGATCTCCTGCTTCTGCCTAATAGTGTCTAACAGGCATCTTTCCTTCTCTGCTTATTTACCTGTGTGCTGTCACAAAAAGTGTAAGAGAGTATTGGGTTTTTTTGCAACAGCTTTGTTATGGACATAAAGCCAACTATTGTATCTTCCAACAATTGTCTTCTCTAGGGTAAACAGTTCACTCTTTTATTTTTTCCCCATGATCTGGAGATGATAATTCTCAACATGAGATCTCTTCTCAACGTTACTCTTCTCTGAACTCTGTTCCGGATATTTGTGTGTGCCATGTCCCAGTCTGGCTCTTCCACTTCACCTGAGACTGAGCAGAAAAACTACTTCATTGTCTTGCAGACGCCACTGTATGTCCCAATATACATTTACCATTCTTGCAGCAGAACAATGCGAATGCAGAAAGTCTGTCACGTTCCTCCATTCATATATGAACTAAACACACTGTGCCTGCCTGTGGGAACTAGAGGATATAGGGTGCTTTCATGATGTCACTCTTGGGTGCTGAGTTTTTGTCACTCTCAACTTAAAATGAAGAGTTAGTCTCAAGAGCCTCAGGTGCTTGGATTCAAGTCAGTCGCGGTGCAAATCTTGGATCTTCAGATTACCTTGTGCTAGGTTAGTGTCCTTACCATTCCTCGTATAAAGGCTTCTTTTAGCCTGCATAGAGCATAGGGATTGAAGGAGTGACTTTCCAAAGCACAGTGACTAAGTCCGTTTGCAATTTTGAGAGCGCTGAGTTGGCAGGTGCAGCTCAAAATAGCCCGCTTCAGCCCAGCCAGGGCTTTCCCCAGTGGCACGGGATCAGATTGCTTTGCGAAGAGGCAGCTCCAGCTCCAGGCTGGCCCCATGGAGCAGCTCTTCCTACCACCACACCCCCAGCGATGTGGATTTTCTCTGCAACAGGGGTAAATCTAGTTTACAGGGTTCCTGTAGTATTAAATAGGAACAAACCAGACTCAACACTGAAAAGAACAGTAGAGTAGGAGCTGAAAATGGTTTTTTTTTACCTTAGGACAGCAAAGTAGAAGGATGAGACTGTTGAAGTTCTTGATTAAAATTAAAGAACACAGTGCTTCCTCCGAGTACTAGGCCATCACAAGGAAAACCCGTACTTGAATTTTCTAATTTTCCTCGTTCACCACTTTTAAGAAGAGGGGCTGATGACAAATCCATACCAGGTACTGGCAGGAACCAAATGTGGAATTCCTTTTTGCCCTCTTGGATTTCTGGTTGCAACAGAAACTTTGTCCAAAGTCCACTGTGAATTGAACCTGTAAGCTCTTTTTGGCTTTGAATAGGCATGCATAGTCATATTTTAAGTGTGTGTTATAAAGTTAGCAAACAAATAAAAATCACTTATTTTTTAGACAGTAGTCTGGAACCATTAACAAACTTGTCATTTTCTTCAATGTAGATATTAGATTACTGATTTAAATGCTAAAGGGTGTATACATATTTTAAAAAACTCCAAAGCTTCTTATAATCTAGATGAACAGAGTCAGTTTTCTTTCAGCGTGTTTTACCTGCCTATTCTGCTAAAACTGTTTTAAGCAATACCTAATATGTAGCAGAAAAAAATTTCAGTGAATAAGTCCCAGCACTGCTACAATTTTGAAGGAGGTTGTTTAAAAATATATATTTTCTCAAGATAACAATTTTGAATATGATAGCAGAAAACAATTCCAGTGAAAAAGTCCCAGCACTGCTACAATTTTGAAGGAGGTTGTTTAAAAATATATATTTTCTCAAGATAACAATTTTGAATATGATTGCAGGAAGGAAATATATTAGCAATTAAATTAGCGTGTTTTAGCACAACAAGCAATAAACTGCTTAACACTGAGCTCCTGTGAATTAAAAGCCTGAACAGCATTGGACAAAAGTCAAGGTTATGCTGACACATTTATTTCTCAGTAAATGAAGACTGTTTAGTTTTAATGCATTTGTGGTTAGCAATAGTTTCAAAAGATCAATGTAAATTCATTTTGAACTAGTAAATAATGTCTTAATGAGACTTCTGACAGCATGCTTTCACACCTTATGGTTCCTTACCTTTAAAAATGCCCAAAGGTGAACCTATTTTTCCTGGCATTTTACAATAAACAAATAACATCACGCAGTACTTTATGACTTCTGACTGAAGTGTATTCGGGGGAACTGCAGTTTGGTTTTAACAACTACAGAACTGTGGTCGTTTAGTCCACAGTGTGTTACTGTTCTTCTCCTACATGGGCTTAACTCTGATTCAGGGTAAAAGAGAAGTTAAATGATCCCTTTTTTTTTTCCCTCTGTCACATGAAGTAGCTTATATGAAACGAAGTGCAGGATTTTACCATAAACCTCTGATGGTATCATGATGTAAACCATCTGCCACATAGAAACTTGGTGGTGTTTATAAAAGCAGTCCCCCATTTTTTAACTAAAAACCCAACTCGGTTGCCATGTAGGTCTGTCTGAGTTCTTCTACTGATATTTAATAGGTGTTGAATCAGACACACCGTGAATCCATCATGGCAGGCATAGGGATTTTTCAACATGAGCCTGAGATGGCATCATTGCTCACAGGGGTAAGGCCACAAGAATGTGGTGCAGGTTGTCCCAAAAGAGTCATCAGACCGGTCTTTCTAACACAGCCATGCCTGGATAAGCAGAAAGTGAGTCTTGCAGGAGAGCACATGTTTTTCAAAAGTGTGGCTTTGTGTCAATCTGTTTGTGAAGCCAGATGATTTAGGTTGCAACCCAGCAGCCCTCCCAGTGTTACCAGTGACTTCCACGAGGCTCTTCACGTGACTGACAGTATGCATCTGCTCTCTGACTCAGGCTGCTAGTGTAAGCCAACACTACAGGTTTGAAGGAAAAACAGGAAATATAAATCTTGCATAAATTTTAAGAACGTTCTAAAAATAACTCCTAAGCTTGCATATAATAGATTTTCAAAGTCTGACACCTTGCAACTTGCCAGGTCTATAAGGGAGTACTCTGGCAGTCATATATATAGAACTATTCCCCTTACTAATGATATCCAGCTCCCTTATTCTAGCTCTAATAAAGTGTCAAGAATAACAAACTGGATCTTAAAACTGTCATGTCCTTGTGACTGCTATATATCCCTGACCTCGAAGTAACATAATTCAGAGGAAGGGATTGCTAAATCTGGCAGGAAATTAGTATTTCTTTGGTGCTCGTTTTCTGGTGAAGCAAGTTGCTGTTTCATGAACAGTTCCTCAGGAAAAGCATACATGTTTCTCAAACCTACTTCACTATTGGTTCCTCTGCTGGTTCCCCTTCCTGGGGAGGCAGGATGGTGGGGTGAAGTTGAGGTCTTCCCAAAGTGCCTGCATCATCAGGCTACAAATGTACTCTGAGGGCTTTACAAAAAGTTTGTGCTTTCCTGAGCAAGGTTGTCAGGGTGTTATTACAGGTATTTTGATAAGATCCTTCGTTGCCTTTAACGAATTTGTGATTGGGCTCTTGTCTCTTCAGGTAATCCACCTCAGTGAGGACTGATGTTTTTTGGCCGAGTGGCCCAGAGGTAAGGTAGTGAAAGTTCCAAATTCTGCAACTTAGACTGGGAATCTCCTGTGATTGCCCTTGTCTAATATTTCATTTACTTCCTTGTTTTCTAAATGTAGTTGTTTAGAATGACTTCCAAGGCAGTTATTCAAATCAGTTATATTTTAGAGGGTGTCTTGAACAACCTTGGTAAAGGCTGCAAGAGTCTTCAATGTAAAATAGACGGGTCTTGCTAGAGCTCCCCTGACTCCACCGGTCTTCTAGCTGTACTTGCTTTTGGGACTGCAGCTTGAAGCATGACCTATCCCTTGTAGAAATGAATGAACTAGGAAGAAGTGAATAATGCATACGTAATTTTAGTTGAGTGGAAAAGCAAGAAGAAAGATTGTATATGTGCAACTGTGTGAAGCACACGCTTTTGAGAATCAAAGCCTAAGACCAATCCTCCAAGCACACCACCATCAAAAAAAAAAAAAAGTAAGTCAAGAGAAAAAAGCAACCTTTGAAAACTGGAAAGATATGAATCAACCTAATCAACTTAGCAGGGAGAATTAAAATAGAGTCCATAAAACTTTACAAGGAACTTCTCCAAAAGTGTAAAGAGACGAAAGTCTTGAAAAGTGATCAAATATAACCTGCGCCAGTAATTATACTTAAAGAAAACAATTATCCTTCTCAAAGTAAAAAAGTCAAACTACCACCAGGGTGTTACAATAATAATAATGCACAGCAATTCCAGCAGTCTTGCAGGAGATGAAAAGTTAAACAGGGGAAGTGATGTGGAAATGCTTGGTTATTTACCTAGATTCATTTTGTTTGAGGGATTTTCTCCATTTGACCCATAGCAACCTTTGCATGAAGAGAATTATTACACTGTGTTTAAATTCCTTTTCACAAATCCTTCTTTTTTTTTTCCAGTGAATAACTCACAACTTCTTCAGAAAAGCATTCTTGAGAAAGTATGCAAATATACCTCTTGTGCTCTCAGCAAATTTTTTTGTTCATTAACTCAATTTTGCATCTTAGATGAGATTGTCCAAACATGTAACCGAAACTACACAGTGACCTAAGTGGCATACAAACAGCATAAAACACTAAAAGAGATATTAAGCTATCACCTGGTTTAAATAAGTACATAAAGCAGCCCAAGAAACGGCCACACACTTATGTGTCAAAAAGTTCCGTCAGTACACAATAGCAAGCTGTTTTGTTCAAAAGGAGGATGAGCTACTAAAAGGCTCAAACGAGCTTTATTTCCTTTCTGTTGTTGTCAGTGTGACCGACTGCATTCAGTTTGGTGTCATGATGAAGACATCTGTCTCTTTCCCCAACTTGACATCTTTGAAGCCCTTGCGCAGATTCTTTTCTATCACCAAGGACGTAGGCAGGTGTTCGCATGCTCAGCTCCATAGGCAGGGGTGGAGACAGGCACTTTGAGAGGAAAATGTTTGTGTGGCAGGAAAAGGGCAGAGGTCTTTTTGGGTGCTCTTTGGGTGTTCTGCTGTGTTGTCCACCTTTCCCACATGCAAAATAAAAGCGCCTGAATTAGACAGTGATCCAAGTGCTACTGAGACAAGTCATACTTTCTTGTGGACTTCAGTAGGCTTTGGGCCAGGGTCTTTGTCCCCCTTAGTTCTCCAGACCAGCTTCTTGGCTTTATTTGGTTTGGTTCTGTATGTTTTACCTGCATCTCTAGAGGCGTGCACCTGATCCAAGAGGTCATGTGTTTTTAACAGCTTTATGATACTCCACCTCTAACCTTGACTTGTAGGGATGTAGGATTGCGAACCTGCCCCTGACTGTATAACTGGACCGTAGAGTTAACAAGACACCAGTGAATTTGCTAATGAACTTGCCCAGAAGGTACAGGAAAGGGTCAGTTCTGCACTTTCCCCAAGACAAATTGAACCATAAATTTTACAAGTTTTTGTTGACATTAATTGGGTTACACTTGTGTAAGAAATTCTTCTTTCTTGCTCATTTGTCTTGCGAGTTGTTTGAAGTGCCAAATATTTCTGCCATGCCAGTCACTCAGCCATGTGATTTCCAGGCTTAACAATTTTTCTGAGACACCACAGACTCAAACCTCACTGTAGTTTATTGCTCAATAAAAAACAAAAACTTCAGATACTTCACCAGACTGCCGCTCTCGGAGGGTCAAAGCAAAACTCCCATTTAAAGAAAATTTTCTCCCAGCCTCCTCCTTTTTTATTAGTCCTTTATTCACATCTCAAAACCACTGGGCCTTGAACAAAAGGCTCTTTTCAGAACAGTCACTTCTGTTCAAGATTAAGTGAAGTGATTTATTACATTTATGTAGTGTTAGGCAGTGATCATTCAGATGTTAAATTAATGGACGTTTCCTCACCAGTTCCTTGCCAGTTCCTGTGGTACTGTTAATGTACCATTTGATCCAGAATACATGAAATAATCCCCTCGCTAGCTCTGGAGAAAGAGTTGTCCTTTGTCACTGCTGTTAATCCCCGGTAGGGTGAGTTGCCATGCCTAGGCGTAGAGAGACCCGAGGGAGTTTTGCATTCAAAGTCTGTCAAAGGCAGAGGTGCTTGTGCTGTGCTGTGCTCTGGGGAAATTTTCACACTCCTTGGAGCCACTCTAGTGCAGAGGTACACAAATCGGTGAGAAACCCGAGGAAACTGGGGATAGAAGGGCTGAAGGTACAGGCTTTGGGCTTGAGTACCCCGCTGCTGCACATTGGTGCATCGCTGTTCCAGCTAATGCCCTTTGGGAACTGCAGACTCATTCTTCAAGGCATTGGAAAGACGCTTGATGCGGGGAAGGAGATGCTGGAGCAGAGGATGGCTACCTCACTCACTGGAAAGGTTGAGACATTTTCAGAAATGAATGTCTGCTGGGAAGAATACAAAAAGAACAGTAAATGTAACTTTAGCTGCAGCTGTTGTGAATGAGATCCTGTATTATGTAGAGCCACAAACGGGAGGTTTCCTCAGCTTGTGTAAGGACCGCACAGTGTGAATTCTCCCGTGTACCAAAAGCATGGGAACCCTCGAAGGAGTGTACTCCAAGTAACTGATTACTACCTATAGGAGAAAAGTAGCACACAGAGGGGTTACTTTTGGTTTTGTTGTTTTATTTGTCTTGGTATAAGCTTCTTTGTTAAAGCCAAATTCTCCAGTCCAGTGTGCCAGACTCGTAAATGTGTTTGCTCTTAACTGGAAAAGCACTGATATTCCGCCATCCTTAAAAAATGTGGGTTTCCAAATCTCTGTGATCTCTGTGCTTGTCAGGGCAGAGATCCAAGCAGAACAGTTTGGTCTGAGAAAAGATGACTGAGCGGTTTACCGTCATGTAGCATCTCTCTGTATAAGATTTCAGCTCAAAAGGGTATGTTTAACAGTAAGTTGCCATGACACAGTGACATGCCTTGGAGAGATGTCCAGGGTAGTCCTAAACTGGAGGGTGTCTATTTAGGCTGATGCAGGTTTCCACTGAGACTGATGCAGCCTTGGGGAGGCTCATGGTGTACCAGCCCTGGCAGGGTGCAGCACTAATGCGGCTTCTGCCACCTGACCCAGCTGTGGTACCTCTGCGTGGCACTGGGATGGGGGATTGGGGCTCTGATCCTGCTGACCGGCTCATGGCCTTGCAGTTTTTTTGGACCTTCCGGTCATCAAAGCCATGAGATAGGTAGAAATTGACTTTTAGGCGTTACCTCAGTCTCTTCTTATCGAGCAAATTCACTTTTGTTGCATGGAGCCCGTGTTTTTGCCAGCGTGTCTGCGAGGCAACTGAAGCACAGGAGCTGTTACCCAGCCATAGGTCACGTAGACAGAAATATATGCTTAAATACTCTGAATTAGGTTGGTTTCCTGACCAGCGGGGCAATGAGGTTGGGTGTGTGCTCAAATTTAAATATGTGGTTAAGTCCTATTCATGCCAATGAAATCTAAGCATCTGCTTAAAGTTGAGCAGTTTATTGAACTGTGGCAAAACTGAGTGGCCTTTGTAGAATTAATTGATCTATCTGAGCTACTTTTTATGTATGTGACCCAAAGAGAACTGTATGTCTTCTGTGTGATTTTTAAACATATCTTTCAGTTAAATCAAGGATCCAGACACAAATAGTAGCACACATTATATGGATTTATGACATTCCCTGGAGGATTCTGGGTCAATAAACCAGTGAATGGATTACAAAGAGGCCTCTAAAGTGTTTGCTGGAATTTGCAAGGAATGAATGAATTACTGTTTGTTTTACGACTGGAAAACATCTTTCTATGGATGCTGCAGATCAGGCTGGCTGACAGACATAACATGCTTTTGCTGTGTTTTGAACAACCGTATTTATTGTATTCAGGCCAGAAGCTGAAAAATAAAAGAGAAGCAGAATGTCATAGTAGTATACTGTTAAAATAGACTGGAAAGCGATATAGGTTCAATGCAAATGATTATTTAGTACTCAGCACGGTTACTTTTCCCGCAGTAGCTCGTGGGCTTCTGCCAGGGCCAGTGCTTCATTGTTACACAGATACATTGTGCACCGTGCAAGAAGCTTGTACCACACGTAAACCTTATCTAAATGCCTGGTTTACATAGACTTAATTTGAAAGCAAGCTTAGGCTTTCTAAACAACTAGAATAACTGCTGTGGAGCCCTATGCAAAGCCGGATTTTTCACCTCCAGCTGGCATAGAAATGTTGTGTGTAGGTACAACCAAAGGCAAGACATAACAAGCAAAAGATAAAAATGTGAAAAGCAGAGTTGTTGTGAAGGATGAGAGGCCAAAGGAAGAAAATTCAGGTCTGCCCAACACTTTCAACAATGATGAAGGCCATCTGCTTTGCCACACACATGGGCTCCAGAGCACCTGACAGTCATCTGTCCTTGCCATGTTGGTCAGGTGGGACGAAAGGATCTGGGATTGTTTGCCTAAAAGGCCAAGAAGTTTTTGATTTCAGGATGGGGGAGCTTAAGTTGGAGGAGGGCCAAGCTGCCCCCTTGCTCCTTACCAGGCTGTTGGTGAGGAGACTGGTGTTGCCCCCATGTCCCCTTCTCCCCTCTCTTGCCAGAGGCAACGTGTATCCTCTTTGCTGCTGGATGGCTTGGCCATCCAGAGTTACTCGAGGGTGAACAGTAGTCAATGAGGGAGAGGTTAGTCCTCTGGTGATATTTTTGCTTTTCTGAGGTATGGCTCATGCCACCAACAAAGGAAGAGCATCTGGACTTTGATTCCTGCCTTGTGTTCAGTTCCTGGTCCTGGCAGCACACAGAGACTCCTTGCTGTGATTTGACTGCTTGGCTTTTACTCCATTTTAAATTCTAAATTCCATAGCAAATTTATGTAGGAAAGGTTTCAGTTGCGTATGGTGCTTGCTAAACACAGACAGCAGCGTTAGCTACCTTGCAGCTGTCAAAAAGCAGCAGTCTGGTGAGCAGTGATCACATTCAGCAACCACAAGATGCATTCAGGGAATTGGTACCGTCAGCTTTTGATATTAGCACTCAATGGCATAACTGTAATAATTAATACATAATGATAATGCAATGGCTAATGAAATTAGTAACGTAATTACTATTAATACTTTGCAAGCCTACCTAATCACTTCCACAGCACCCACCGTGTTGTGTTGGGGTTTTTTAAAGCATGTGTCTCCTCATTCTATAGGGAGACACAACTTTTGTCAACTTTGAAGAACTAGGGACAGGATTGTCAGAGGAGGGAAAAGGGTAGCTGAGAATAAAAACAATAACAACTATAAGGAAAGAATTGGAGGATCTGCATTTCTGATTTTATCAGGTTATTATCATCAGCAATGCCAGCAAATACATGTTCTAGGTCACTTAACTGAATGGAAAACATCCAACAGGACAGCCGAATTAAATGAAAATAGAGGCTCTCTACCTTGAGTTCAAATAAAGCCCAGACAGTAGGCGGCAATGGAAAGTCCATTAAATTTTGATTTGTTAGTCATTAAAGTATGCCATTCATTTGTAATATTACATGGCAAGGAAGCCCAAGTACAGAAGTGTATGGCTTACTGTTCTTAATGGTCTTCTTATAAATTTCTGTCTGTGATTATGATCAGTTCTTTCTTATCATCCATGAAATTTATGAACCAATTTATTTCATCAGCTGAGTGGAAATATCAGATAATGCAGTGCAATAAAAAGTAGATACTGATTTTAAGAAATCAGTGTGTCTTCCATGGTCTCCTGTGAGAAGAGCTAGAAGAGAGCACCTAATTACTTCAGCAACATAAAAAACAACTGCAACATAATGGCGTATGGAACCATTTAATCAAAATGGACACACAACACTCTTGTAATTATATGAAAAGGTCATGGAAATCATCAATTTAGACGAATATGATGTGAAGAATATGACTTAAAACTTCCAGTAAAGCTATCTCCTGGAGATTATTTGAACCACAAAAAAGTGGTTTGTATTTCCAGTTTAATAGCTGAGGGCACAATGCCATACTGTGTGTTTTGGCTTGCGAGATCTCAAAGCAGAACTTTCTTAATTGGAACTGCTCGGATACACAGCATGGAGGTTCATTTCAAGTAACATACCTGCTGCTGGAAAATATAACTGCCTACAATTTAATTATATAGAAGCTATACTCTGGCTTTTTGATTGGTCCTGTGAATTTCTCCACAGAGCTGAAATGCCAATTCATCTGTTTTAGCAGAAGCAAAGGAAAAGTGAACTGCTTTCAATTTCCTTTTTAGTATGCAGCAATGGATAATTTCCAGCTCTGGAGAAAAAAAAAAAAACACCCCAGCCTATACCTGGGGGTAACCTAGTTCTACCAGGTAATATAATCTGTTTTCCTCGCTGCAGCTGAACAATGATTGACCTCAACGTCTGAATTTTGGGCAAGACAACGGAGCAGGAAGAAAATCTGCTCCTGGAAAGTGGTAGATGCTTTGAAGTGAAAGGGAAATACACATTTATGTGACTATCAGGGTAGGACCAATTAAAGCATAGACACAGGGGATACTTTCACATGGCACAAAAAGTACAGTGCTCATACCAAAGCCTGACATTGGCTGGGCACTGGAGAAATAAAATAACAGTATTATAATTTGCCCATGCTATTATTGGATTTCTCCGTTGAGCTGAGGATCCCATGAGGATGGCCTCATTAATGCAGCTGTTTTGCTTCTGGTAGCTCTTTGGAACTAGTGCTGGTATCTTTACGCAGGCTTTTCTTGTGCACCGCTTAAGCCTGTGTGCACCTTATTGACATGTCCCTAGGAGCCGAGAAAGATGTGGTTACTTTATAACCCGATCTTTTTAAGCAGAGTCTCCAGCCCACCGGAACCGCCAAGGAGCATTTAGAAACCTGGTGGAGAATGACCAGCCCCTGCTCTGCTTCTCACATGTGCATTTCAGCCCATCAACTCCTGCCCATGTCATGGGAGTTGCTGAGCGGGTACTGAGGGATGTCCCTGCTTCTAACCCTCCACTTAGTATGGAAAAAAGGGCCCCTGGTGCCGTTTCTGGAGTTCTGTGGCATTGCTCCTCAGTACATGGTGGGAAAAGACACCCCGTGGCCACTCACGTGCTTAGCCTGGAGGCAGGTCCCTGGGCTCTGGTGTGGTGCCTCACTGTGCCATGTCAGGGAGCTCGGCTGGTGGTGTGCAGTCCCTGCAGCTGGGACTCTGGGGTTAATTCGCCACCAAGATGAGGTGAAACAGCACAAGTGTGAGAGAACAGCTCTTGGCATATTCCTGTGTAGAGAGGATACTTTATCTGTGTCTAGCTACAAAAGAGTTGCTTTAAAGCCTGGTTATTGCCATGACCCATGTCACTGGATCCAAAGCAGCTGCAGGAGGTCGATGCACTTCTGGCTCCAGAAGGAGAAAGTGTGGTATGCACATCGGCTCTTCTTTGGGGAGAGAGAGATGGGATTTGGACCATACTGAGCAGACCAGTTTTGCTGGAAGAAATCACTTTAATAATCTATTAATTTTAATTACAAACTGAAAGGGGAGATTTAAATTCAAATATGAAAAGGAGCTGAAAAATCTTACACTTGCAGTTTCATTTTTAATAACAAATATATAAAAAATTAATAACAATAACAGATGAATAACAAAAACATTTTTGCCCTTTGTTATATTGACTTTAATTTGTTATATGGGGTACACAGTCAAATCTGGCTCTGTCTCTGCTAAGAGCTTTAATAAATGTAAGTCAGTTATACCTTTTGAAAGACTAAATTTAAAAAGTGTTAAATAAATAGGAATAGAAGATATTTGCCAGTATATCAGATTTCAGTTATTCTTTATTATTAGGCATTTATTTTTTCAAAGAACATGGTGTAAGCAAGTGAACCTACTTGGGGAGATATGTAAGAGATAAGAGAATCAAGCATATATTTCTCAATTTTAGAGGCAATTGTGAGTGGATTTATGAAAACTCTGAATTGGATAAAACAAATTCACAGCAGTACAAAGAAAACTTGACCGGGTCATGTAAAACAACGATCTAAAGTGACAATTTGTTATAGAGTAGGTGATTAGGTCATTTCAGAAAATGAGGAAATATAATAATTGTCCAGCCATCAAATGGCTAAACATAACATAACATTTACCCTCATTCTTATTAACAGACCAAAACTGAATCCTCCCAAACCCATAATAAGGCAACTAAATGAACTGCCCTAGCCACCCAGCAGCTTCTCCCCGACTACATTTTAGGGAGAATAAATCATTGTGGCAAGCTCTTCTGGTGCCTATGAAGGGCTCCGCACATTTTCTGTCTCTCATGCTCACACTCATACCGACACTTAGGCCGGTGCCTCTGTCACTATATCCAACAGCAACAGGGAGCAATCCCTGTCCCCAGGGGCTACTGGCGGAGTTTGGCTAATGTGCAACCGGTGACTTTTTGGGAGCCTGTGATGAGGTTGCTACCAGACGCCTTCGACCCTTACAGTTCACTGGGTCACCAGCTCAGGACCCTCAGGTCTGCACCAGGCATGATCGTGGTGAAAGACTGCAAAACCATCAGCTGCAATTTTTGCTCTGCTGTGTGTTGCTGTACTTGAATCATGTGGCTTTTGCCCAGCATGGAGATCAGCCAGTCAAATCTGTGCTGTGTCTTATCTCCGCAGGAGTTAGCGCCTGCAGGAAGGAAGGGCACAGCCAGCTGCTATGAAATGGGAGCAGGAGCTGTGACCAGAGTGGGGAGGGGGTGCCTGTCCTGCCCTAGGGGGTCACTGGGACCCCGGGTAGTGTGATGTGCCCAGGCATACTTGCTGCCACTGCTACTACTGGGTGCCACAGCTGGTACCACTTGAACTGAGGGAGAGGATGGACACCAGTTCTACCAGGGCTGTGGGTCTTGTGCTACCACCATCCTTCCCTGCGCAGTGTGAGGTTGCTGAGCCATTGCAGCTGGATCAGGGCTCCCTGACCATGGAGGCAGGTGAGTCCCCAGTCTGCTGCCTGGGGACCTGAGCCCGGTAAGGATAGATGATGGTGAGGATTCATCTATGTCCCTCTGGCAAAAGTTGACAGCATCACAGCATCAGTTCCATCAAGGTCTCTAGTCTTACTGCAATAGCTGTCAAAAAAATTCTGGGTTACTTCTTTCTGCACGTACGTAGCTTTCGCTTCTCCTCTTTCCCTCAGCCCTTCCTCTCTCCTTCTCTCCTTCCTGTAAGCAGGAAATTTCTGCTTATATTCACACATCCAGTCATGCAAAATACCTTTAATGTCTCCCTCTCACCATCTGTGTGAGTCTAGTCACTCGTTGGAACAACTCATCCCCATTGCTCTCTGGTTTACAGGCTCTCCTCTCCTTCTGCCAGCCTCTCAGCTGGGGCTCCAAGACCAACATCTGCTGCTATGTTTTGAGGGGACAAGGTACTAGGAGCACCCTTTGGAAAAGAGATCCAGGCAGTTCTGTAACATTGCAAAAGGCAAATAAACACCGTAATGTTGGCTGGACTTGCCCAGCCCTGATGTGCCTGGGAAGGGCAGGGTTCTCTCGCCTGGCTGGGGTGGGCAGGGGCATTTCTGGAGGTGGTGCAGCCCCATCCCAGAGGTGTGCCAGGAGGAGGGTGTGTGCCCGTCTGCCCATGGCGGGTCATGAGCTCTGAGCGCTGTGGCGTGTCTGCTGCCATCCCACGCTGCACTGCCAGCAAGCAGGGATGGGAGCGGAGGTGATGATATGGCTGATAAGGAAATAATCTGTTGCTGCTGCGGCTTCATCTGCTGTGCTTATTACATGAGGCTACTAGTTTGATAGGGTCCTGCTGCCTGTGGCTGTGTGAGTTGTTGAGCACCACAGGTCCTCATTCCCTGAGCACCGTTAAGATGGAGCAGTGTACCCGTGCTATTGCTCTGTACCTGTGCTATTGCTCCTGCCCCTGTGCCTGGATATAAGCGTGGAGAAGACAGACTCCTGGAGGACAGCCCCTCTCCCCATCGTCTCCCTGCATGTCCCAGGCACCAGCACTCCCCTGGGTGCATGGGGTCTTGGGGTTCCTTCTGGCTGCTGGGTAGCTCCCAACCCTGGAATTTTAGGTTGCGGGTTGCCAAAGCACAGCTTCTTCATCAGAGTCAAACATCTGGTGCTGCTTGTAACAGTATCTCTGGAGTGCCAAGCCACGCTGGCATGCCTCTTGGCATCCCGTGACTCTCTATAATCAGATTTTGTTTTCTGAAATTTGCCTCAGCACCAATTCTCACTGTAGGTAGGCTGCCTTGGTATGAGCTGCCTCCAGCAACCTCTTCCATCTTCTGCTTCTTGCCCTGCAGTGTGCTCTCCCTGCATGGCCGCGAGGGATCTGTCTGCGTCCTCTTGCAGCTCTCTGCTGTGCTTCAGCCATCTCCCTGTCTGTTTTTCTGTCTTCTACAGCCAGAAGGATGAATTTGACCCACACAGAAAAAAGGGCTGTCTGCAGCCCCTGGAAGGGGTGTTTAGGTAACAAGACCGAGAGTGTGTGTGCTATTCCCTGGTACGTGGGGGTGTGGGGGATGCAGAGCCTGCTGGGACCGTGCCAGAGTCATGCATGGGGCAGAGCAAACCAGTCCTGTCAATCTGGTCCCTACCACCTATACAAAATAGCTTCTGGAAATACCTGTAACCATGCTCAGGCATTATTTCTAGGAGCTAGCAGGGTGGCTCCAGCCCAGAGCCCACGTGTATACTAATACCTGTGCAGTGTGGAAAGCCAGAAGGCTACTGCTTTAGCTGGGAGTGGGTTCTTAACCTTATTTAGCAGCATAAACATATACTCCAGCTGTATATACACTAGCAAACAAGACAGACCCAGGGCACAGGTTCAAATGCTAGCCTGTGATTTGTTTCTATTTATTAACTACTGTCAAACTCCCTGCTCAGGTTTGGGCCTGTGTCAACTAGCAGTTTTCTAGAGCAAGGTTTGGAGATGGTACAAGCTAGAGTCTCTTCCCAGTCCGCATGTAACCACCCACGTTGGGTGAAGAGAGCATGGAGGAGGAAGAGATTTAACTGTATGGATATAACGTATGGCTCCATCTAGCCGCTGGGCCAGAGAGCAGTCCTTGTCTCTGTTTTATTTATTAGTACAAACCTAGCCAGACAGGATCAACCCCTTCCTTTAAATGTACTCAGCAAAGAATTAGTTGGTAATCTGCTTGCACGACTGAAAACAATTGTCCTCCTCAAAGAAACAAACAAAAACTTCTTAAGTTAAAAGAACTTTATTAAGGTTGCAAAGTCAAGCCCTCAGAAATTAGCCGTTGCCTGAGATGAGGATGCTTGTGCAACCTTTATTTGTAGCCTTTATTTGCTTGCCTTATGACAGTCTTCAGTCACTGTCTGCATGCTATTTTTTCCACCCAGCTTCTGTTTCCTTCAGTGCACAGGAAGGGCTACATACAAATAATGACAAGTCCTATGCATAATGTGTGATTCCAGGCTTTACTTGTTGCACAATGTTCAAAGCCCGCTCTGAAGATATGGCTATCAGTTTCCTCATTGCCTTTCCTGTGGTGGACACCAGTAGCCTGTGCATGGACTTCACAAACAAGAGTGATTTTTAACTCCTAGTGCCCTGCTGAGGGGAGAGGGTATAATACCCTTGCAGAACATCTAGTAGTTTGGATGTTTCATTTCTAGGAGTCTGAGAATTTTATTTTTCAGTCTATTTAACACTAACAGCAACACCCAAGAACAGATGCCATTTGACTTCGATTGAAGTTATGAGTTTCAACATTTTGGCAAGCCAGACCATAAGGCCGTAGGTTTGGCATGCAGAAAATGAGGAATGCATGACTTCTTGTGATAAATCCTCAGACCTGACATCAGGCAGGCACAGTGTGGCAGAGACAAGAGCAGAATTCAGCTCCCCCCAGGCGGCAGTCCAGCTTTTCTGTTCCTCCAGTCCCTTGACTCATTGGCTTCATATTTTCCAACCTTTGCAGCACATAAAGCAGATGTACCTCAGACTTTATGCTACTTTGCCACACTGTCCTGATTTGTGCCCGGAGCAGGTCTCCTCCATTCATTCAGAAAAGCACGGTTGTTGTGATAAAGATCAATCCAGGTCTGTCTGGACCCTAACCCAAACGCAAACCTAGGTCTTCCTTTTTAGACCAATAGGCAAGGAGCTGGGTAGGGTTCCTTCCTCCCCACCCATCGGTATTGAGCAACCTGGACTTCTAATCCAATTTCAAACCCAGACTCTCTTGCTTAGACCTAGACAGCTCTTACATAAACAAAGATAGAGTCTTAATTACAGAAGAACATAGTTTCGGAATGCTTGGATTTGCAATATTAATGTTATTCCTGGAAGGGGAGAGAATAAAAATGGGTACTTCCTAGTCTTTGGGGGTGGGGGGGGGTGGGGGAGAAGGAAGATGTCTGTGGACTGGGACCTTACTGGTACCTCTGTGGTCTGAGACCAGAACTGAAGCGTGTGGAGCTGATGCAGAGAGCTCCTCGGCTGGGGCTAATGCAGCGACTGTTAGCAGCACCAGGTAACAACCCCTGGCAGGACCAGCAGCCAGAAGGACAAGAAGAAACACACTTCACTGGGGCACTCATACATGTTTATGAACACCAGGGAAGTGGCTGAAGCTCTTTCAGGCCTTTGAGGGAAGTGGGGTCCAGTGAGCCCTGAACATGCTCTCCCCAACCATCTCTCCTGCCCTGTCCCCTCCACCCTGGGATTTTCAAAGCTGCTGCTTATCTGCCCTAGATAATGTCAAAGCTAGTACAGCTACTCACGGGAGCACAACTGGGAAAACCTGGGGCCTTTTGAAAATAGTGTCCTCTTGAATACAAAGAACAAGTACGGAGAGGTCCAGGAAGTCACTTTTCCCTCCAGTCCTTGGTAAACATTTTTCACTAGTTCTAAAAATAAAAATGCTTTAGACAGCTACCTAAGCAATCCAGACTCAACAAATATCTTTATTATATGAAAATAAAGAAAACTTCCTGCATGTGGTTTGCTTCCAACTACCATTATCTGTTTAATAGACAGTGAGCTAAGCAAGAAGAGCATAATAAAAAAAAGCAGATTTACGTTAGACTTCTTTCATAACACACATAACACAGGACAAGCATTTTCTTTTCTCCAGTGACCTTAGAAGTTCCTATGCTGTGCTAATTGCTGGTTTGTTGTACGCATTCACTGAGGGGCAAGCACGTGGTCGAAAATAAGTTTTCTGTGTTATGTGTTTGCCCCATAAGATAATAGTGCTTCAGATTTAAACCATGTAGTTAACACAGACCAAGTGACAAGACTAGCTCTCCCACAATTAAGTATTAGAAGATGTGTCTGATATCTCATTTGCAGGTCAAATCAGACTTTACAAGGTCAGCTGCTGCTCCTGAACACTGCCTGTCCCACTCCAACTCTGCCTGGTGGCAACCGCTCACCGCTGGAATTTGTTTCTGAGCATTACAGAGCTCTTGGACCGCCTGCCCTAAAGCAACTGTGGCCAGACAAAGGCAATCTTTTTTCACATAGAGCAGAATCCCAAGCCCTGTGAACTTAGCTCCCTCTGTTTGGCGTTACTGATCCGTTAGTCTAAATATGGTACATGGCAGTTTGATGGAAATCATTTCCAGTAAGAGAGGATGTTTCCTCAGCAGTTTTCAAGCTGGCTCTGACTCAGGCATTCTCATGGGAGCCCATTTAACTGGTCATTAGGGAGACAGCAAAAAGGCATTGAGGAATTTCGTAACAAAGATGTGCATCCTGTATGAAAGACCTCCTGAGAATCCTCCTGGCCATTGGCTCTGTGCATGCTTGAGAGATTTTATTAATGCTGCTGAAAAAGTATTGCTAAAACTAATCTATTATTTGTGCATAATTTTAAAGATGCTGTATTGTACTTGTTCCAGCAATGTGATGAACCACTGTGCTTGTAAAATGCCGTGCTCAAACAAACCATAATTAAATGTCTAAAGTCGATTAACACCCTATATTGCAACACACTAATCGATGGTGGAAGGGTTGCAGTTACTAAATGGGTAACAGGAAGAAACATCCAGAATTTGCTAAGCAAAGTTTTCTCACAAGCTAGGAGTAGACAAATATGTCAAGCAAATAGTCTATTTGAGAAAGCAAAGGTTGTCAGTAGCCCTGACAAAAGCCATAAGAGGCAAAA
Organism: Dromas ardeola; assembly: GCA_013398915.1. NCBI lineage: Eukaryota > Metazoa > Chordata > Aves > Charadriiformes > Dromadidae > Dromas > Dromas ardeola. Next base: position 334,855 of record VYZM01006637.1, on the reverse strand, counting down.
TAAGTATTCCTTCATAACACACACTCTCTGATTTATGCTTTTTTGCGCATACGTGTTTCAAGGCAAATCTTTTCCGTATTAGCAGTGCTGGAGAGTTAGTAAGGCTTCAATCCTGTAAAGTCCCTGAATATGCATATTTCTTTAGGTATCATGGCTGGACCCGCTGACTTTACTAGGATTACTCACACATTTGAAATCAAGTCACGTCTTAAGAGTTTCATCGGACTGAATCTAGTAGCTGGCAGAAGGGTGGGTGTCACAGGGGCCTGGAGTTTTGGTTTCCGCTTCAAGTCATCCAGATTGTGGCTGCTCCTGACCTCAAAACGCCCCAGCATGGAGAACAGCAGGCCAAGCGACAGACGTCCTGCTGAGGTGCTTCTGTGGGGTTGGGATGCCCCAAAGTCTGTTGTCCTCTCCAGAAGTCCCAGGCAACCTGTAGAGATGAGGGCCTGTTGGGTGAGCAATCCATAAAATGATCTTCTCATTCAGACCCCAACACTCATGCAGAGAATAAAAGGAGTAAAAGGCCTCCCTTACTGACCCATCTTTATACGGCTCAGGTTTTAGGCAGGAATTTTCTGCCCTTTCATTTAGAGACCCACTGATTTTTATCATTAATAGTAAGACTGTTTGTTGAATGTTTAGTGCCAAGCCAGGCTGAATCACAACCATTTTCTGCTTGCCTGAATAAACAAGAGCTATCATGAGTGAAAACATGTTGCCTAAGTTTTGGATTGCAAGTTTGGTTCCTGGGCTTGTTGGAGTGCTGCTACGTGCAGGGGTAGTGACACTGGGGGAAAGAGGCCTAAAAAAGGAGCAGAAAAGCACAGGGAGAAAATACACATAGGACAGAGAGAGAAGGAAGTTTGGGTAGATGTGCAATAAATTTTGTAAAAAAAATTGTAGTGTACAGATGCGCTGAACTGAAAAGTGGGGCATACCATAGCTAATCAGCTCCTTAGGCTTGCTAGTCGAGGGGCTCTGAGAGAGGGAAGCATTGATCTTACAGGTGAAATTCCAGAAAACTTTACATCAGGCAAATATGACAGAATTTTCTCCGCCCTCAAAATTTCCTTTCCTTGGGTAGCTGGATGTTCCCTATGGATCTCTACTCCAATCATCTCTCTGATGATGCTCTCTGTAGGTAGTACTATTAAAACTCCGTATGCTGTTGTTATTCATCTGAACCTGTCTGATGTCTTTCTCCTTCGTACTAAGCTCTTGACCTCAATAATATCTCATGACCAGGAGATCCTTACCCTAACAGCATGCATGAAAAAAGTTTTTTTTAAGTTGATCTAACTGTCTGAGTCTCTACTTTAAGCTATTAAGCCTAGTCCAGCCTTACTGATGTGTAGCTTTTTAGGCAATCTTATCCAATGTACCTTAGCCAAGGCATCCCTGTAGCTGAATTTAATGTATAAAGATTTAGCAAAACAAACTTGCTGGTGCTTGTATGGAAAAAAATTCCTGCAATGAGAGGCATGAATTACACATAATTATTGACCCTGCAGTGTAAATACCGATGATAGGAAGCTTTTAAAATGTACATTATTAAACCCATAGAGTGTTTATAGCTATAGAGACATCAGTGGTTTAGCAATTAAATGCGTATTTATGAACTCTCCTAAATAGATGTTATTAATCTAAAAATTTTAGTTTTAAGATAATTTAAAAAAACACTTTTCAGATCCAGGACATTAAATTGTCTATGAGCTGTTATAATCTTTAATTTAAAACTATATAACTATAAACTATATAAATATCCCCCACATAACAGCTTCTGTTAGAGCCTGTTCCAAGGACCTTAAGTGGATGTAAAGTCTTTCCACTGACTTCAATCAGCTTTGAAAAGACATTTAATCTCCTACCAGCATTACCTGCTCACCATTAACTGCTCTGGCATGTCCATGCTACTCTTCTGGCCCTTACAGAGGAAGGGCGAGGAGTGTGATGCCAAGAAGGATTGTGTGCTTTATTTAACAGCATTATCCTGATGGCACTCAGCTTGTTTCTTGTCCAATTTTTGCCGTTGGTCACTGATGATGTGTCGTGTGAGTGATGGAGAAAAGCCAGGTGTTTTCAAATACTCAGTTGGAGCTGGCTCTAGGCAGAAATGGGACCTGGTGCATGCTCCAGGTCCCAGGGTGGGGGAGGTCATGGCCCCATGCTGCAGCAGGAGCAAGTCTGGGGAAGGCTTGCAGAACACAGGGCTTGATGAGATGTAGGTCCAAAGGGTGGGCTGGACCATAGGGAAACAAAGACTTGGGAGAGATGGTGTCCCCAGCGGGCATTTAATCTGCAGCCACAGGTAGTAACATGATTTCTGAAATTATCCTTGCATAAGGAGTTATACTCTGCCATACTAGCTGGTCACAAACAGCAGAGTTATGAGATTGGTTTGAATTTCAGAGGTGGATTTAGACTGAGAGAGAAAGTGACAGTCTGGAATTCAGGTTAATAAAAAAAATATTTCACCACTTAAAAGTCCCCTTCCGTACCCCTCAGCTCTCCTGTTTGCAATGCTGCAGCTACTTAGACGTGTCACATAGGTCAGGAGGAGATGGAGGTGAACACATGTGCAGAGAAATCAGGGGATGCTGATCACCTGAATCATGAAAGTAACTGGTCTGAACTAAAATAAGAGCTGCTGTTCTGTTTGGGTTCAGGATGTGATTAACCTTTTCTGAAACCATAGTGTTTAAGTTCTCTTGTTCCCTTACCCCCTCACTCCCTCACCTTCTGCCTCTGAATTTCCACGCGGTGATGCAGCCCGATGAAGACTATCAGGTCTGATTTTCAGCCAGGTAAGTTCATCTGAAAGTCGGAAGGGAACTGCTTACTCCAGCCAACAGGTCTTCATGGGGCTTGCCTGGCCACCTGCAATTCATTGGCTGCTCTTCTGCCGAAGACAGCCTGGACAAAAGTCCGACTATTTATTTACCTCCAAAAAAATGGTGGGACCTGTCTTCGGATGAACTCCTGTCACTTATGGTGGTGCCTGAATGGCTTTGGGTCCTGAGCCTCAGTTCAGCTGCCTGCGGTGCAGGAGGAGGATGCTTAGTGTCCAAGATGGAGGGAATGAAGAGTGAAAAGCCTTGAAATAGTTGTGATCTTTGGCTCCAAGCCAAGGAAATTTAGCTATCTCTGGAAGAAGGGAAGTTTGAATAAATTGTCCAAGTTGTTGCAGAGATTATTGCTCCTTCTGGGTCTTCTCTGGGGAAGGTGATGATGGGAGAGCACGGGAAAGGACACTGCTTAACTCTGATAAAGTGGAGGCTTGCACGCAATGTTGGGCCAACCTGACAAAACTGTCCCACAAGAAATGTGTGCAGTGGAGGCACCCATCAGTGTCTGTTTTTGTTGGGTCCGCATCTGTGGTCCTCAAATATGGCAGGAGATAGTGCCAGGGTACAGAGTAAGGGAGATTAAGGTTACTGTGGTTTTCTGCCAGCTTTTTGCCCTGTTGCCATCGAGGGACTTTCTGGTCACAGGGTCAGAGGGGCTCTGAAGAGTCAGAGAAAGGGGCAGAGCTCAAGGCCTAGCTCTAACCCTGGCACCTGCAATACTGGATTGGAAAAGCTCTATATCACAGAATCACAGAATGGTAGGGGTTGGAAGGGACCTTTGGAGATCACCTAGTCCATCTCCCCTGACAAAGCAGGTTCACCTAGAGCAGATTGGACAAGAACACGTCCAGGCGGGTTTTGAGTATCTCCAGAGAAGGAGACTCCACAACCTCTCTGGGCAGCCTGTTCCAGTGCTCTGCCACCCTCAAAGTAAAGAAGTTTTTCCTTAAGTTGAGATGGAATTTCCTGTGTTCCAGTTTGTGCCCATTGCCCCTTGTCCTGTCACTGGGCACCACCGAAAAGAGTTTGGCCCCATCCTCTTGATATCTATATCCTCTTGATATCCTTTATATATCCCTATATATCATTGTGCAAAACTTCTGCACGGATCCTGTAAAATCCATCCTCTGACATGCGAGCTGCCCCAGTCATCTCACCGAGGACCTAACATAGATGTTCAGTGCAGCTGATACTTCAAACGCCCCAAATGTCAACGCTTCCGTTGTTCACGTAGGAAAAAGCAGCACGGCTGCCGAGTGGTCTCTCTGAATTTCCCCTCGGTTCCGGGAGGGGGAGGCATGCGAGAGGGGATGCCGGGCACCTGCTCCCCGTCCCCTGGAGAGAGGACCGGCTGGGGAAGCCCTGGGGCTGGGGAACAGGCTGCCCTCTTCTAGACGTGTGCGCGGACCGCTGTGTGCAGCTTCTCATCTGGGTGACTCACAGGAGCGGGGCTCGCTGTGTGGGCATAGCTTCGGCCATGTATCGTTGCTCCCCCCGCTCCGTCCCTGGGTGGGTTCCGCATGGAGAGCCCAGACGGAGGAATTTCTTTCTCTACACAGTGGGTGTTAATCAACATTTTGGGAAATGCAATTACAGGTTCACAAGCTGTGGAAACCTCTGGGTTTCCCACACTTGGTCAGTACGGTCACCGTCCATGGCTCAGCTCTTTCATTAGCTGCCAGGGACGCTTAACCTCTCACAGTGTCTGCATGAGACTGGGAATGTTTTCTGAATGACTAAGGTGCCAGCCCTGGAGGCATACGTGTACATTTTGGAACAGCCAGCACTAGGATTTTCCTAAGAGAATTAGGAACGCGGTTGTTCTGGGAGCCAAACTTTGTTAGGTTTTTTTGAAAATCCCTGCCTTTTTGTTACTAGCTTTCCAGCTGAGCGTGTTAGACTCCTGGCACCACTGCCGTACTCTGCTGCATTACTCAGCTTTTGTGCTGCCAGACTGAAATGTCAATGCAAGTAACTGTCGGCCTCCCAGGAGGCGAAATGTAGAGCAGCATTCCCCCCTCCCTAGGTAAGCGGTTTCAGGATACAGTTCGGTCAGTTACGAGAAAGGTTATAGGATATGTTGCCTGAGGTAGTGAGGGGCTGGACTCGCCAATACATAATGCCCTTCCCAGTCCTGAGTTCTCGAGAACATCCTGAATTATGTGGAAAAATAAGGTTTTTCCCATTATGTGCACTTTCCTGAGTCGTTCTGCTAAATTATATTCCTGTTGCCATTTTTCCGCATTCTTACATGGCTATGCTCTGACTGCTATGTCCAGTGAAAACCTTCGTTATCAGAAGACATAATTCACCTACGAGCTCACAGAGGTCACCACTTATTGGACATTTATATCCTGACCTTAAGGCCTTCCCTATGTAGAAAGGCTCTAGCCTTATTGGTATAATTAGAGTAAAACAATCTCTACCTTTCCCCCACTCCTTGGTGCGGCTGCAATCACACAGCCATAAAGATGTTTATTCAAATCTGGATTATTCTTACAGAGAAAGCAGAGAGTGTTTTACCACAACACGGCGTTTTTATTTCAGTATAACTGCATCCCCACCAAGCCTTATGCTGACCTAATTAGGGCTAATTTTATACAGAAGTGGATGCCAGAAGGAGCATGCTGAAACGCTGATACGTGGGGGCGGATGCATACACAGGGCTACTGTCTATGTCTTACACACGTTCTGCTGTGGCAGTCCCTCCTGTGGCGGCACAGACCTAGCCCTGTGCGAGAAGGAGGTCGTATCACCGACTGAAGTAACTGTATGTGTACAGAAACTGCGTTTAGGCAAGGCGTATAGAGAAACACGATTTATTTTCCATCATTTCCTACCCTTCGGAGGCTGGACTGCCTTGCTGTAAGCCAATCCTCACAACAGCCAGAAGCGTAAGGTCCATGAGATGACATGTAATGTTCGGTCAAAGAGATGAAATACCAAAATTATTCACTGTTTAAATACACAGGTCAAGATAATAAGCTCCTATGAACTGACGCTTCACGGTCTGAAGTGGTTTTAGTGTTTCAATTCATTTTGAAGGATTTGGGAGAAAATGGCCCCTGTGTATGGGAAGAAACCTCACACTGACCTCACCCAAGAAATCTGGATGCTTTCTTCCTGTTTTAAAGGAACAAATAAGGATGAATCTAAATGTAGTGGCCAGCAAAACTTGAAGCCAAGTCAGTTACAACATATCTGCAACCACAAGCCAATTAGGCCTGCCCTGGGGGTTTATTACAGTATGCTAGACAATGCCAGTATCTGAAAGTCTGTAGTGCTTTCTAGTCCATGCAAAAAAAACAATTAACTGAAAACAAGGTAAATAATAAACATGTTATGTAATATATTTTTCAACATGTAATATTCGTGCCATTTCTCCAGGGCACCTGAATTCCAGGATGAGACAAGACTTCATTCAAACCCTGCTGACAGTGAAGCATTTTTTAAAGGAACAGGGATGTTTGGCAGAGCTTCAGGAGTCAGAAACTCCTCGGCTGTGCGCCGCTGTACCCTGCCCCACTGACTCAGATGCTGAGCCCAAGGTCCAAACCAGCTGCCCCTACAAGTTAGAGCAGCCACAGGCCTGCTCTGCCAGCTAATTTATCAGCTGGGAAAGTCCCATATGGCCCATTACACATAGGCTGGCAAGGCCGAGCATGGTCAGGGTGCGCTTTGCTTTGTCTTCATTTTCTCAGTTGTGATGGGCTTCTGCACGGGGAAGATGGGCTGAGTAAATTTGGCTTTAGACAGCTGGCTGCTAATGACTAGTCTAAGGAGCTACAGTTCTGCTCTGGTGGCACAAAGGGATTTCACTAGAGACCAAAGTTCTGTCCAATAATAGTAACTTTTAGAAAATTTTTAGGTCTTCCAACAGCAGTATCAAAACCCAGGCTGTGGTAACAGTAGTCATGACTTCTTTCCTGTTGTCCTTAAATGTCATGTGAATGTTCAGCCAGGAAGCATATCCTGACTTCTGTCATGCATCCTCAGTTCCTCATGCTCTGCAGTGAAGTTGGTCAATGCAATTTTTAGACAAGATAAACTGAACTTACCATCCATTTTTCTTCTGCAATGTACAGTCAGGGATAAGAATTTGCTTTCTCTTCTCACATACCTTCCCAACCTGTGGGCAACACCCTGCTTCAATAAAGTCAATGGACTTCCGCCATTGCCTTCAGTGGAACCCAGAATTCACTGGCATGTTTGGAAGTTTTCATGTTTCACAGACAATACACCAGCCCCGAGATAAAACCGACAGCTGGCGTGAAAAACTATAGTTTCAGGCACATCATCCTTCCCTCAGTCAACCTTCACTACTGTAAAAATACTCTGCAAAAAAGAAGTCCTCAGATAGCCTGTACTCTCACAGAGCCTGCACATAATCTCATAGAGCCCGCACAGGACTAGAAGTGGGATGCCAATGGCAGCAGGCAGCAATGCCGAGCATTAGGGGAAGGGGAGCAGGCCTGGGGGAGGCTGGGGTTGGAGGGACTCTGGGTGAGAGGGAGGGCTGTGCCACACACATTCATTTGTGCTACCTGCATAAGCCTACAACCTGCTCTGTTCCTACATCGCAGGATTTTGCTTTTTGCAGCTAACCTCTGGTTATACAAGTGATTTCTTACACAGTGCACTGAGCAGCACCTAATCATTTTCCCTTACACAGTGAAGTTAATGTTTGTTTAATGTGTCTAGAGCAATGATATCCCATGTTTGGCTTACAGGTCTCTAAGGCTATCCAGGAAGTTTAACTGTGCAGTATTCAACAGCTGAGCTTTCCATTTAATTAATTTTGGTGTTCTTTTTGTATTCCCATCTCTTTTCATTTCCAAGAGTTCTTTGGAAAATAAACAGCATCTGATTTTGCAGATTAAAGAAAAACCCTACATTCATTATTTCACATCAAACATTTTCCTATGTATGAATGAGGAGGGGAAATGTCCTTGGGCCTCTGATAAAGCGAAGGGAGGTCTCATGGCTTCCAACCCTACAGAGAAGGATCTTGCCCTATAGAATTGGGGATTTCTGCACCAAAAACCCACTCAGAGCAGCAGCTCACTCCTTCTTGGGTGGCAGAAAAGGCCCAGCAGCTCTCTGTTGTACTCTATCATGAGAAAAAAGAGAGTGAATCTGATGCTGAAGTAGTGGCAGTGGTGGCCCTGTGATTTCCTATACAGACCTCCTCAGCTGGAGCACAGAGCTGTTGATAATGTCAGTCTCTCCCTGGTGATCCCTCTCAGTCACAAGATATACTGAGATGATTTAGGGCACTTCTACTTCCTTACTTCAAGCGCAATTTGGACATCATATTCTCTTTTGCTGTTATTTGTATTTCATCCTAAACAAGTGAAAACAAGTAACTGATCTCTGAGGAACCACAAGGTCTGAGGTACCTGAAATCTCAGATAATCAGTTGAGGGATTAAAAAGTCTTAATCAAGCTTCTATTTTCTATGTGGTTTTTTTTCTGAAGCTTGGACCCTTGGAGAAACCTTGTTGTGTCAGCTGGACTTATTTCCAGCCAAGGGCAGCTGCGGGCCCAGGCAAGGTAGGACTGCTTTGGGGTGCTTTGGCTTTTCTGCAAGCAAGTCCATTAGTCAAACATGTGTTACTGGCGTATTTTGTTATTCTCATTTTGAAATTTCACATTGAGTTTCAAAGATAACATAATGCAGAAAAATGCTTCTAATGATCAATCTACAAGGGAGGGGGAACCGCTGTTCAGGAGATCAGAGTGAATAATGCAAATGCTCTCAGTGCCTGGGGATGTAGACAAATTAGGGAGGGGCCAGAGGAGAGCTACAAGAACAATAAGAAATTTAAAAAACATGGTCTGTTAGGAAAGATTAAAGGAAGTAGGGGGCTTAGTCAAGGGCAAAAGTTGGTGAAGGATATATAAAAACTTTGGATATTTAAAGGCTGTTATAGGATGGCAATCAATTTTCTTCAAGTCCATCTAGGGAAGTACAAAAAGAAAACTACTCAATCTACAGAAAATATAATATACCTTGCTTATTAGCAAAATCTCTTCTTGTTGTTGTTTGTTCCTCTTTTTAAAAAGGCATGTTAGTGAAAGGGTAGAGCAGGTTTTCTAGAAAAATAATGGAATTCCTTCCTTCAAGACTCAGATAGACAATATCCTGCCAGAGATGCCTGGTTACACTGAATCTTGCCTTAGTACAGGGATACTAGTTGAACTTAAGCTGCATAAATACTGATGAGAAATAAGTGGTCATCTCTCCATCATGTTTTAATAACCTGCTCTGTGCAGTGTGACCCCCAACCCAACAGATGAAAATTGATCCTTGTGTATGGATAATTGGACCAAAACCACTTGGTCTGATGCCGGTTTTGGGGAATTAGCGATCTGCTGATGCAACCTTCATTACACCTTTCTTCAAGTCTTCAAGTCTTCAAGACACCCTTGCTGACTGAGTTAGTGAGCAAGGGACAGTTTGCAGACAGGTCCGAGGACATCTCCGGTGTTCTGTCCTGATGTTTTTCCCTGTTCTGGGGAAACCAGGTGATTTTTTCATCCCCACTGATAGCCAGGTGAGCCTCCTTCTCTCCAGACTTGCTGTCCTTTGCCAGGCTGTCTGGTTTGGATCCTTGTACATCATCAAAGCAACATTCACATCCTCCTTGTTGAATCAGGAGAGCTGGAGAGAGTCGAGGAAAAGGATGACATGCATAAGTAGTGATTTAGCAAACATGAAGCAAGATGGAAAGACCTGGGCTATTCAGTGGATTGGAGAAATAACAAGTTCCCAGTATAAAAGCTGTCCCTAGGGAGCATGTCATGGTAAGCCATTCTCCATGTCTGCAAGGAGGAGGGCCAGGTGAGGAGCAATGTGTCCTTTTCTCCACCCTGGCAGCTTCTCTGTGGATGCTGCCCCTTCCCTCCTCCCACGTGGTTCTCCAGCCTCGTTGCAGAGAGGAGTCCCTCTTGGTCTGAGCCTGAAAGGGCCCATGTTGTTGCATGCTTCTCCGGTGCTGGCTGCGGTTGGCCCAGCACAGGGCTGAGGAAGCCCTCCCCCATGACCACCAGAGCATGCTAACAAGGGCCTGTGGGAGCTGCCAGAGGACATGATATGAGGGAAGTTCACTCCACTTGGCAATGAAACATCTTTTCTCTGAATAAAAATGTCCTTGAGAAAAAGAGTCTAAATTATAGTTAATAGCTGGAAGGTTTTGTGAGAACTTAGCAAGGGCAGAAAGCTCTGGACCCTTATGGTCTGGGATACATAATAGAGGAGGATGGCTTCCATGAATAGTCAGGGGTATTATTTTGTGCGGCACATGGTTTTTTTCTGAGTCTGGTCCCTTCCTACAATACACAGCATGTGCTGTACAGAAGCAAGACAAGACAAAGCTAACCACGTAGGTCATGACTCTGAGCATGTGGGAAGCCGCTCTCCAAATATAAAAGTTAAGGTAAATATCTGGTGTTGATAAACACATTGTGCATACTTAAGGCCACCACTGTTCCTTGGGTGCCCTTTGTTAGTGTAAATAAGCTTCATCTTGGTTTGTGGCAAACCTCAAATATTTGACTTGAATCTCAGCACAGTTGAGCAGACAGTATACAGAGTTATTCATCTGTTTCTGTGCATGGTTTTTAACACTGTAACTTATCATATTAAATCATTCTTGACAATGAAACTCCAAGCTTTTCCAGAGAAAAAAATAATAGAGAGTTACAGGATCCTCCTCTTGCCCAGTCTAAAGTTGCTCTGCTAAACATCCAGGTGCCGACCATTCTCCCACTCCAAGGAAAATGTTAACGCTTTCTCTCCATTGCATCAATTTTATTAGTTTCAATGATAATGGGGAGGGCTACAACCCTACTGCCACCACGTGCGTGCCTTTGCCCGGGCTAAAGCAGGGAGAAGGGCCTGTGCGTGGGTGAAGGTGCCTGGGGCACCTCGCTGTGGGGGGGATGCAACTTGAGTCCACATCTCTGCAAAACTCTGCAGTGCTTCCTGAAGTGAGTGTGCATGTTTTGACCACCATCCTCTGACTTTTGGGAGTACAGGAAAGAGTCAGAGTATGTGGGGAACTACACCTTTGGAAATCTCTGACCAAAGCCAGATGGATCCCAGATTCTTTGGCTCTGAACGCCCTGGATTGTGCAAAGCGGGTGGCTACATTGCTGGAAAAGTACTAAACAGCTCAGCATAGGGGGTTCTTTGTCTCCTTCACTCGTGGCTACTAACATGAAGAAAGCAGAAGTTGCAGCACATTTTCACCCTGGTCATTCCAGCTTTGGAGCACTGTCTGGGCAACTCTGGCTCAATGTGTCTGTTTCACAGCAGCGTGACTGCCTGAGAGGACAGTGGTACCGAGTTGACCATGTTTGAATGGAAAAGTAGTCTAGAAAATTGTTTAGTGCACTTCACAGGCATACCTGTGCTCCAAGGGACATGAACAGCTTAATTCCCAAAGCATCTTTGGGGCTTAGCTGACATTGTACCTGTGTAAGTCCCAAATTTACATCATCCAGCTCTTTCTTGTCTGCCATCTGAATTTGGAAGAAAATGGGTTTTGCCAGTACATTCCTGAGGTGCCAAAGGTCTGCCACACAGGCGAAGGATGTGCATGCGGCCACCCTAGTTGCAATGGCTCCAGCAGGCTTTAGCTTGGAGCCATCACAACTAGGGCAGCTGTACGCGCATCCTTGTAAACAAAGCATGTGATTCTCTGCTGCACTTATTCCTTTCAGTACTCACACAACACACAGGCATGTGGCAATTACTTCCTACTCAACAGCCCAGTGAGTTGTGCCTTGCATGTAGACTTGGGTCTTGGTCCTTCTTCTGCCTGGTTTGGGGCCAGGCTTTGTCATTTGGGTGATGTGCCAGCCTCAGATGTAGGGTACTTCAGGGTGAAAGCTTCCTCTCTGAAATCTCTTCCATTTGTCAGAAAATGCTTAAACATGTACTGTGTTTCAGAAAAAGTGAGAGTGACCATGTATTCTGCTGATTAGTATTTCCAGCAGAATGTGTCAAATTAAATCTTCATTCCAGTGAGCATGGTGACTCAGAGGACACTGTTTTAAAAGGGGCAGCGGTTGTCCCAGTAACACAAAACTACACCCTTCGGCTGGACAGGGAGTTGCCAGTTTTGCTGATCCCCTATCACATATTTAAGTTAATGTTTTTGGCAACATGTTCATAACAAAGCTGAACTCTCTACTTCTCTGTGCAAAAATTCTGTCTGCTCCTTGTCTGAAGCCACGTAGACATACCTTTCTGCCAGTCCAGTCTACGCTTCATTTCTAGCTCCCTATTTTTCTCATCCTGTCCGCTTTCGGCAGTCTCTTCCCACTAGCAGTGACCCAGGTGGAATTTTCAGATCCTGGAGGTTTGACCTGGCTGTGGGCTGTGGGGTGGCGGGGGCGATGGTGGGGCACAGGCAGTGGGGGCTGTTCCTGTCAGCACTTGGCTGGGGCGGGTTGTTTCCGAGCTCCAGTTTCTCCCCACCCACGCGGATGGGACACGCAGCGCCGGCTGGATTTCCCAGAACGAGCCTGGCCAGGAAAATGCAGAAGCTTTGGCTCCAGCTCTGGGTTTTGGCAAAATCCTCTCCCAGGAGCAGTGCCGGTATGGGCAGTGTGGTGTGGTGAACCCAAGTGAGCAGCTGGTACCAGGAAAGCATCTGTATTTTTTTTAAAGAGAGAAAAAGACAAACAAGCTCCTCTTTCAGCTGGCTGAGGTTAAAATGCCAAGTCTGGCTTCTTCCCAGCTCTTCGAGCCCTTTATTGGGAATTATGTCTTCAGCCATGCCCTGGACACCTCCAGCTCTCTGCTTCCCCATGGGAGGGACGAACAGCTGCAGCTCCTTGGGAAACACTCTCCTCCCTTCCGTCCTGGCAGGTAGATGCAGTTCTTGAACTTTCTGAGGAATCAATTACATCAACGATGAAAGCCAAATAGTTACCAAGGATGACAAATTTTGGCCATACTGAATGGTTTGTTGAGGAAACCTTGAAGGTAACAAACTGCTCAGTATATGACCTGCTCACTGGTTATTCATGAAGGTGACCCCAGGCTTTGGTTCATTGAATGGAGCAGATGAGCCCTGTCTTGCTGTCACCATTAAACTTGATGGTCCTGTGCTGACCTACAGCAGCTTGCAGACTGGGCCAGAGCACAAAGCAGCCCTTAATTTTAAGAAAAAAATGTTGAGAGCACTGCAGGAGGCACAGAAACCGCAGGAGTTCCTGGACATGCTGTAATTGTGCTGGCCCTGCCCATCCCGAGGGGTGATGTTTACTCCACTGGGATATGCTGAACTACCAAACTAACTCATTAACAACCCAGGTCCTCAGCACAGGCATGACTTACAGGAGGAGGCAAAATCCTAAAACTGGCAAGAAAGAAAGAAAGAACCCTACAGGTGGTCGTGGAAAAGGTGTTTTGACAGACTGGCATTATCCATGGAGTTATGGGCACACCCACATCTGTGTCCTCATGGAAGTCAGTAACCTGGACTTGTAGGAAAAATATGACTAAAAAGCAGGGGAAGGCAAACAAACTGTTTCTGAATTTCAGAAAATTGTAGCTAGTTTGAAGAAAAAGTAAAAATTCTGGTAATAAAATCTGAGCTACTCTGAGTAAGTCGCCTGGCCCTCGGCAGTGACTAACAGCAGACACTAAATAAAACAACAAGCCTCAGTGTTACCATCACCAGGTGTATGTCCTTCCAGCTTTCATCAGTGTGTGACTCCTGAAATTTTTGAGCTAGAAGTTGTATCTGCATCTTAGTGTGAAATACTACTTGATGAAGTTTTCCTTGTAATTTTTCTGAATCGTATTTCTGGTATCCGCAACACTCTGTGGCAGTGAGTTCTACAGTGGAAGATTTAGGTTGTCTTTTTTTTTAAAGTAAACTGATGCAAGCAGAGGTGAACACAACCATAAACTGTGAAGATCATGAGTGAGTCCTTCAAATTAGTAATCCATTCCAAAAGGTGCCATTCAGTTTCTCTTGCTGCCCTCCTTTGAGACCTGGTCTTAGCACATAGAGAATTTGAAGAATTGAAAGAGACTTAATAAACCAGCCCTGTATTCTTTCCTATTTTTTTGCATAAACAATTGTTGATTTAGTCAGCATTAACTTTTGAACTTTTAAAGAGATTCTGCTTTGAAATTCAGTTTAAAGAGTATTATTGCAATGCTGTAATTAACTTGGCCTTAAGCAGGGAGTGGAGCAAACACGCAACTTTTCACAACATTTTAGCTCAGAAAAACTGATATAATGAAGACTTGTTTTCCCTACTACATGTTCCTATATCTTGTCTATCCTACCAGATACATGTATTATGATATGCCTTTTCTTAATTTTATTGCTTCACCCTAGATAAAGGCAATATAACATTATTTACGTTGCAAATGGTGTTATCTGTCTAATTAGCTGTTTAGGCATATATTATGTTTACATAGTGAATGCAGAAAATCAGAAGTCCCACAGAACACCAGTCCATGTATTATGGACTATATGATGCTAAAAGATTATTCATGAAGTGGAAAGAAGCTGGATATTAGGTGTGCCATTCTGCCAGGCTGTTATCTGATAAATGCTTTGGCAGTATGCAAGTACAGTGGTACATTGCTCAGGTTAAAACATCTTCGGAGGTGACACCTTTCTGGCCTTACAGAAAAAGGCCAGAACTGACATATGGCCATATGGAAGTTAGAGGAGGCAGGTGTTCTACTTCCAGCAGTGGCTCGTAGCACGGTGCTGCGGGAAGAGGTGTGAGGAATAGGATGTGTGCGGCACCACTGCCCACGAGTACCCTCTTGGTGCAGCAGTCAAGTTAAATTTCTTAACAGACTCATATTTAAAGTGAGAAAACCTGCATATTTTAATTGCTCTGAGGACATCTGCATTTCCACTTGTTTATAAAACTCTCTGGGTCACCTGTCCTATTTGGCCAGGAGTTGCCCTGGGTCTTACACATTGACCTGACATGACTCCGGTTGAGTGTACCTCAAATCAGCGCTGTGTTGGGGAGCTTGTGAGCCTCCGTAGCAGATGTTCATGGCTGGTTTGATGGCAGTGGTGAGACCGGCACGCTGTACTCCCCTTGAGGAACTGGGCAAAGAGAGTTTAAAAATGCAACCACTAAGACGTATCGAATCTCTGTGGTTAGACCTCAGGTACCCTCCACTTCACCCACTACAGTGAGGCACCTCTGCGCCTGTCATCCTGCACATGTAACCACTTCACAGGGAGAGCCCAGTGAGGGAAACCACAGGCTGAATGAAGACAAACTGTCATTTCAGGATTCACACGGGAATATAACTTATCCTCGGTGTTATACAAACTCAGTAATTATGTCTGTCAGTGGGTTGATATTTTACGTAGATAAATGTGCATGTTACCGGCTGACTCAAGCAACTCTGGAGAGCAGCTCTTCAGTGTGAAATATGTTTATAAACTAAGATTTCTCTTAAGTTTGAATAGTGATTACTGTGTCACCAACAGAATATTTTTCTGATAAAGATGTCCATAACTAGAAGATCAGTTAAGCTGGTGCTTTAAATCCTCCTGTGGCAGTCCGAGGGGTGGCATCGCACTGCTGCTGCTGGGTTGGTTATATGGATGTGCTTCTGGCACAGGGTGGTGCAAGCAAACATTTCATTCTTGGGTTCAGTCTTTGGTGAGCAAGGTTTCCTGAATGACAAATTGAGGAATGAGAATTCCTTGATTCAGCCACATGGTTCAGGTCCTCCAGACTCCAAGACTTAGACGGGATTTGACTTGCACGCATCTCCCGTGCAGTGTTTGTCAGGACAGGGAAGGGGGCAGAGGAGTAGGACCTTCTTGTTCCCTCCTCTGCTAAGGGTGTGAATTGGGCTAAGACTGAGAGCCACTGGATCCAGGCTGCTGCACCTCTTCACCACAGACTGAGTGTATATCTTTATTGCTTCCTGGCTAGAAAAGAGGCTGAGAGAAACAATGTGGGGACCTCTCCAAACTGCTCAACACCCCTGTGTCACTTTCAGAGCAGGGATATAGAAAAGTGGGACATTTTGTGAATGTTAGCAGCATGCAGCAAGGAAATGATAGCTTACTAAACATGCTAGCCTATGATCAAGATACTCCTTCCACAGAGGCGGTAATTCTTTGTATTAAGTGGATATGAAACTGTACTGCTTCTGCCAAGGGAAGAAAAAGGGCAGAGCCTGAACATAATGCAAAGCTAAGCACTGGTGAGCCAGATTATTCCTGAGGAAGTTACCACCCTTTGAACCCAAGGCAGCAGCCAGACATATTCCCAGGGCCTTTGGGAGAGGAAATGCAGGCAGCAGGGCTGCTCTGCTGCCCACAGTGGTATGCACATCTTGGCTTGTCCCAATCTGGTCATAACAACGCCTCTAGATATTCTAGGTGGAGTGCATCTCATCTGACCTCAGATGTTGGGCAACCTGTGTCTGAGTTTGTTGTCTGGACTGTCTTTACAGTGAGTGGGAAGAAAGATGCCACGTAGCAAACAGTCCACTTCATTCAAAGATCTATTGCGAGGAGGGGACTAATTGTGTCCTAGAAGAGCCAGTTTCTCTCAGGCGTCTTAACAGGAGCCTGTGCAAACAGCACTGACACAGACACCATCACTGTAGACTTTTCCACTGAACCACCCTTTGAGTTAATGACCCCTAGTGAACATATCTAAGCAAAAAAAATCTGGTTTGTGAAGGGATGTGTTAACCCTTCTCTGTCTAAGGGGTCCTCCTTTGAGGTTATCTCTGTGGAGTCATTGGCACTGGCATTTTTATGTGTTACCTAACACAATTATCAATGTTCTTAGACATGTGTGTAAGTTCCCAGTTACATTTAACTGAAGTGTTTGTGTCAGATGACACTGGAATTTATCAACTCAACTTCTTGTCAACAGTATGGCATAATTTGGTGGACATTGCATCACTACGATGGCTTTCAAGTCTTGCCAACTTACTGAAATGTTTTAAACTTTGCTCCAGAATTTTATTTCCTTTAAAAAATAAAGTGAATGAAGTTAAAGAAATCCCTGCCCTTAGGATTGTGATGCTATTTTAAATTAGGATATCAAAAGCTCCAAGTTCAGTAACCTCCACAATTACATATCTTCAACAACATGAAGTTTCTGCTCCAGGTGCAGTATGAACTGTTCTTGTTTTTCCTGCTAACAGATGGATTGTGTCATCTAAGAACTGCCCTGAGTTAATGACACATTTAGTTACATCACCTCTGGGAAGCATTGCACTACTGGGCTTCCCAACTCTTTCCAGAAAGCTAGAGGAAGCTCGGCAGCTATTCCACATCTTTACGGAAAACACAGTTTCTTTTCCTGGCTTTTGCAGAAAGAAAGTGGACTTCGAGCAGCCCAGATGCTAGAGGAATTTACTTGCAAAGCCAGACTGAAAAACAATGATGTCATTCTTTTTATTATGTTAAAGCTACTGTTCTACCCACCCCTTCTCTGCCCACATGATGTCATTACAGACTCCCCTGTGCTGACAGAAAAGAGACATCTTTTCTGAGGGTCACATTTCTTTTAGGAGCCAGAAGTGTCTAGCAGTCCTGCGGTGCCTTACCTGTGAAAAGTAGGTAGGAGAAGTCAGTGACTCAGAAACAGTCACCTTCTGGTTTATGTGTTCACAGCTCTGAAAAGGAATGCCTTTCCTGAATATGCATCCTCTGTAGAAGCCTGTCTGGACCCAAGACACAAGAAAATAGAGAGTCTACTTCTATTCCTGTATTCAAGATCAATAAGTGGAAAAAATTGAAGAACACAATATCTGAAAGGCCAGTGTGAACCACTCTGGTTACACTGCATTGGCACTGACTCTATCTCTCCTCCCAAAGCTGTCCTGCAAACGTGCCTCTGCCTTATCTGCCATGAGTTATAACAAACCACATCAGCGTCCTCCCCGTCTCACAGACACCCCATGACAGGAATATGATTAACCTATATAAAGAGAAACCTCAGGGTCAGAATCCCAGTTCTTACTGGTTTTGTTTGTCAAACTATCACAGACAGATAGTTTTCTACGTATGACAGAAATGTGTGTTGAGTGTGTTGATGTCCAAAATTCAAGCTGTTGTAGGCCTAGTGGTAACTTTGTAGAAGCAAATTAACTTTAAAAAAAATAATAAATAAATAAGCCCAATGTGGAGTCTATTACATCAAAATACTCTACCTTAAATTGGGCAATTAACCTACTTTTTACTCAGTCAGAACTAGCCGGAATGTGTCTGGGTGGGCTGGATGCCTGGGCTTGACACAAGCCACCTCTACTGAAGTTCGGTACTCAGGATTTCCTACCGACAGAATTACTTTGTGCTAGCGCTGCAGGTGACAGGCGCATGCACCTTTCTGCAGCAGAACCAGAGGAGGGGTCAGTCGCATACTGGTTCTGTAATTCCCCAGCTGCACCATCAACATGTCATTCTTTTCTGAAAAGTTGTCAAAGTAGTAGCTTTGTGCTAGATCTGTGTTTTTTGCAGAGCACCTCCCATTCTCTGAAATGTGCCCCTTGGATCTGGTGGCATTTTTGTGAGGAGAATGGAGGAAAACTTTCCCTCTAAAATGGGTAACTCCCAACCCAATAGTGATGATCAACCTTTTCTGTCTCAATGTATCATACGCAAACTAATTACACTGAGTGCTTAAGCACTGCTTTATCCCTTCATCTTGCAGTTGTTCTTGCAGCAAGTTGCACAATGAGCCCCCGAGGGTGTGAGGCTCTAGTATATGACGAGAAAACATTCATCTACCCAGTCTTTCAAGGGCTGCTTTCATTCTCACAGCATGTGTGGTTTCTGCGGGGGCTGGTGTCTTTGTTTTTTGTTCTGATATTACAGAAGGACATAATATATTCTCATGTTTTTCACTTGTTTACTGACTGTGTGCAAGTGGCAGCGATGGGAAAGGGGAAATACACGAGGGCAGAAATCACAGATACAGTCACTACCTGGAACGAATTTGGGACCAAAAGGAGACATCCATGGGGTGCCCTAGAAGGAGACTGCTCTTCTAGTGATGGCAGTCCTCACAGGGAAAGTACTTCACATTTATTTTCCCTTCAGTCTTTCTCTCTACAGATTTTCTTCAAATAGTGACTTGCCTTTTTCTGAATGGGATCCTGTAACCAGAGCCCTCTCAGTCAAGGAAAAGAGCTGTCAGCTATCTTCCTGTCTTTAATAAAGCTAGGCTAATAAACTATTAATATTCCCTAGTCTAATTAATTGTCTGAAATTTAAGGGACACACGGTATTTACAGGATATCACTTATTTTGCCACCATGCTTATGGTATACTGCAAAAACTAAAATAAAATGGGGATAGAAGTATTTTACAGGTGGCAGCACAAAAATGAAAGCAAGCTCTTGCCACATAGTGGAATATCGGCATTTGCTAAGGACCATCCAAGATCAGTTTCAGGCCACATTTTTCTATCCTTGTTAAAAAGTGTGGTGTGGATTGCAACAGCACAGTTGCAACTAGTTATACACAGAGGAAACTATAAACTCCAGTCTATGGCTAACATAATGAAATTTAGGATTAATGTGGTTTAGAAAATAATTTTTTTAAAAAACATTCTGATTCAATATAGTTTCTTTCTCTCTTCCAGACTTGACACAGTTCAATAATATGCTTGTTGTGAGATGTTCAGGAAAGAATAGGCAAATTACGAAGAAGGGAAAGAAGGCAATCAATGAAGGTGATCTATATCTCACTCACATTGTTGAATAAATAATAACAGAGGAGGTCTAAAATTAGATTTGAGAAGAAATTTGAACTAGTCCAAACACGGGCTGAGGAACTTCTCCATTCTAACTAGCATACTTGGAAGAGTCAGATTCTCAGCTGGGGCAGATTGACTGAAATCAATGGTGCCCTCCCGCTGCTTGCCTGGCTCCTCCTGGCTGGGCCAGAGATGCTTTTGCTGGGTAAGGGGAGGGGGGTGTTGATCTTGCAAATCACTCACTTCTGGAGAGACTGACCAGTTTTAGGTGACATCTGTTTGCAAGAGCTGCTCAGTGTGTTGCAGGATCGAGCCTTGACAGCCTGTTACTGAACCTTGAGGGGGGAAGGCAGGTCCTCAGGTTTGCCATGCAAAGCCTGCCCTCCACACACTGCATCCTCATACAGAATGAGATGGGGTTGAGAGCTGACCGCAGATATTCCCCATTCCTAGTCCCAGGTGAAGGAGGAAGATAAGGAAGACACCAGTTAAGCCTGGATCTTGCAAATTCAAAACAAAGATCTGTGGTATTCTGCAGGAAGAAATGAGAACCAGCTTGGCATGTCTCTCTGCAATTAAGAAGCGATGAATGTTAGTGTGAGCTATGTAAGCGGTACTAGCTTGAGGTCTACCCCACTCAATTTGAAGATTAAATAGCATTAAGGTATGCCACCAAAAATGTAGCCTTGCTGACTGATCACATCTCCTTTAGCACCTGCTTAGGAAGTGCTAGACACAGTTCTTTGCACCTTTAGACGCAAACTGCTCATTTGTTATGAAAGCCCAAACTACACAATGTGAACACTGTGCATCATCTCTCCAAAATCCTTTAACAGCTATTCCCTAAACAGTAATTTTACCTGGGTGTTTGATGAGGGGTTTGCACTCCTCATCTCTCCGAAGGGGAGCAGATCTCTGGGTTACAGTCCTACCCTTATCTCATTTATCAATATCTGGCTCAAACCATGGAGCTAACTGTGTGAGGCACTTGAAAGGGACTTCCTTCCAGGCAGCTGTGACTGGTGATTGATGTGACGCAGAACAGCTTTCCAAAACCAGCACATTGTTCATCCACCCAAAGATAGGCTCGTGCAGAGGAAACAGTCAAAAACAACAGAAGTTCATGCATCCCTGATCTTACCTAAACTTTGTATGATCCTTGCAAATTCAGAAACCAGACGCATCTCCCACTTCTGGGTTGGGAGATACAAGTTGCCCTCCCAATTCCCTTGCTTGTTGCTCAGTCTCCCCAGAAGCAGCTAATTCTCCTCTCCTTCCCTTGACCATCAGAGGTTGGAGGTTTTGGGACTTGGGTTTACTTGTTTTCTTTAGGTCTAGAAAAATGAGTCTCTTAACCTGCCTGGGGTCTCACAGGCAGGGGCTGACTGATCCTTTCCTATTGTTCACTTGAGGAACTTTCCCTGGATGTATTTTATCACTAGCCATCGTTTCTTTTCCTGCTTTTGCACTTCTTAAAAGCAGCTTTGGTGGATTTCATACAGGTAATGGGGCATTTCCAGAATTAACATTATGCAAATAGTTGCTTACTTTTTTTATTTGGTTCCTGAGGTAAGAAAACCAAGAAAATTACAGTCTGGGGCCAAATGTTGATATAACTCCTAAAAATCAGTGCCTTTCTTAAACAGAAGAAAGCTTTTTGTTATGACACTAAAGTGATCTTCAGTAAACTGGCAGTAAACTGGAGTTGATATCCCTTCTCTTGATTCATAGCAGGGTATGAAATTTGTTTACCTTTGCCATGTATCCATGAAGGGGTGACTGATGTCTAAAATGCTTGTGAATGTTATCTTCAAAGCCTCCAAAACACCAAAGTTCATGTTTGCAATAATTTTTCCTTCATTTTCATTTGTTTGACATGGTTTGCTGAGTTTGACCCCCTACTTGCGAACAAATTCAAATCAAGTGAGAATGCATTATTTTTTTTTCTGAAAATGCTATCAGGCCTACTTATAATACTGAATCATGAAGATATACATGTCCCACATGTCCCACATGTCCTGCAAAGAAAGCTTTTCAAAGGCATAGAAGGTGACTAGGCACCTAACTGGCATTTGTGCTTTTACAAATCCTCTTATTGGTGGGCTAATCAATAATGACAAAACTTTCTGAGAAAGAGCAGTAAATAAAGCCATTAATCCCTCTTCAGTATAATTGCACAGAAGGTCAGATCACTTTGTCTATGTCTGAGTGAAGAGGAAGAAAGAAATAGCTCTGGAAAGGACGGACGGAGGGATGGCCATCTCTTGTTCTACCTCCTCCCATGCACTCGAGAGCTTCCCACCTTCTGGCAGCTTTAAAGGTCGATGCTCCTTTTGTCAAACCAGTCATGCATAGAAGAATTGTTCATTTCTGACTTTCCCGTAATTTGGAAGTGCCAATCCGCTTCAATCTCCTTTTTTTGTTGTTGTTGTTGTTTTGGAGTGGGAAAACCCTCTCACCGCTGGCTGCGGAGTCAGCAGCTGGACAGAGTTCGCTGGAGGCACGGCTCCTTGGACTCCGAGGAAATATTATCGGAAACAACACATTTTGGGCCAGTGGCCTGGGAGGAGGATTGGGAGAGGTCAAGGAAAAAGGCTGTGGTTGAGAAGGGCTGAAAAAAAAAAAGGAAACGAAAAGCAAGGGAGTCCTCAACATTTTTATCGGTTCATGTACAAAACCTAAAGTTTAGTAGCCAGACTTAATTTATTGATTGAAAAAAGATGGAAATGATTCATCAGGCTGAAAAAATAAAACCCTGTAAAAAAAAGAAGCACCTCAAAACGATGTATATCTGATTAGATTGGGTGTCTAAATAGAAATAGGAATTACACAAAGAATGAGCAGACCAGTGTCACTGACAGCCAGAGAGAGTCGATTTCTAACGAGGTATCTGCTTCCTCTGGCCAAAAGACTTTGGATTGATTACAATGGATTACTAAAATGTGTGGCAAGTTCATTAATGTCAAAGGGAGTGGATAACTCTTGAACAGTGCAGATATTTTATTTATGAGTGAATAAAAGAATTTTATAGCTGCCTATCACTAATCTCCAGTGCTGGAATGGAGTAAAATCAATTCAAAGTTAAAACAAAGAGAAAGATTTGAGGGAGAGGGAAGGGCTTTCATAACCTTGTTTTGCTTCGCTTGTTATTATTTTTGTACTTTGGTTTGTTTCTGCTGACTTACATTTCTGCGTTTTTATTCATGATTTAAAGGCAAAGTGAAGTGTAACAAACAGACAGGCTTTAATAAAGAGATATGCAGTGTCTCTGATGTATTTGAGGGAACCTTTGCTGCTTGTGGTTTTGTATATGGTTATGGTAAATAACTATCATGCTGATTTTTGTGGTCTGGCCTTTGCTGTGAGTACTCGACCACTGGAGACACATTTAACCTAAATAACCCAAACCCGTGCCCAGCCTCAAACTAACACCACCACAAAAGCTGGGGAACCCCAGCCAGCCTCCAGCCACAGCAGAACAGAGCACCCCAGGAGCGGCCTCCGGCAAGGAGGTGCCAGGTCTTGGGGCTGGAGTGCTTGCTGTCAGCGCACATTGGGGAGGGCGGCCATGACAAGGCCCAGCGGCGGAGAGCCTCGTTATGCCTCGGCTTTGTCACTGCGAGATCCCCCTTTCCCCATGGCTGGTTCCTGCCGGCTCTCTTAATAAATGAGCCCAAATGGGAGACGGGATGACAGGGCTGAGGCCCAGAGCGCAGCTCGCTGTACCTCACCGGGGGATAGCCTTGACAGGGGGCACTCAGCCCGAACTGACATGGCGGGCGAGACTGAGTGTCCCTGTCTCGATGCGCGCCTCAAAAGCACCAGCCTCTGGGCCTGGGGGGGGACCTTCACTGAGTGGGATTTCACTCTTCTTGGAGAAATTAGCGTTGATCTTGCTACCCCGGCAAAACCAAATTAACAGGGTGCAAGCCAGATGGTAAGCTCCGTTCAGAATACTCCGTCTAAGGCACAAAATGTTTGTGCATTCTGCTGAGCAGTACCAGAAAGAGACCCTACCTGACAGTTTTCCCGTCTTGTTCTGTAGAAATGCTCCATAATATATATCCATTTATAAAGAGACATATATACATATACATACACACATATCAATTATATATATACGTATATAGCTCTCTCTATATGCACATATATGTGTGCCCATACATGCACACACACACACACTTGTATTTTAGCCCAGAACAATAACTGGGGCAATGCTTTTTCCTTTGTGAAAGGTGAAAACCCCAGCTGGAAGTGTAATAAAATACAAATGACATGCAAAGGGTGGGGGTGAATTTCTCTGAAATTTCGCTGAACTTTCTAGGGGGATGTCAGTCAGGGACATATGCAAGCAGTGAACCACAAAGTCAGAAGCACGGCATTAGCAGGAAAAGGAACTCTCTGGGCAGAGTTCCTTCAGAGCGTGACATTTATGATTCATCTGACTATAAATTTGTGTCCATCTGAAGACAAGATTTTTTTTTCTTTTCCTGTGGAAATTTCTCACATAACATAGGCCTTGTTGGCTTACAGCGAACAAAGAGTAAGTTTTTGACTTACACTTTTTGGGAGACTGGTTTCCTGATAAACACAGATGTTTTCCAGGAGGGCAGCTGACTTCTAAAATAAATTCAATACAGTTAGGTTGTATGCTGCAAAACTGTGACAAACAATTTTCTGAATTACTTTTAATGAAAAGGAATGCTGTCAGAGCTCTAGAAACAACAGGTAACGAAAAACGCCATGTTCTGACACTGCTTTCCTCTTTTGTTTTCATTCTTCCTCTTACCTAAATGTCATCAGGCAAGCTACAGCGTCTTTCTAGGGGTTTCGATTGATAACAAGAGAAGATGTGCAGAGAACAATGGTTAACTTTGTACTGACTGTAGAGTGATAAACCAAGGCGTGAGGTCATGCCAAGTCTGATTTCCTCCACTCGTCCCGCAACCTTACATGGAGCTCAAGCTTGATTCAAGTATCTATTTTGTCTTCTGTGGTGGTGTTTTTTCTCTCTTCCTCTTTTCTATTGTCTTTTCCTTTCCTCAGGTCAGGTGGAAAGAGACGGAGATAGGGCTCCCCAAGACAGAGGGTGGCAGGTAAGAGAAATGGTCACTGGAAGGTGCTGTGAGCCAATTGCTCAAAGTAAAAGAAACTGACTGGCTGTTGAGAGAAGTAAGGAGCAAACACTTAGTGAGACCTCAAAAAGGCTGAAAGAAGATTTCCAAGGGACCAGAAATGGTTGCTGCAATTCAAAAAGTCATCAAGTTGATAACCCATCTGCAAAGACACAGTGGGCAGGTGAAGAGATGGGTATAAACATTTCTAATTTCCTGCTTGGTCATTTTGTTTTATCTATTTACATATATATATACATATATATACACCCTTGCTTATGCCTCCCTTCTTAGTAGTTTTGTAGTTTCATCCTTCTTTGAGGAGCTCTATATAAGGAGAAGATAGTCATCCCATAGCTCTGGCTGACTCAGATCCTGTCACACCACTTTTCTTCTCATCTTCCAGAGAGAAAAAACAGAACGCAGTTTACCCTAACTCTTCTGGTCCTCCCCTGCAGAGTGCAGGTCCTCTCCTGAGCCCAGCTGTTCCTCTCCTGCATTCACCCGTTTTCCTCATCCCACTCTTTGTGCACAGCCCCTTTCATTCTTTCTCTTCCAGGTGTTAATAAGTGAGACTGGGAATGCATATGAGCAATTGGCCCACAGAAGAACCTGTTGAACTGAGGCTAAAATTTCCCTTCAGGGAGCCAGGGGAGGGTTGGTTTTCTTTTTTCACTTACAAGAAAGGAGAGACAGAAGCCAGTGAAGGAAGCCAGTGCAGCTGGCAAAGGAAGAATTAGTCTGCTGGAAAATATACTTTCTTCCCCACCTCAGTTTTATAAAACTGACCAGAAGGCCAAGCCAGGATATGAAAACTGAGAAACTCGGACTGTACTAAATATATTTTTTTTTTTCAGTTCTTCTCCAGAGTTGAGCCATATTGCAGAGCCGGTGGCAGCCGTACTGAAACAGAGGTGCAGACAATCAACAACACAGCGCAAGAAAACCACATTCTTCCTCCGTCGTTGCTGAGGGGCATGCAGAGAGATGATAGCCACAGAGTGATGATAATTTCTTCCTGTTGGGAAAGAAATCATGAACAGAGAGCTTGGTATTTGTTTTATGCCATTTGTCTATCTTGCATTACATACATCTGTGCCTTTGAGCAGAAGTAGCTGCAAATAGCCCCAGACACCGATGCGTGGTTCTCAGGAAACAGGAGCATGAGGAACTGAGTTCTGTGAGACAGCAAGAGGGGGGAAACTCCCTTGCTGTCTGCCATGGCTTTGCTCCTGTTGTTACAAATCAAACAACTGCAGAATCATTCCCCTTGGTGTTGCATGCTCGTTGCAGCTGAGAGCAAGACACTCAAGCACCGAAGTCAGAGGCTAGGACTAAGGAGAAGGGCCAGCTGGATGGTCAAAAGCTTTTGGAGAATCAAGAAATTTTTTTTTTCTAAATACCCAACTCATCACCTGAAATATCAAGAAGGAGCTCTCACTCTTGTATCCCATGACAGCATTAGATGGTTCATCCAGCTATCTGTCCAAAGTCCAGCAACTTGCTTCCTGACAGCTGTGGTGCACAAACTTCTCCAAATTCAGTGGGCCA
Source organism: Dromas ardeola (assembly GCA_013398915.1). Lineage (NCBI taxonomy): Eukaryota > Metazoa > Chordata > Aves > Charadriiformes > Dromadidae > Dromas > Dromas ardeola. Next base: position 308,604 of record VYZM01006637.1, on the reverse strand, counting down.
TGGGCTTCACAGAGCCGTGCGGGAGAGCATTAGGAGCAAGCTGACAGTGTTACTGCTGGAGTTCATCAAAAGTGTGATGACAGTGCTTATTGTAGGAAAGTTTGGTAAACTTGACTTGTTTTGAATAGATTTCTCTCTTGGCATGGCTGGAATCTATTTTCATACAAAACAAGGAGTTTAGACGTATCAGATAAGAATTTAGGAAGCACTTTTTCAAACCAAAGTGGTTTACCTTTTTGAGTAATAATGCTTTAAAAGGTTTTCTTTCTCCAGTTTTGTTATCTTGTATTGTATTACAGTTTTGCTATTCAGCACTCCAAATGTCTAAAGCCTGGCAAAATATAAAGAAACAAACTAACCATGTCTGAGCACCTCTTTGATTGTGCATTTAGATTTAGGTATTGTATAGAGTACTAAAGTGTGACATGTTTCTGTGACTGTCTCGGGTCCTTCCAAGAAATGCTATATGGTGTTTCTAGATGAGCAAATTCAGATTCAAGTTCTGTAGAAAAGTTTTCCACTGCTGGTTCATAGTTTCCATTAATCTGATCTTCGCATGGAAGATGTCCTTCTCTCCATTTGCAAGACTATGAGGAAATTAGTGGCAGCTTTAGTTCATCTTACATCTATGAAATGTTTCTAGGGGACAAAATGTCACATCATTCTGTTTGCCTGGTGCTTGCAGACTCAAGCTAATGCAAGAGTCAATATCATCACACTTTATATGACAACTTGCTTAAATTCATACACGTGCTAAAGTTCTCTCCTGGTCTGAGGTGAGCCCCTCTGGACCTCCTAAACAGAGAAGAATTTGTCTGACTTGTACAGCTATGCTCTCATCTCATCTCATTTAATCTCATCTTGTCATCTCATTTCTCCCATTTCACTTTCATTGCTATGCCTTACCTTAGACCCCCAATGTAAAACACCCCCAGGCAGTGCTGGTGGGAGCGGTCCCTGTTGTTCAGAAAACGGACTACGTTTTCCTTACAAAAGTCCAGCCAAGCTGTACCCACAACAACGATCTTCTGAACTGGGAAAATCTCTGAGGCAAAGCTCTGTGAAGCTGACATGGATAACTGGTGGGCTGAGTTACTACCTTTCAGCAGCTTGCTCGATGCCCTCCCTCCCTCGTCTGAAGAACATGCTTTAAGTCCCCCATAAAAGATCAGTTGCAGAATCTTCTGACACGCTAGTAAATAATGGAATAGCTGGAATGAATCAGAGCCTTAGCTTACACTTTATTCACAGGGACTCTGCAAAATCAAAGGGGCAAATTGATCTGACAACATCAAACTGCTCAGTGTACAACGTATTAAAATGAATTTCTTGTTAGCTGTTAGGAGCAGCATCTTGATTAGTATCTCTGTACTGAATGTTTTCCTGGGCCTGTGCCAATTGTGCCTCGTTGTCTGATTTCGAAGGACTGTAATTGAGTGATAATTGCAAGTTCCTATTTTGAACCAACACTATCTGCAAGCCCTGATAAACTTCATAACCATTTAGCTAGAAATCTGAGAACTCTAAACAATTTATTTACAAAGAAAGACACAGACGTCTTTTAACATACTACACCAATTGCCTGCCCTCCACCGCAAGGACAACATGTACATCGGCATTTGGATGGCGCCAATTAACAGCATACTGCAGTATGGGTTATTATTTTTTTTAATTTTTGAGTAATTTCTCTCCTTTGACATGGTCTACATTAGCCATTTGTACCAGCTTCTTCCTGCCTGCACAGACAGAGTAGTTTTGTGGTGTCTTTAGATTCATGAAAGCTAGTCAAGGTAATATCTGATTTTAGCCACTTGGGATTTTTTGTGCTAAGTTCGGTGAAGACAGAACAAATTCTGAAGTGAAGTGACAGATAAAGATAAGGGGGAATAAAGCACAATGCAGAAATAAAGAAAAGTGTTATTTAACTTATGGATGGGATGATGCGGTCTGTTTTTTTGCTGATTTTCTCATTTAGCTGTTAATGTCTCATCTCTCTCTGGAAGTGACATACTCAGAATTGCCTACTGGCTTGGCCCTTCACCTCAAAGCTTTGTAGAAAGCAGTTTACAGTGGTGGAGAGATGGATAGTAAAAAGAGACCTGAACACCTACTGCTGTACAGACCTATGTAACCCATAAAGCCTACGCCCAGGATCAAGTTTTCAAAAACAGTGTTTCAGCAAAGTTCTAGAATGGTAGAAAAATAGGGCTGGAGGGGACTAGCAGTGTCACCCACCTTGAAAACCGGTGTTATTCTTGACAGCTGCTTCTGCAGCCTGTTCTTAAAAGCCTCCAGAGATGATGGGTCCACCCTGCTCAGATAAGCCCTCTTAGTGGTGCATTGCCCTTAGTGTTTGGGAAAGCCTGTCTATGCTGAACCTGACCCTCCTGTTCTGCAACTACTGCCCACCCATCTCTGCTATCCAAGTCTGAAGAGAAAGGTTTTATTCTTTTGCAGCGGCCTTTTTTGTGCTAGATGGCAGTAATCCTTCCGTCTAGCCTTCTCGAGCTGAAACAACCCCAGACTTTTTTGCACTTTCCTCACAGTCAAAAGGGACTGACTCACCAGCTCACACCACCCACTCTGCTGTAACTACCCAAAGACAGGGTGGGGATCTTTGCGGGGGCCGGGATGGACACCTGGGGCAATAACCCACTCCAGCTGCCCCAGCGAAGCCTGCTGGAGCCTGTTCGTCAGAGCTCAGTGGCGATGGTTGTGCTGGGCTCTGCCATGAACTCGGCTCCCCTTGCTTTCATCACAACTGGTGTGTCAGGAGAGCACGGGAAACCCTCATGTTTCTTATTCCCTCCTTACCACAATTTCCAGGTTTCAGTCAGAGATAATTTAAAGGGGTTATCAGCGTTTAGCCATAAGGAAGCAGCAGGCTGACCTGCCTTTACCAATTCCCAGCCTGTCTGGGGTCAATAGTGCAAAAGGCTCATTTTCACTTGTCTCTAACAATACAGAAATTGATTTGCAGGTCCAATGGGTTATATTTATGTATTTGTCCAGCAGCAGTATACTGTGTGTGCATGTAGGGAAAAGCACCTCTGAAACTCTTAAATGGATTTCTGCTCTGGGTACTGCTCCTTCCATGAACTATAGCTATTAAAATATGATGGCTATTGGCTATGTTTTTTTGTGTACTTAGTTTAAAAAACACGATTCATATGAATATGAGAGCACACTTACCATACAGGCTGCTTTGCAGAATGCCAAACTTTAAAAATGTCTCCTTTAGAATAAAATACAGCTCTTCAAAAGGCCATGTTCTCAAATAATTAGAGCAGCATTGCTGTATGCTCATCTAGTTTGCAGCCAAATCTGAATGAGAAAGCAAAAGAAAAAGAAAGAAATCTGTTCTATCTGAGAGCATGATGGGTCTTTCCATGTTTCAGCTTTAGAAGCTTTTACAATGACAGTTTAAAATTAGATAATTTTTCTTTTGTTTCTCTAGAACTCCTCTCTTACTGAGAAGAATTAACTTGCTATTTTCAGCCTGTGTTTCATGGAACATGCCCAACCTTGCTGCAGATCCACCTGGATAGAGCACCTCAGGGAGAGCTGTTCTGTATCTTTTAGATTTGATGGTGAATCTCTTGACATCTATACCTGGTCATACATAGACTGAGAAAAGCAGATAAAGTAATCTATCCAGACACCTTTGTTTGGAAATTGAAGATGCTTTTGCCACTGACATTTGTGATTTCCTTCAAGAAATCAGCTCCCATTTCAAAATAGAAAATACACTTGTCCTTACGAAATGTGTGAGACATGGTTGATTCAAGTCCATTCTCCAATACTAATATAGAAATCAGCTCTTAGAAGAATCTTCTTTGCAGCACTCCTCATCCTTTTTTCTCTCTCTGTCTGAAATGACCACAATCTCCTAAATTAATACTGAACTCACTCAAACCACACATGTAGCTGTTGCCATCTTGCCTTCAGTTCTCCTCCCTCATATTCATCATGCTGCTGCTGCTTCTTCACACATGTTTGGAAACTGTTGAACTCTCAGTTGTCTCTAGAGCAATGCTTCAGATGTAAAATTGTCTGACACTCATTTTATCGTGATGTTTTCTTTCAGATTTTCCTTCCTGAAAGATGGGCAAGGTCTTGCTGGACCTGGGCCAGGCATGCAGCCAAAGCAGTACCTTTACTGACGCCCAGCCCCTCTTTTACCACCAGATAGATATTTTTAATCTTACATACACACATTTGTTCTTTGACATAGCCCATCAAGATTTTTTATAAGCTTTGGGAGTAGGACAGCAGATGAAATGGGAATTCAGATGTCAGTATGAAAATGGAAAGTCTGGACGTGCTCTGCTCCAGCCCATTCCTCCTCTGCAGAAAGCAGGAGCATACCACTTCAGGTGCCTTTATCAGAAATTAATACTTACTGGTCTGTTTTGGCTGCTGGTTTTGGTCAAAAGTTTGGGTCTAGGATGACAGCTTTTCATTAAATTAATAATAATTTTTTCTTTCAGTAGTGACAGGTTTTCAGGAAATATTTTATTTTCAGAAAAAGTTTTAATAAAAGATAAAATAGGAAAAACCTTGCCTACCTCTTCTTACATATGAAATTGGACTGGTTATTTACTTTATTTATAAATAAATAGTTATGAATTCTTATCTCTTAACACGCTTAAATCAGTACCTCCATCGTAGCTGTGGCTGGCACAAAGATGACCTGTAATTGTGTGTGTTTTCATGAAGTATAACAAATGGTAGCATGATGTTTTAAGAAAACCTCCCTAAAGATTTCTTAACCTTGTTTTTCCTCTGAAGCTGGTCTATACAGGAGCCAATAACAATTAGAAATACTATAAAAATCACTATGGATATTGACATAGTATTTGTTGCAGTACATGCAGCGTGATTGCCTCCTTTGGCCTCGTCTGTCACAGAGGCCACCAGGCGTGGTGAAGTGCCTCAGCTCTCGTGTCATCTTGTCAGGTCCTACCCCTGGGTTTTGGTGTGGGAGAAGGACCCTCTTTGCTGCCTGCCATGCAGCACAGGCTGCAGCATCCCTGCAGGGTGACAGACTTCTCCCTGACGTTTGACAGTGGATATAGATAAATTATTATGGTACTTTCCCTGTAAAATTGCCAGACAAATTCATGAGGAGTCAAGTAGCCACTGTCAATCTGGAGTCATATATCTTGATGGAACAAGGCAGGAAGAATTAAATAAATACAAAATGGATTAAAAATGTAATTGAACACGTTTTATCAAATGTCATATGTTCAACTATATATTTATTAACTGAACACAGTGAGTTAGCTGGTAAACTTCAGCAACTAGGTAAAAATTGAAAGCAATGTGTGTTTACCCTGGAACGGTCAAGGAAAGCGAAGCCACCAGTGGAGCACTTGGAGGCAGAACTTGCTGAAGCTTCTGACAGAAGGCAGTTTTGCTTTGAGTCCCTGTCTGTGTTTCACCCCGCTCAGCTAGAAAAGCCGGTAAAGGAGAAGCTTGGTTTTCCTCTACCAAGCTATATGAGACACATAAAAACTGCATGGTGGGGCAAGACCTTACTAGACCTGAAAACATAGATATGACTAGTTCCATTCACTGACTGCTGATAATAAATCCTTTCTTAAACAGTGTCAAATGCAAAACATCTAAGTTCACAATTTGTGTCCAGCACATTTAACTGATAATAACTAATATATAAAAAGCTGTCATATGCAGCTTATTTGGAACCCAATTTCTGTCCAAACAGAATGTACCGCAAATCATAAGCAAAGAAAACAATAAATTATCCAGTCACAATGAAGTATATCATTAACTCTTTCATAACATTAAAAGTTTAAGACTCTGAATACTTCGATTTCAAGCTACATTATTGCTTCCACTTGACCAAAAGAAGTATAAATTTTAATGTAAAACACCTATTCATCAACTTCTTCACAACTTCTAATAAAAAATACGTATCTTTAAGAAAGTAAACAAACATACATATTCAAAATAAAATCGAATCTCCAAGCATAGTGCTTGAATTACTCGAACTAAAACTCCCTGGCACAGGAAGGCGTGATTAACAGTTCAAAATAATCACAGTTCTTCCAAGTTAGCATTTTATACTTGGGGGTGAGTATCTTTATATGATAACTGCAGCTGACAGAAGTGTCTTGCCTGGCTCCCCTCTTGGAAAACACAGCCCACACAGGTTTTGCTCAAGGAAGAGGAGTAACAACAATCCCTCACACCTGGGTCAACTCTGACATGCATCCCCACCAGCACCCATGAGCATGGATGAAGAGAAGGAAACGCCGTATTAACAGCAATTATACTAAACATGGGCTTCTGTACCAAAATGCTGGCGATGAACTCCACCTCCAGCTTTCATGCCTGAGGTTTTTCTCCCTAATTAGCCAACATGGAAGTTTGAGTTTTTCATGCTTCTCCTTGAGGGAAGCTTGGCTTTAAGTCCAAATATTGTGGTCACTCTCACTGCATTTTCCTCAGAGTCATGCTGATGTAGCTGTCTTAAAATAATTGGAGATTTTCAAGGAAAACAACAGAAAACAAAACTTTTTTTTTTTAATATGGAGAAACAGGAAAGCTTTTCCTGACTTCCTCATTGGAAAGGCTTGAATGGGTGTATGGGCTTATATTTATATATGCATATGTATGTAAACATTTTGAGAGAACTGTGGCTGATAATGGCATAAGGAGCGGAAAATAGGATCTTAAACCAGGAAGCATCAGGCAAACTCCATAACAGGCCATGTTGCGAGCTATGGCTACGCTAGTGAAATATAAGGACCAGCTAAGGCTGGATTCTCCTGGGGGCCAGCCTTCCTGTGCCCCGTCACATGGGCCTCAGCTCAACCCTCGCCCTGGGGACCCCCCCCTGTTCCTGCCAGACCGCAGTGCCCTCACTGCTCCCGCGCTGCAGAGCGCTGAGTCCTTGGCTCCGCTGCCATCCTCGGGGCATCAGGGCTGCCCCCATCTCCACCTGTGGAGCGCTGAGGACTGCCCCGGGGGCAGACAGTGCCCACACCCCATGGATGCCCCACATGCAGCACCCTATGGCAGCGTCCCCTCCTGCAGCACCCCGTGGCTGTGCCCTGAACCTGGCTGCCCTTCCCCTGCCCACACACAGGAACTTGCCGCAGTGCAGGAGAAGTCTAGCCCTACCCCCTTAAAACAGCTGCTCTCCCCTGTGCTTATCTTGGCCCAGGTGGCTCAGACACACATCTTGTTTTTTTCTTTAATTTCCAAAAAAATGACTGCACATATAACGTGTGACATAACATTTGTCTTCAAAACTATCAGGGATCTGATGTCACGGAGTGAAGAAAATTTACAAAGTCTCAGAGTTACAGCACAAGCTGACTGTTTATCATCTTTACTCCAGTGAAAAACATCAGCTGGTTGGGTTTCTGCAGGAGGGGGGTTGTGGGTTTTTTTCTTTCTTAGCCATTTAACAGTATTTTATCTGAAACAGGAAACAAGGGTTACAGTTAGGTCAGGCTATAGGGTCTCCCAGACCACTGAAGAAAACAATAAACATACAGAGAGCAAACCCTTGGAAAGTGAGAAGGGAACTGTTGCCTCCACAAAGACTAAATCAATTATTTTTCCATAAAAGAGCAAAGTGAATGAACGGGGATTTTAGATGTGACAGCAAGCAAGGACCTGAGTTAATGTGCGGTCGCACGTGAGTGATGTTGTGAATGCCAGAATGTCCGTGGGGGACAAGGGGAGAGGAAAGGTGGGAGGCAGAGAGTTGTTGGCAAAGCCCAGGATCCTCCCCAGCACCTTTTGAAATCAAGAAATTGTTACTTGCTTCTTAAGAGTTGGAGTGAATCCAGCATCCTCAGGAGGGAGTATGCTGCCAAGTCTCTGGTCGGTTTGGAGTTCAGGCATTTAATCAATTACCTTTGCATTGCCAAGGTTGTAAAAAGAAAATAGCTGTTTAGTTCAGTGCCCCATATTTTGTCTATGTAAAACCAGTAGTGATGTTTGATTTCTGTGTCAAAAACAATTTTAAGAAACACTGTTTACACGAAACAGCCTGTAAACAAGCACGATCTATCCTGCAGATGATATTTCCAGGGCTGGCCTTAGTTAATCTGAGTGCAAGCAAATACAGGTGATGTCTCTATTTTCCCCCCCAGAACGTTAACTTGGCTGCTTTCCGTGGGGAATACACAGCCTTTGCTCCCTCCTCTCACTGGACCTGCCCAACAGCCTGACCAAGGCTGCTCCAGCCCACCCCAAGACCCCTGTCCCTTGACCAGCTTCTCTCCCGAGAGAAGCCCTGTACTGAAACCCCAGCATGGTGCAGGGGCTCCCACGGGGTTGGGAAGCAGGGAACAGTGGCCTGCGGGCACCGCAGGACACTTCCAACACCCCTAACTGCATCTCATCTGCTTCGTGCCATGCCCTTATCTTGTGGCATGGTCAAAAAGTGGATAAGTTGTCTGGCATGTGCCATAAGGATGTGCCTGACAATGGGTATTTACCCAGGAGAATCTCTCATCAAGCAGCTTGAAACGTCAGGACTATGGAGGCCTTGAAGTCTGGGCTGCAAGAGCAGGGAATAAAACAGTGATTTTTTTATTTTTACTTTTATGTGCTTTGCCTATAGCCTTGTCACCCAAATTTTGAGTTTCTCTATTGCTGGTCTTCAGCGTAACTCTCTCCTTCTTTTTAATGCAGTTCCAAGGTCTGAAAAAAGCAAATATTTAGTAAGGTGTTTAGAAACAATTACATTACACTTTGTTGCCACGGTATAATCACAGATGCTCAGTAGAGTTAATACCATGCGCAGAGTGTACACTAAGGAACTTTAGTGACATATGCCAAATTTTATTGAATGACTATGACTAAAACACTAATTTCATGTTAAGCATGAAGATGCCTAACTAGAAGATGAATACTTCCTCAGCAGTCTTCTTCTACACCCGAATGTAAAGAGTTTGCAGATCTTGATGAACGAGATGCCAGTTTACTTCCATAAAAAATCCAGTAAAATTTTACACTACCAGCTGTGACAGTTTGTAAATTCACAAACCCAACAGGACATTACCCAAATCTTCCCAGATCCTGTCTTTCTGGCAACTTGTGCCAAAATTGCTGCTTGGCACATCAGCGTTGCTTTTATTTTCCATCAATTGAGACAAAATAAAAGCATAAATTCATCATTTCTTTGTAACAGAGTCCAGAACACCCCTGATGACTGCAATGCCTTCATCCTAGCACAAGACACATGAGACACAAAAGAAAATGGAGCTGAAGTAAAGAATGGCAAAATGATGTTACAACATCCCTGACTAAAGAGTACAAGGAGGGCTCTTGTTATGTGTAAAAGGCAGAATTCCCCGGTGTGGAAAGGGCAGCCTGATGGCAGAGGTTCTTCTTTATGTTGTGTTGCACAAAGGCAAAGGTGGGCTTCACTTTCTCACTGTGATGCACACATTGTAAGGAGCATCTGGCTGGATGTGGCACATAGCTTTCTATTTGCTTGTTGCATGTGTCAAATGCCAAGACAATAATTTTAAAGCATTCCTTCTAAGACTGTTTTTGTCAGAGTTTCCACGAATACTGCATTTGAAAAGAGCAGGAACTATTACCATGTTCTCAGGGAACTCATACGCTGCTGTGTGGGGGCCGGGTCTTTGCCCAGCAAGATACGTGCCAGACTTGTAAGGTTGGAGACAGTGAGGGTGGGATAGCCTGCGCACACATGGGTGTCTGGTGCTGTTTCATGTGCCCCAGGGTACCCTCCTGGATCCAACCTGCTGCTACAAGGGGTGCAGGACTTCTCTAGCTCACATCTAACATCCTGGCAGGGATGGCTTGGATGCTCCAGGGCACCTCAAACGGCCAGTGGCAGACCAGGTGGACAGATCACCATGCACTAGGTGCCTATGCTCAAGCAACAGACTCCTGACACAAAGGGAAATTTAAAAACTTGATAAAATAAAATGGCCTGACCTGATAAATAAAATGGCCTGATTATACTCTCACAGAGCTCTTTATTTCCTAGGGATTTTCTTTGGGGCGGTAGAGCAAGGGTTCCGCTCATAATGCTGGTGGGTCAGCGTGAGGATGCTTTACGCCCCGTGCCTTCAGGGAAATCTTCTTGCCAGAGCACTAAGGCGGGCGGGTGGAACCGGCTTCTTGGTGATGCACCTTCTGTAACTGAGAAAATGCCTACACCAGCAGTATTTGCAGCTGAGGTAGCTGTGAATATACGTGATAAGTTTAATCAAGCGGAGCCTGCTGGGAGCCCTGGGATGGTAAGGCAGCAGCTGGCCCCACTGGGAAGACCATGCTGCCACATCCTCAGCGGTGTGTGCCCTGAGCTGGCCAGGCTCTGGCTCTGAAAGGGGCTGATGGGGCATCTAGCTGTCCTGGCATTGCACCCATGACCTAGTGGTTTAAGGATGCAGACATGTCTGTAAGGAAGTGTAGGTATAATTTACAACTTGCATTGCCTGGAAGGGGCTTTTGGCTAACCGGCCCACACAGACACATGTTGCAAAATACAATATAAGATATGAAACGATACAATCTTAAAAAACATAGGCTGGTTTGGAGTATAGCATAGTTCAGCAGAGACCACTTCGTGCCATATACTCTCGGTTACCTTTCTTTTAATCTTCCGTTGGCATTTCTGTGCTCTCTGTGTGTCTGGCTGTAAATCCCTAAGGGCAGGGACCTTTTCGCACTCAGTGTTTATTGCATACAGAAGCATTGGTCCCAAGTGAGTCATGAGGTGCTAATGTGATTCTGAGTAGGTATAAGGATGGGTCATCTCTAGTTTTGAGCTGGTGTAATTTCAAGTTTGCAGAGATCTGTGACACCTCACCCATTTAAGAGGCTGGAATTTGGCTCATTACCCATGAAGAGCTCTGTAATGAGGATTAGCCATCCACGTGAGTTAGCCTGGAGAAGTTAAAGTTATCATAAAATTTCCTCCATAATTGAGAAGCCACAAGTTTTGTTTATGAATTCCCAACAAAGCTGAAAGCATTTTCTGTTTGCCTTTAACTAGGAGAAAAGTAACATTACATACGCTGAGACAGACAGCAGAAGAAAAGGACAGGCTCTCTCTATCACCATTTGTTAATGACACTTTTAAAGCTCTGTGTAGGGCTTTAATCCAGAGTTTGTGGGTGCCATCATCTGTTCTCAAAAGTCAAAGGTCTCTTCAAAGAACACCCCTATCTGTGGGCATTGTACGAGACCATAAATCACCTCTCCCTTGCCACCTATGCCCAAAAGCGATAAAATACACCATTGTAGCCATCAGATGCAGTTTTTTCATGATTGAAGTGCTGGAAGGAACAGAATTAGCAGGAGAGTTTCCAGCCTGGAATGATTTGACTTTGTAATTCCTAAACACTGACATCCCTGTCTCACACCGGCAAAACCCATCTGACACCATCCAGGGACTCAGACTCATCTATACAAACAGCTGACAGCTATACCAATGCTCTCATTACTGAATGGCTGTCGTTGCCTTAACTTCATTGCAGGAAAGCAGAAAAAGACCACCTCTTGCTCTTCACTCTAGAAGGTGCTGTAATTTCCTGTTGTTTTCTTAACAAGTAGAGCTACACAACAAGGAGCATTCCTGGGGATCCAGATAAAACTGCCTCCCAGGCTAGATCTTACAGGCAAATAGCCACCCCTATCCTGGGCAGGGCTTTGGCTGACCCTGGAGCAGAGGGGTGATAATTCACAGCACCTGCGGCTCTGTTGTTTAGTGGCTTCCTTATTGCAGAGAACATGTTTGGGAATGCAAATCCTTGCATCTCTTTGAACTTTGTTAATTCCTTGGGATTGGATACATGCATTGATAATTGGGCAAAGATGTTTGCTCCAATGCAGCAGATAAATCTCAGCCATCTCTGTTCATGATGGAGTGTGCAATAATCCTGTTTTCTATGTATATACTGCTTTCCACTTCCATCACTTGTCTGCACCTCCATGCAGTATGTGACCTTGGAGCAATATATCTACTGATAGCTACTAGATGTGGGTACCTTCCAGCTCAGGAGACCTCAACCTATACACCCCTGCAAGCTGGATGATATATGAGACTTAGGTCTTGCCCTGTAGTTCTTAGTTTCTCAGCTAAGTATCCCTTACTGGATACCGCCACCACTTGTACTGGGCCAAGTGGACTTTTGGTCTGACTCAGTGGACCGTTTTTCTGTCACAAAACTTGATGACTTAAAAGGTGGATCCAGCGCTTCCCAGCTCCAGAGGACTGTGGGTTTTTTTAACCCCAGTTAGAAAAGCTGTTTCTAACCCTGGTTAATCAAAGGTGTTTACGCATGATCTGAGCAGCACCTGGCTTTGACCCTTTGAACACATACAAGACTCAATACACACATACAGAAAGGGAATTACCTTGCTGTGGAGAAATCGAGTTTGTGGGAATGTGAGAAGGTTACACCACATTACATCCAAATTTGCACCACCAATGACATTTCAGTGAAATTCATATTTCCTATGAAATATCTATTATTTGTCTGGACAAATTAACAATGAAACATTTTAAATTCTTTAGTCTTTATTACCTTCTAACTCTTCATGTGGTGCTTCAAATCAAATCACTTCACCAAAACCTGCCTGTTTGATATAAAATTTGGACGTTAATTTCATCAAAGCATGCATTGAATGTACTGTATATTCAATCACGAGTAAGGAACTTGTCTTTCAAATACTGATATATCTAATACTTTGAAGCAAACTATTATCACCCTGTGCAGAAAAATAAACTTAATGCTGTATTGCAAAGTCATATGTCATTGGATTTTTTAAGAATTAATTGGAAAAAGAATTGCTAGCTATGTAATTTATTGATTGCTGCAGCATTGCAGTTACAGAGATCTGTTGGTGAGACAGTCTCATAATGAATAAAAGCAGAGGCGTTGTATGGTCCCAGATATCCATCCCACTTCATCCCATTTCCTTTGATGGGTGTTAAGAGGAACAGGCTTGGAGTATCAGGAGGGAGATCAGCTGGTGCACGTACTGGCAGACTCGTGGACTTCCCCACGTTCTCAGGCTGCCTGCTTGTGTTTTGCCTGATGCTGTGGGGAGGGGAGTAAAGGAAAAGGACCCAATCTGGGATGCATCAGAGATGATCCTCCCTGCAGAGCTACCGGCAGCCTGGCTGTTCAGCTCAGAAGTGGCTGGCGGTGAGCCTGCAGGTGTCTGGTCGTTTCTGGGATGTGTTTCCAAGACATGTTACAAGAGCGACTTTTGATGGCAGCTGTGAAAGCCCATGGCCACAGCTCCCTGATAATCCATTCTGGTCCTTTGCTTCAACGTGGGAAAACGATGCTGAAAAAGTGTCGTGGAGCTCTGAAAGTCAAAAGACTCTCCTTTTGGTTTTCTGCTTCATTTAACTGCAAACAGTATTTGTTAGGGCTGCATTTTCTCTTTTTTTCCCACTTCTCCCAAGTCTGTTTTCTCAGCAAGAGAAACATTTTGTTAACTCTTCTCCAAATGCTGCGCATTAGTTGCACAAATGTTCAGTCATGTGATTCAAAATTTTAATGAATAATGAAATAGCAAGCGACCCAGCGCTCGTACTGGAACATCCACGTGGGAAGGGTATTGAGGAACAGCAGCTTTACATAACCATGCTGCTAATTAGGCTCTGGGCGAAGCAATACCATCGTTGGAAGAATAGAATATATTGTCCTTTCTCTTGTCCATCGAGTCTGTTGAGAAAAAATAGGCTGAGGCCAGGAGCGTAATGGCATGCAACAGATGGTACCATCTGGGCAGCGCAGGCGTTGTGGCACTGACAGCCTGTCCTCCGGCCAGAGCCGTCGTACTCTTGGCTCCCTATTAAATGCGTGGGAGGTGCATGGAAAGCAATGGCACAGGGCAGCAGGAATGTGGGGATGGAGTTAGACCCTGCTGCCAGCCAGTCTAGCCTCACTGACGGTGATGACATTGCTGCACAGTTTACAGCAGTTAGGAAGCTGGCTTTTAGGCAGCAGCCTGTATTCTCTCAGCTTTAAAACCGTGTGTAAGGCGATATAGCACAAAAAAATGTGAAAGCCCATCCTCTGCGACCTGCTCAAGCTGGCTGCAAATCCTCTTTTCAGCCCCGCTGGTGTCACCGTGGAGGTTACAGATTTGGAAGAGCCTGAGACAAATGTTTTGGGTGCTATTTGCTCTCCCTCTTCGCAATCTTCACCCAAGGCAGCAGCGTGCGTAACTCCGGGCCATGCTGCCCCAGAGGAGCACCTCCCAGCCTGTGGAATTAGTTGGCTCTTCTGGGAAGAGATTGAGTGAGCTGGAGGGGAAGGGAAATGGTCTTTGGGGTTTATTGCATTCTCCCACCACAGTCCAAGGGTCCCCACTGTTTTATTTCGTGCCATCACTCAACCCCAAGCTTTCTGCAGGACAGCAGGAATAGGGAAGGGGACATTTCATACCAACACCTTCCCCCCAGCTTTAGTTTTCTCAGAAGTTTTGCTCCTTGGTGTCTGCAGGGATGGGCTCACTGAGAACGGCTCTGCACAGGGGACCAGCATGTTGGTGTTATCCTGGAACATCCATTCTGGTGTAATACTGGTCTCGTTCCTGGAGCACACAATTATTCTGCTACATGATTATTTTTAACATATATATATATATTTTTTTTTTTTTATGCAGTTGATTCCAAAGGGGCATAAAACATATCAGAAAAAAACCTGGTGTCTGTGTCAGGTTGACTCATGCCATTGTAATGGCAGCAGGTGAAGCTCAAGCTGTAACTCCTGCAGTATGAGCTTCCACAGGGCAGTAGCTCTGTACTCACAGCTATGGAGGAGAGTAAAGTTCATGTCTTCAGCTTGGACCTGCCTTCCAGCGGAGTAAGTTTGCTGTTAGGTTGGGTGGGCATGACCTGCATAGCTAGAGCAGAGGGACCCGCTCATTCGAGTTGGTTTGCTCAGGTGAGGAAACAACGTTCCCTCCTTCCTTCCCTTCCCAAACCCATGCTCAGCAAGGGCTGCTAGCTCAGACACAGTACAGGGATCTAGCATGGCTTTTGTTGTTATGGGACTGTGTCCTGACAGCTCAGAGGATGGGCAGAGCCCCCTAACATCTACCTGGTTGCACCCACGGAGACATGCTGGTTGTAGTCCCTTCGCTGCTTATCTGCTACTCTGCCCTGGGTGTGGGATGCTCGCACTGATTTTTGTTTGAAAGCTCTTGGGTGTTTCCAATGTGCAATGAGAATATTTTTGAAATTACCAAAATTTTTTGCAGGATATGAGATCTGTTTTGTGCCTACTTCTACAGGCAGCTCCTCTGAGTTGTGATGCAGAAAAAAAGAAGTCTGTGCACTGTAACAATTCTGCCTGTCCTTATGGAGCAGTAATTATTGTGCCTGACCGTGTTAGTGGACTGTGATATCTCTTGCTCTCTCGGCCGCCCCCCAAACAATATTGCTTCTGGATAACTAAGAAGCCAATGCAGAATGAAACACCTGTATGCTGTGTGCAATACACGGAGTTGGAAGAGGTTCCCTTGAGACCCATCCGCACTACTTGCCAGTGTCTTTACTGAGGGTGTGTTGGAAGGGGAATCCATTAAAAATGAACGGGGGTGAAAAAATCAATGATATAATTAGGAAACATTATGTGAGGTAATGATGCCAATTAAAGAGCAATGCACCCATTTACAGAGGGGTTGGACTGAGTGGCGAGGGTGAAAGGGTGCAAGCCCTCATAGTGCACGCTTTCTGCTCCCCCCGGCACGGGGAGGATACCCACCTTGGTGCTGGGCTGGGAATTGATGGGTGCCCAAGAGGGAGTCTAAACGGGGGCAAAACCTCTCCTCCTGGTCTTGGCAGGCCAAGGCAGACCCGTGGCTCCAGGCAAGGCTGGGGGGTTGCTACGTGGGTGTATAGGGTGAGGTTTCTGGCTTCCTCAGCTCACCCATACAAATAAGGGAAACACCACCCAGAAACAAACAGCAAACAGCAGAGCAGCTGGGGAAACACTTGGTCTGCTGCCCAGGGAGAAAGCGAGAAGAGGTTTGGGGCAGAGCTCCTGTCTGGGGAAGGGTCTTGAACAGTGCTTTAGGGAAGAGTATGGTGGCGTCTGAGCTATTTGGCGTTTGGAGAACAGATGCAGTTTGCCTGCTGTCTTTACATTAGGAGAACCACACAGAAGAAATGCATTTTCTTCTAATGGAAACGATTCACACTATACTAGAGATTTTGGATTCAAAGGAGCAGTAGCATGCTAGGGAGAATGTCAGTTTTAGCTAATGGCAACCACACAAGACAGAATTCTTAGTATTCTTTAGAAAAGGATGAAATAAGTATAACTTCCAAACAATATTAAAATCTGGGGAATGGTTTTGAGTAGGCTGTGCTATGCTCTGTATAGCATAAGTACTTATATCTTACTTGTGAGTAAAGAAGCAGTAGATACACAATAAAATTTATGAAACGACCGACAGTACTAAAGAAAGTAAGTGAACTTGTATTTTATCTTCTTTTGCTTTGAAGATAAAGTACCTCCCTGAGCTCCCAACAAACTCCTTCACTTTCTCTGGCTGGGGTCAGGTGTGATTAGACAAAACTAGAATTATCCAATATTTGCTAATGATTTTTTGTTATCAGAGTAGGAGCTTTTTCAGCAGCAGAATATGTTGAGGACTTCTCATTTTCTTGATACGGCTTTTCATTGTGCTTTGCATTAAAGTCCTTTCCTTATTTCCTTCAATGGGAGAAGAATTGAATCTGTTTTGTGACTCCATGCCAGCTCTTCTCTTTTCACATGCTGTGCAAGGAAAGCTACTGTATTTTTGTATGAATGTTTCACATATTTGCACCCATCTATACAAACAGGAAATGTGTGCTAACCTAACATCCCTGGATCCACTCATGGAGGTAAAGTTGGTTGATGAACGCATATTTGCAGGCTGAAAATCTTCATTTTGGCCTGTGTAAAAGGTTAGCTTTTCTCCGCGCTCTTCATGAAATATTGTCAAGAGTTTGAAGCGATGAGAGGGAGAATACTTTATATGCTATATTGCTCTATTTTTGCCTTCATATGACTTCTCCTTTGTTTTTGTGGCTATCTTGATCATAATTGAAGTTGAAAGCAATTTCCACCATTTCAATGCCAAGTACCAGTTTTTCTCCCCTTATATCTATAAATTGTCTCTTTTCAACTGAAGTCTTCTTGGTATTCAGCTTAAATACATGGGTAAACATTCACAGGAACAGGCCTTAATGGTACAGGTATTTGGCTCAAGGAAACGGTTATCTTGCATCTGTTGTTCAAGAAAACAGATACTGGAAAGTGGTACTTTCTTCTTCTAGGGCTTAGATGATTCTTCTTCTCTCTTCTTCTTTCCTCGCAGCCCATCAGCTGCACGAGGGAAACCAGCACTTTATGCATCGTTCCTCTGAGACTATTGCTACTCTCCCCTTCTTTTCCTCTCTCAATCTCAGCTGATGCTCAAGGGGGAGGAAAGCACTTAAGTGTCTCTTTTGGGGCTTAGTCTACATTCCTCTCAAGTCTCCAGGATGCTAAAGGGGACCTGTGGGGGCTTACCATAAATAAAGTATGGTTTTAGTGTTCATTAGACATCCCCCTGTCCCCTCCTCTCTCTCTTCATCTCTTTGACTTGTGCTCTCATCAACAAACAAAACAAGTTCACAGGCAGCGCAGCGGATGAGGATGCGGTGATGTTGTTTGGAATACGTCCTTTCTGCTCAGGAAAAACACAATGTTACCCCCTTCACTGTCCAAGTGTGTGTCCTTCATATGAGCTGAATGAGTGACTGGAGCAAACTGAAGAAATGTGGGACAGGGAGATGCCCTCATCCCACAGCGAAGCAGCAGAGCCCTGTGACGTGGCCTGGCCCTTCTTACAGCCTCCAGAGGATGCATGCTTTAGCTCTGCTTCTCATCTAATTTTACTGTAATTACCAGGGCTGCTCCAACTCAGCTGAGCGCTACAGGCAGGAGGTAAAACGAAGGCATGATTGAAATAATCGCTAGGTGTGGCGGGTCTTGTGGTGCTTAGGCAGCCCCGGGAGCACCATGTCGTGTTCGCTTGAGCCAGGAATCAAGCTCACATCCCTTCTCCGTGCAGAGGCTGCCTGGGCACAAAGGTGGTAACTATCTTCTGCAGGGCATGAAAGGCAAGGTTGCTGCCGCCATCAAGTTTAGGAAAAATGACAGGAAAAAAATATCAAATGAGAACCTAAGTCGGTGTTTTTCTATACATACGTCTTTTGATTTGAGAACTTCTTAGCTAACCACAAATATCCTTTCTGAATAAAGCACCTATTTATCACATATATATACATGACTCTTAGCATGACTTTAAAAACACTGCAAAAACAAGGCAAATCCCACTTTCTTAGTGGCTGTGTGATAGACGAAATGTAACCCTGTATGTATTTTCAGTTATACTGACTCAAGCTGAATACTCTTTTGTAGAGTGTTGATTTAAAATTACTCTTCTTTCCCTGGAAATATTAAAAGTTGGCAGGAAATATGTTACCTGGAAGTCACCTTTTTTGACAAAACAGTGGTTCAGGCATATGGTTTCTTTCAAATTTTGTGGCACTGATGTATAGCTAATAAGGCTGTTAGATGTGTTGCTTATGGATTTGCTATCCAGATTCCCATTCTTATCTCTTTCCAACTCTAATATTCTTGTTGGAGGATCTAGTAGGGGAAACTCCGGCTATTAGACCAGGAAAAAAATGAGAATCAGAACAGTCTGTTAAATTTGATGCTATTTTTAATTAAAATTCATACCCTCTAGTTGATCAAGGTATATTTCTTGGCCAGTGCTCCTTCTCCTTTCAGTCCTTATTTTCAGCTGCACCTCAGCTGAAAGATGCCCTGATCTTATATTTTTGCTGGCCAGCTGCAACCAAAACCCAGCTTTGCTGAACTTCCTCAGCAGAACCAAAGTGTCAGGGTTTATTTGAAAAATAGCAGTGTTGTAGATCGTTCTGCATTGACATACTGCCCTCCCAAATAAGATTGCTCTGACAAGTAAACACAGTCATCCTTGGACAACAGTGAGTGCCAAGAGCTTCTGCCCTCCCCTCCTGAGATTCATTTCAAGAGTCTGACATTTCTATGCAGGTCTCTATGGCTGCTTTTTGCCACTCTGGCAACGGGAAGCAAGCACAAGCCAGGTTACAGTAACTGGGAAAATCAAGCGTAAAGCTGTTTTTAAGTCTAGCAAAATGTGTAATATGTCAGTGAATATGGATGTTTGAGTCACAGACATTCTTACAAGAGTAGATTTAATCTCATCATTAAAGACACTGCCTGCTAATAACAAGTACAGGTCTTAAAATATTATTTAGAAGTTATTAAAATTTAATAAAGTGCTTTAGTCATTAGAAATGTTTGGCTTAAAGTCAGCCTGTCACATTGAATCGCCGCAGTATGTCACATTATAATTTCCTATTTTATTTCACACCCAATCCTCCTCACCCTAATGGTTTTATCAGAAAGCAGGATAGGGTAAAATGAAGTGCTTGAAGACACAAGGAAAAAAGTTCATGTCTGATGTAACGGTGTTGAAATCGGTGACTTAACACCGGGTGTAAAATTGGATCAGTGGCACTACAGGACACTGAAGCTGTAGTACACTTTCTAAGTAACAAGTATCATGAAAGACTTCAATTTTTTTGAAGACCCAGAGTATGGATTATAGACTATTATGTGTTCTTTTCAAAATATTTCATAAACGCTAACTAATCCTTCTCTACAACTCCTTTGTGAGACAGACATTATAATTTGCATCGCTTTTAGCAGGCAGCTTATCCATCTCAATTTCTTCACCTGCTCTCCTTCTCAAAGCTACACAGAGATTTAATGGCAAAATTTGGACTGGAGCTCCTGGGTACTTGTGATCAGAATATTTCCACCAAAACTGCTCTACTTGCTTATGCTGTAGGACCATCTTCCCAACTAATTAAAATTAGAAAATGCCTCTGAAGAGTCATTTAACCTTAAACTGCTCAAATCGGAAGGTATTTGGGCAATCTGTTCTAAGCACATTTCAGTCAATAAGATATACTTGATTTTTTTCCTCAGCTGATATAACAAACCTCAGAGTACTCACTTGTTGTAAGAGAGAAGAGTTTAACTGCCCAGTGCAATTCTCATTTATTAGTAATACTTACTTAGTATTACTACTATATACGTAGTAATTACTTATTTGTAATACTTAGCCCAGATTTATTTATTTATTTAGTTATTTAGTTATTACTGTATGACTTTCCTTAAGAGAATACTGATTTGGAACAGAAAATCAAAACTTGAGGCAGAGGAGAGCAGAGGTGGAATTTCTTGGAAAGCACTGGGAAAACAGATAAAGGCTGAAGGGCAAGGCAGCCAAGCAATGAGATGCTGCCTGATTCTGCCCAAGAACTGAGTTCCCCTTACCTGAGAGCAGTGCCACTGGCTCTGACACAGGTGAGTGGGTCAGTCTTTCTCCTTCTTTCTTTCCCTCTTTTGCTCTTTTCTCTCTCTCTTTTTTTTTTTTTTGAGTCCCTAATCAGAACAAAATGTTACAAAGTCTTGTTTATCATTCTGATTCAGGGCAGGAAAATATTTTAAAATCTCAAAGAGTTTTGCAAGATGGGAAAACCATTTCCCAGACAGGTTTAGCAATGTCTTCCAGGACTTTCAAACAGCTGTGAAGCAAGACTGCCCCTCAGCCTAATCCATTTTGGCTATCTCCAGTTAAATGAGTCTTCTCAAAGTATTATATCATGACTTCATTAAATCCCACAAAACTGTTTCCCCAGGAAATAACTTTGAGCCAACTGGATTCTAACTACCTGCTGTATCTCATGACCCCTTAATAATAAAAAACATGGTTGAAATAAGTCTGTGCATCATGTTGCTCCCTTTCCCTTGCTCTGTAGCCTAACCTGTCATGGGGGCAATTGGAAAAAATCTGTTAAGGCTTCACTAATTTCTTTCCTCATTTCCTTTAGCAATCCTGGTAGCGGCCCAGGATACTTAGTCTTCCTTAAGAGCATTCAATTTTTGGCACAAGACTTTTCATTTGTATCTGCTCATAATCTGTCTCCTCCTGTCATATCCGGAAATATGATCCCTTTGTTAAACAGTTAATTTGCTTCTCTTTGCAGAGGGGAGAGAGAGAGAGAGGCTGGAGGACTGCCTAACAAACCTGCAAGATCTTCCTTCCTTTTATTCCACTCTCAATTATTATTTCTTACTTTTATTTTTTTTTCTATTGTGAAAAGCATTTCATCCTTTCTATACACATCTAAAATACACAGAAGATCAAACCACCCTTACGAAGGTGCTTCTGGACTAGATTCTTGGCTGGGGAAAACTGACACATCCCTGCCACAGGCAACAGAGCAACCTGGATTTGCACCATCTGAGGCTCTGATCTAGACGTAACAGTTTGCCCTTGCCTGTTTGGTTTTGATTAAACCTCCAACGTGCATGATCTTCATGGTTTGTTTCCCCCTTGCATGGCTTTAAATGAGAGAAAAGTCCGGTTACACTCATTTGTGTGCAATATAACTGAAGTGAAAGTGCTCTAGAATTGAAATAAAGAGCTAAATTTGACTTTACTTCTTTCTCTGTGTGGTGCATCCCCTGGAGCTCCTCGTTTCTGATGTGGTGCTTGCTGGTGACACGGTTGTAGTCTGGCAAGAGACAGGGATTAACCAACAATGGTTGCATGGAAGAAGCAGCAACAACAGCGAAGGGTAAAAAAGTGGTGGATTTCTGAACGAAGGTCTGAAGTGTCAACGCTTTGCACGAATAGCTGAAATCATGTTGGCAAGAGACTACTCTATACTTTCCAAATGGTTTTAATGGTGAGTGAAGGCAAAATGCGCTCTCATTAAAAATGTGTGAAGAAAGCTGCCATGGTAATAAAGCTACATTCACCATATTAGAGTCTGCTACTGATGCTTATTTGTAACAGCAGAGCAATAATGAAGATTGTGTCATTCCTTGCTAATCACTGGCAATGTCTATCAGCAGGCAGCAGAGCTGCCTTAAAAAGCTTGGGAAATGCCCTGCAATTCAGAGGTAAAAATGACAGAAAACCACACTCCTGGCAAACAAAAAGGCAATAAATTCCTCTCTCCTCCCTTAAGCTGTCAAGTGCCTTTTTTTCCAGGAGGGTTTTTCAGTTCTTTGGTTAGGTTTTTTTAAAACATGAAGGTGCCCATGATAAAGTCTATTGAGACTGAGAACAAGAGAGGAATGAGAGCGCGGGAGAGCGCAGAAGTCAGGGTCTGGCTGCAGTTTGATTCACATTTGCGTCATCACAGCAATGCCATATTTGTTGCAATATTATAAGATGTGGGTTTCCAGGGCAAGAGCCTGGAGCTTGTTTACTTACTTTCTGGGAAAGGAATTTTTTTTTAAGAAGTTTGGAAACATGTCCATCTTTAGCTGTAGGAGCTAGAGGATGAAGGTAACCAAAATAAAAAGAGTTAAATACTAAATGTTATCTGAATGCTTTGGGTGTTTTTCTTTTTTTCTTTCAAAAAGAAAAAAAAGCAAAAGAAACTGGCTTTGAATATGTAAGACCTTGAACCTGAAAAAAAGGCCTATCCAGTAAAGGGCTTCGTTTAAAATACTGAAATAATGTGCTTAGAGGAAATGCTTTCCACAAGACCTGGTATTGAAGAGGAAGGGTATGTTACAAGGTGCATTTTCTCCAGACTGCAGGTGGGCTATCGTGCAGCTGTATTCTTCAGCCATGTTTCCACAGTGATGCGCTTGTTCCAGCACTGAAATCTCCCTGGTTTCAAATGGAGCTCCCCAGGCACTTTAAATGTGGGATTTCAGCATCCATGTCACCCAGGTGCGTCTGAAAACCACAATTAAGTGCTGCTGTTGAACATAGTTAGATTTCAGTGAAATAACAGGCTAAAGTTTAAGAACATGCCTAAATATTTAGGTTCAAAAGTGAGAGACAGAAAACATTTCCAAACAAAACAGAAATATTTTTTATTTAGTCTTGTCCTCTTATCCTTCATTAAGAGCAGCTATTTCCATTTCCAGTCTTGGACTGACACAGAGGCCTGTATCAGGACTTCAACCACTCTCGTCTGACCCCAGTTCACAGCATTTGTGTTTTGCAGGGGACACTTGGGGCACAGACTAACTTTCTGGTGAGTAACCAGCTCAGGACACTGCTTATGTGGCAGACTTTCCAGTAGGGTGACTGTTTTCCTTTTTTTGCATAAATTATGTGGAAAAAAGATGTCCACACGTCTTTATGAGAGAAAAAGAGGACAAAGAGAAAGAAAATATTTGCACTGTTAACAGAAGGTTTAGATAGTTTATCTTTGTGAAATGCAAACGAATAGCAAGATGAATCAGGGTCTATTATTCTTATCTGACAATGCAAATTTGCCAAAGAACAGAAAGTTCAGTGTAGGATTAAAACTATCTATTGTTAAGAGTTGAAAAACTATTATATTGCAAAACTTCTAGCATGTATTTTAGAATCAGCCTGCAAACTTTATAAAATTCTTTATAAAAGAGTTCCATACCTTTGGCTATCCTATCAATTTAACATCTTCTGTAGGCAACATTCTCTGATTTCTAAATAGTACAAAACTTATATAATTCTATACTTAAATACTAGTTTAAACAAAATTTCCCCCTCACAATGTATTGAATCTCCCAAGTGCAGTCTAATAAGTGAACGTCTTCATTTCCTTGAGTACATTTCTAAAATAGTCTGATGTATGAAACTTTGTACAGGGGACAAATATAACTTATGAAAGGAACATGGGACTAAATACCTCACAATCACTGAAATGCATAGGATTCAGTTTCCACTGAACTCAGTGGGACAGTCGTCAATAAAAAGTATGACAACCTTTTAAAAGTGATGTGAGATTTCCCTGCTCATGGACATGCTAAATTAAACACTGTTTCAAGTCAGGCACAGGCCTGAGCTTGTTTCCATTGAAATCAGTGGTGATGCGCATACTGGTCTGTATGGTTCAGGGTTAGGATTTTGGCAGCATTAAACACTCCGGGGGTGTCTCTCACTTTACCTCCCAGTAGTTCAATCCTGATTTACATCAGAGCAACTAATTACCAACAAAACAAACCTCAGGCCTGGTGTTGCAGTCCTTCAAAACTGTGATCTGAAGGAAAAAAAGTAACAATTGTTCTTGGGCTTAAGGTAGGTCTCTGAGGGAAACATGATGGCCCATGATACACAGGAGTTGAGGCTTTTGGCTCTGGCCCTCGTGGTGGTACCCAGGTCTAAGGATATTTAGGAACTGGATGTTTTTAGACTCTCGGTAATCCAACTTTGTCACTTAGCATGGTTCTTTCCATTGGCTCATGTGGGATCACACAAAAGCACATTAACTAGATGAGTAATTTTTCTGTGGCAAAACCCGGAGGAGGTGAGTCTTCCCCAACACAGATGTAAAACTCGCACCTCTCTTTTATAGCGTGGTGTGGCTACCTGAAACTATACATTCTCTTTGAGCTTTTGCAGCACATCAGGATAAAAACGCAGCTGTGGGAGCAGTATGTGTATAAAGAATGTAAGTGTAAAGAAAACAATGGCATCTAAGGTGGAGTACATTGATATCTCACACATCAAAGGGGTGGGAGAGTAAGTAGGACAACAAAAACATTGTTATGTTTTTCTACTCTCTTCCAGTTTCTTGGCATGTAGAATGAATCACCATGGATTCCTGCATAGTATGCTTTTGTAAATAGGTACATTAGCTTGGGGTGGTAGGTCAGGTGCAGATCAGAAGCAATCTTGTTGGTGCCAACTTAACTGTGTTGCAGAAAAATTGATTAAGTTCTGAACAGAATAAAGGCTTGTGTATGTGAAAATTTTTGTGCCTCCAGATTTGATGCATGGGGGTTTGTGGATTGTCAATATTACGTCAAGATTCGACTCAATCCAGCGTTTATGTGAAAACTTGGTTCCTGCTGTTCATATTTCTAGATCATTTTAGTTGCAGTTGCCCTAGTGTTTTCAGACACATTTATGCGGTGCTAATGCAAAGTAAGCATTCCAACGAAAATTAGAGGGTTTGCATTGCATAAAGCTGAATACTTCTAAATTACTCTAAACAGTAATATATGCTGTGGTTGGGCAATACCAAAAAGATACTTTAATGTAAAGTAATTAATAAAAAATCAAATTCTTGATCTTATTTATTGCTTATCAATGATCGTGCCATTGGTGAACACTCTCGAGATCGATATCAAATAGGACTACCTTAAGTCCAAAAGGGCAAAAAGAACAGAGCAGAGGCCAAAGACTGATCTCATTATAGAAATGAAATGTAAAAATTCAGTGAAATTCCATCCATCCCTGAGGACTGGCTCCACTTAGAGGTTAGAGAATTGCTGAGAGTGATCTCACATGTATGGGCTCTTTAACTGTCATTGTTAGCAATTGTAACGTGATTATGACTCAGGTTAAAGCAACCAGAAGACAAAAATGCCAGGTGAAAACTTGGCTACTTGGAAGGCCACAACAAAACCACCTTGTTCCTCTTCAGGGCCAGGATTTCACCCTTGGAGTTTACTGGTTTTCTATAGGATGCACACAAAAAAAGAGGTGGCCCCTCCACAAGCCACATGCTCTTTAATGGTCTGTAAAGGCAGGGGAGCAGAGTGCTTGCCCGTGTGTACTGTGGGAACTGGGGGTGCTGTACAGCCTCTCCATCCAGCAGGGACGGGGACCACACTTTGGCCACTGCCCCGCAGTGAATTTACATCCTGAAGAGATTGGCAAGACTCTTCTGGCTTCACCTGGGACCAGCACAGCCTGGTCCTTCCCCACTCCACCTTGCAGGAGGTGACTAGTGAGTTTGGGCTCTTGCTGAGCTCTGCTTGGAGGGAACCCAGCCTCCTCCTCCATCCATGGTGGCCTTATCTGTACCAAGCAGGTTTAGAAAGGCAGTGTGTCTCTGAACACATTCTCCAGGCATGGTGAACGCATTCTCCAGGCATGGCAAATCCAAGGCTTAACCACAGCCAGCTGCTGTGTTTTTATCTCTATTGTCTCAGGATGCTGTGAAGGTGCAGCTGTGTCAGCCACGGTGACAGGTTTTGCCTGGGGTGACCCTCTCGTATGCAGGAGTCAAAGCCACCAGGAGTGGCTGAGTCATCCTGGCACATGGGTCTTGTTAGCCCCACTTTGCAGCAGCAACTGTGACAAATGAACCTTGGAGAAAAGTAAGATAGGGTTTAGGTTTCTGCTAGCAGTTATTGCCCATAATGCCAGCCCTCCGGAGGTAGATAATTTAACCCTAAACTCATGCATGTGGATATTCTGTTCAGGGCAAGATAGGACCTCTGCTTCTCCTAAAGAATGAGATCTTGCTAAAAATCAGGAACTTGGCAAACTCAAAGGGGTGAGGAGCACAAGAGCATGCTTGGATGAAAACCAGGAGGGGAATTCTGAATTCTCTGGAGGAAACTCTGCTCCAAGGAGAACACATGTACCCCCTTCTGCCTTCTGCCAGGCTTTATATCACCTAAGCTTGCTAGGAGAAGCTGCTTCATCTTCTCTAGCTGTGGCAATCCAAATATTTGCCATCTACAGGGAGAAGTGATGACACCTTTGTCTGATCGTGAAGGTGAACAGGCACTTGCTGATATTGGGATGGTTTTGCTCACCTTTTCCTTGCTTCAGGCTAACAAAAACATGCTAGAAGTGTGCTCAAATTTTTGTGCTTCCAGTCCTAATTTTCAAGATAAAGTGATAGGCCAAAATGTTGATTGAACTTAGGAATCGCTTTGCCATACACATTCTTGGGGCACTGTGGTGACAAAGCCTGTGAGGACTGGGATAAACAGTCTGAGGAGAATCCAGAGGAGATCAGGGGAGTCCCACAGGCTGTCTAATGCTGCAAAATGGTACGCTGTTTATTTATTTCTTTAAAGCTATTAAATTCTTACTATGGTGGCTTTCCCACTATATTATTGTCATATTTGTAATCCCATCAGTGTTTTCATCCTGAAGCTCCTACCAAACTCTCCATCAAACACACAGACTGATAGCAGGCAAGCACCCTTCATCGGGGCAGAAGGGCCAGAGATGCCCTCAATTCCACTAGAACAACCAGTGGAATCCTTCAGTTTGTGGAAATAGTGCATGGACACAGTAACTGTCGATATTAGTATAAAACCGCTGGGCTGACACATCCTGAGGAGGAGAAAACCTGTATGCTGCAGAGAGATTTCTGTGCACAACCTCAGTGCAATTGTGCCAAATATTCCTTGTGTGTCTCTGTGATCTTACAAAAGGTCGACTCATCGTCTGGCTGCTGTATCGGGCTTTCAAAAGCTGGGACATGGGCTGAAATATTACCCCATGCTGCAGAAAATGACTAAGATCCCATTGACTTCAATGGGATCAGGTTTTTATCCCATGCCTTTTTCCTCCCTTCTCGGCACACATGTTGACTTAGCTAAGTACTAAAAATGTTTTTTTCTAAACTATAAGAAGCCTGCTGGGGCTGTATCTGAGTGCAGCACACAAAGGACTGTGGGTAGATGTCAGAACTGCAAGGGCTGGTTTGGTTTTAAGTCAGACAGTGTGTGCCTTTTCAAGGGCTCTGTGGCTGCATAAAACGCTCACTCAAAGCACTGCCAGAATCCAAATCTACTGATAATTAAAGAAAATATATATGTGTGAAGGGGAGAAGAGATATGAGAAATCCTCATGCTCTTTCCGACAAGACTTCTTATCAGAGAACAGGAGATGTTGATTTTAGAAGAGCTAATCCCAGGGAAGGCTGCGCTCACCCTGCCTCACACGATGGACTTGCTGGCTCTGGTGACACCTACATTCCCAGTGAGGAGTTCAGGCCTCCTGCTCTGTGGGGGTACCCAGCTCAGGTTCCCTGATTGATCAGTGGGAGAGGAGTAGTTGCAATGCTCAGCACAGGCATCTAGAGTCAGGGATACATCCCACTTCAGTGCTTGGAGGATGTGCGATACTAAAGAGCACCAAGTAGGTCTGAATAGCATTGTCTACAAAGGAAAAAAAAAAAGTTAATACAATCCCTACTTCTTAATTGCTCAGAACTTGTGTTTCACGCTGCCAGCCAGTGAAGCCCTTCTCCTGGCATCACTTCTTCCTCCCTGTTCCCTCAGCGATCGTATTGCAAACCTAACACACTTGGTTCAATTCCATTTTTAAATTCACCATTGCAGATTCTGCCCCAGAGTGACTACATCTGTCTCAAAAGAGAGCTGGAACGGGAATTCAAATGTGTTTTTTGTGGGCATTCAAGTGCCTCTTGGAGCCGACAAACGAGCATAGCTGAACCTGTCTGAGAATGTATATCCAGCCCGAGAAGGGCAATGCTGACATACACAGCTGTGTTAAGGATGGTAAAAAGTGGCTAGCATGTAGGCATGAAAACAAGCTGCTGTTTAATTCCCAGCTCAGCAACTTGGGTTGAAAACTGTAACAACTGTAATTATCAGCAAGTTTCCAAGCCAGACAATTGAATCACTCGTCTGAGCAGACGCCTTTGGGGAATAGTAATAGAGCTGCACTCTTCAGCTGGTAGTACACATACTTGCTGTACGGGAGCATAAAACCCTTCAAGGGGTGGTTCCACCATCGCCGGCATGCTCCTCAACTTCCTATCACTCACCAGGGTTTGGATAAACCAGGGGGGGCAGCTCTTCCCACCAGCTCCCGCCTGGCCACTCCATGCTACACGAGGCAGGGTGATGGTCCTGGCCCCGCTAAGAACACAAGGGAGGTGTGGGCACCGTGGGGCATCCCATGGGCTGGGATTCCTGCCAGGCACTCACTGCCAGGCGCCAGAAGGTGTAGGGGGAATCCCCAGCCTCATAGTCCTGCCCTTGACCACAGCAGGAGCAGTAAGCGTATGTGTTTTATGGCCAATAAATGTTGCAAGGTGGCAATGGTGGGTTTAGAAGCACGTCTTAGATGCGTAGTTTCCTACAGTTGGATGAAAGGCAAGTAAAGGAGCTACCCTCTGCTGTAACACAAGATCTGCCAGAGTGAATGAAGGTACTTAAAAAGCAGATTAATTGCACTTCTTTTTGGTGAGCCTGGAGAGGTTTGTTGTAGGAATTGCAGTTTACTGAATGCAGCTACCTTCCCTCATTCTGGTTTTTTTTTTCCCCCTGCAGTCAGAGAGGATTAGCTTCAGGCAGCGGATACACACGTACCCAGGGGAAAAACTACCCTGATTTTGTTCACAAGGCTGCTTGTTTTCCACAAGAACTGCTCAAGCTCCAGAAAAGAACGCAGTGGGACTGAAATGCCAGAAGACTCCCTCTGATCATTTTTCTTTTTGAAAAGTGCATATTCCAAACCTTGGTAATTTCCTCCGTGTGCCTTGAGCTACATTTCTAGACCTGGGAGAAAGGGATCTCACCATGTTAAAGATCTCTGCTGTGTGACTAAGATTATGTCCCACTGTGGATATTTCAGTTTTAAAAGTGAGATGAGACCTGATAGTGATACCACATTAAACACATCTCCTATTGATCCTTTCTAACCTTGCAAAAGAGCTGCTCTGCATTAAGTACCTTTTACTTCAGCGCTGCTGATGGGACCACAGATGTTAACTGCCAGGCTAAATATCCTCAGAGGTCAGCAGGCAGGGCATTTGAGAGGTCATAAAGTAATAATTTTCTGGCTAAGAAACAATAGGAGTGTTTACCCCACTGCCCTCTAACTCAGCCTGAGGACATGCTAGCGGCTCACTCTGAAATGCATTTACAATATTTATAAATAAAAGGGAATTAATAAAACCTCTCCTTGCCAGTGTTCCCTCCCCACCACGTAGCGTTTTGAATGTATGGCAAATCAGCTTGATATGGCAAATTGTTGCACTTGACTGAACTGATGACAAAGAGGCTTTGTACTGAACAAAGGGTTGTGCTTATAAAGGTATATTTTCAGACCATCCTCTCCACTATTAAAGGCTACCTGCTCTATACAAAGACCTGAAAGTAAATCACCTACTCTGTACTGAGGCGCAAAAAATCATCTGTAGCTGATGAGAGAAAAAAAGCCATTCTGCTTTTTAGATTGTACCTTTTGCCTCTCTGGTGTGTCTCTGCTGTGTGTGGACAGATGGAGCTGGCTGTCCTCCTGTCATCTGGAATTTCCTCAGTATCCGCTCCACGGGCTTTGATTTCCAAGACCACTGAGGAAATGTCATTCAGGTGTTGCTGCAGAGAGGACAGTGATATCTTTGCTGAGCTGCGTGGGACAGATTCCCTGCAGCCATTAACGCAGATGATCCGTTTACTTCAGCTGAAATACGGCAATTTTTGCCAGTTGAGGAGCTGGTCTGCAGTCACAGCCATGAGTCTGGGGAAGTTTTCTTAGTTTGGAGCTTTCTTGGTTTGCTTATCAAGGAAGCAGAAAAAAATTTCTGCTATTTTTTCATTATAGACTTCAAATAAATTGTGCTAGTTTTCCCAAAGAATCAATGGGCAACCTAAATCACCTTTGGAGGCTTGCTGCTGGAACACCAGCAGATGCTTTAAGCACATAAAGAGAGACTTCTGCTCATAAGCTAATCCTTTTATTTTCAATCCATTTAATTTTAGGTATTCCATGACTCCTTATAATCTGCTTTTAGCTGAATCAGATCCATCTGCTTGCATTGGGCTCCTTGTTTTGTTTATTTTTTTGGGAAAAGATGCAGTACATATTTTCTCAGCTTCTGGTAGTTGCTTTTGACTGGGTGATTGGGTTTTTAGCTTTGCATTTATTTCTCTTTCCTCTTCTTTCTCTCTACCAATATTTTGTAAACAAAAAAAAAAAACCAACCCAAACAAACAACAAGGGAGGGAAACAATTAGCTTGTGTTTGATACATGTAGCAGCTTGAAAATGAGGTGAGTGTGTAATGGATAGTGCATGTGTTATGTGAGAATTGTGGTGCTTGCCAAAACATTATTGTTGTTACCGTGTGTGTGAGAGGAAGATTAAGCTAATAGATTCATGCCAGCCATCTCTGAGGTACGTTGTGGGAACCAAGGGGGTGGACGTTCTCTGGTTGAAATAATATGTGTGTGAGTAATTCCCTCCTTGACTTTTGAGTAAGACTTTAGGAAGCTGGCCTGTTTTGTCCGTGGCTGGGAACGGTCATTCCCATGCAGTGGGAGATGCTCTTAGTTTTTAACTCTTCGTTTTAGGGCAACACTATTCCCAAATACTCAGTGGGCTTGGTGATAAAATCTCCCCACTGGCAAGCACTGGGTAGAGGAAGGCTGCCTGTCCTGTAAGAGTTAGGAGGATGGAAGATTTTCCTTCCTGAAATGGGGAGAAAAAGTAAAAGCTCAAATATTCCCAAGGCAGTTCTACTAATGATAACTTAAAAATTGAATGCATTGGTCAAAGCATTTTATTTTGATCATTCACATTTTTAAATGTCCTTTTTAATCAGCTACTGTAAGTCACTGATAAGCAGACCTTTCTTTCAGACCTGGTCAAGTGAGCTGTTTCTATCATGCAGATGTAGAAACAATGCAGAAATCTATAGAGGTGTCTACTTTTTAAGGAAACAGGCCTTTTGTCAAGATTTATTTTCTTTTGCTTTTGCTTTGATGAATTAGTATTTTTCAGTGAAAATCAACTTGCCCAGCTTTACCACTGACTTTCCTATATTTGTTTCTAGAGGGGTCTTCTAGCTTGAGTCATTTCGTCCTTTTAGTCTAACTAGTTTTTAATACTGAGTGTAGCATTGCTCTTTACCCTCTGTCTGTTTATTTTTCTTCATGATCTATTCTGCTGGAACTTATAAAAAATCTTTTGAAAAGACGAGCAGATGATGCCCATCAGATCACCTCTCCTTTTTATTAAATTAACTTTTTTTTCCTAATAGATAGTGAAGCACTAGCTCTTTTTACAGAAACTGTGCAGGCTTTGACCCTTGGGGATTTTTCTTGTCCAAGTGCTGGACTGTGCTGTCCTTAATTAGACTCTCACTCTACTCTCCAAGTACTGAGGTGAGGTCGGCTGGTCTGTAATTCCTCTCATCACTCTTGGTTCCTTTTATTAAAGCAGAGATGCTAACAGTCACTTCACAGTCTCGAGGAACTGATGCTGTTTCAAGGCTTTGCTGTATCTCCCTAACAGGATCTCTGCTCTTCACACTTAATTTCAGCAGGTTGCAAGTCCAGGCCTCTTTGAGTCTCATACAAAGTCACTAAAGTCAAAAGAAAAACTCCTTTAACCTTTCCCCACCTACACTACCCTTCCTGTGCTTGTATCTGAACTTCGAGGGTTGGTATTATCTGCCTAAAACAGGGTCTGCAGGTTGTGTAGGGATGGGTTCTGGTAACAGGGATGTTTGTAGTGTGACAGGAAAATACAATCCAGCAGGATGACAGATAGATACTATACTAATAATGTGTAACTGCAGCACCATATGTTTTATTTCTCATTTTTTCTCACAGGAGTAAAAGCAGATGCTTTTGCAGGAGGTAGGAGCAATGCACACAGGAGAGGGCAGAGAGGCTGGGTTATCCCTGGGGAGACCCTTCTTCCCACCACAACCACCACCCTGCTTCTCTCCCAGCCCTCACGCAGGGAGCAACAGAGCACGCAGAAAAGAAGAATCCCAGCTGCCCGGCTCCATGCAGCCCCTCTTCCAGCCTGGTCAAGCACCACTTCCCCAGCAGAAAGAAAGAGAGGAAAGCCCTTCACATCCACCCACCAGCTGGCCCCTTTCTCCTCTGACCCCTCTGCCTTTCCCAGGGAAATGGCACAGATGCAGTTCAGTTGAGCCAAGGACCTGGTCTTTAAGTGTGCCTCCTCCCAGTTTCAGTGCAGGTGTATTTCAGTGCAGGGGGTAGGAATGGATTTTCTGATGCCCTGGTTGGGAATTTTGTGGGCTTTGGTGTGAGTCTGGTTTGGAGAGGAGCCCGAGGAACTCGCCATGCCCCAGTCTTGGCTCAGCAGCTGTTCTCCCTGACCCATGGACCTCCCTGGGGAGAGGGCAGTGGGATGGTGGGCACAGCTGCCTAAAATGCCCAGTACAGCTCCCTTCCCACTATAGCACCACTATTCCTTTCATTTGAAAGCAGAATAACTGCCCCAGAAAGACGTTACTGTTGGCAGTTTTGCCACAGAGCAACTGCTCTGTCAATGGAGAGAAAAGCAAAGTCCATCTTTAGAAGAAGAATGTGCAGTTTCTTCTTTGGGTCTTCTCTAGCCATTACCGGTAGGATGGAAAGACCAGACAGACAACCTGGAGCATTGCTCAGTGTTTTTCCTGGTTGTTGGCACTCCCTGAATTTTCACAGGCTCAGAGCAGTTTGCTCTCCTTGTTCTTCACCTGTCGGCTCCTGGAAGATGAAGAGGAGGGAGAGAGGAGTAATCTGGAGTGCAAGGGTCTTCTCCCAAACTTTTCACAGTGTCCCATCTTGCCCCTTTGAATGTCAGAGTGGGCAGGCCACAGATCACCTTGAGTGTGTCCTGCCAAGTCATCCACCTGAAAAATACTTCTATTTTTTTTTTGCTTGCACTTGTTTTCAGACTCTCAGGCTAACAGGCCTGGGTAATACATACATTAAGTAAAACTGCTTCTGTTACTTGAACAAGGAGGGTTTCAATGTTCAGAGACCCACGTTTCACCTGGACAAGTGTTTAAGGTGGAGAACAAGCTCAGCTATGATAACAGACTGTGGCCTGAAGAGAAATCAGCTCTGTGTTTCCCCTTATGTTGCAGTTGAAAACATCTTCAGATCTGTGGATGTTATGTTGTGGTGATGACTGTCTGCAAGAAACTTCTAGAAGGTGTTTCTTTGAATCACACTGTGAGGAAGTTGATGCTCCACATTTATGCTTCCTTATTCTTTGGGAAGACGAACACCATCACTCCTGCTGGCTCTGCCAGCCAGCTGATAGTTAAGAGACTCTAAGTGATGGGAAGGGTAGTTTCCACCAAGGCCGTTAACAGCTTTAGGATTGCATTGATGGTGGCTGTGGTCACCAAAGCGTTGAGACTCTGTATGGAATGGATCTTCCCTTCAAATTACCCCTTCTGCTTTTTGATAGGAACAGCAGTCTGTGTGGAAACTTGTGTGGGGACTTTGACCCCCCTCCAAGGCAAGATGTTTACTGGATTACTCAAGGACAATCATCAGGGTGGGAGGGGGCTTAGTGGCCTTTAAAAGGGCTATTGTGCTGAAAGGTGATTGGAGATGGTTGAAGGGCAGTTCAATTGACTTTGCTGCTCAGTGGTTTGTTTCCAGAGCATATACAAGCTGCAAAGGGGAACTACACCCAAACCATGCTGAGCGCTTGTTTCCCTCAGGAGAAGGTGTTAAATTGCATCGGGGTGACCATGACAGTCTTTGTGTGAGCCATGTCAGAAGGAAAAAATTTGGAGAGTGGTAATGAGGGTTTTTGAAG
This sequence comes from Dromas ardeola, assembly GCA_013398915.1. NCBI lineage: Eukaryota > Metazoa > Chordata > Aves > Charadriiformes > Dromadidae > Dromas > Dromas ardeola. Next base: position 274,210 of record VYZM01006637.1, on the reverse strand, counting down.
ATTTTATTCAACAGGTGGATAAGACAGGCTACCTGTCAAAAACTTTCCTTGGTATATGCTTTTCATTTTTTCAGTGCTCCTTCTAATTCTTCAGAAATTTGATCAAAGTCATGGCCTGTCTCTGCAGAGTTCACCTCTTGCACTCAGGAGAGACTTGGTGACACAGCTGTCTTTGTTCAGACCAAAGATCCGACCCAGTAGCCTATCCTTGTTTGCTTGGGGAAAAAGTATAAGCGTAAGGCAGGTTCTTCATGGTATTTCCTCTGATGCCTGCCCTCCTTCCACAAAGTGATGCTTTAGAGATGAGCTCAGCTAAGGTCAGGTCCCTGGGGCTAGATATTGTGCTTTCACTTTTGCAGAAATGCCGCTAGCAGGATATCTAAAAAGGGAAAGATGGTGAAGAGGCTCATCGGCCTGGGAAGTGCCTCTGGGCAGGATGTGGAGGCACAGATGGATCACGACCCTGCAGAGCACAGAGCCCCTGTGCTGCTGCCTCTGTGCCGACCCAGGTGTACTGACCAGCATTTGAAAGCCTTTGCTCCAGTGGGTTCCAGACTGGGATGCTCAACTGCTGTTATCACACCTTTTAATGGTTTGGCTCTGCCAGGACTCCCCACCTGTACAAAGGAGGAAGAAAGGCTATGTCTCTCTTCCTCCAGCTACAAGATGCAGCCATTTGACACTTGGGAGAGACTTTGGGGTTAGCCCGATTGCTTGGACTCTTTGTTCCATTTTTGAGAACAATCAGAGAGAGCTGAAGCCAGCTGCCAGAAAGGTATGCTGATGCAATGCTTTGTGCTATACTAGTCTGCATTTTGGAAAGACCTATTCTCCCGATTGAGTCTCCTGATACCTGCCCTTGTGAAAAATCTGGCAGTGTCCCTGTCCATTCTCAGTGCTTTGCTGGGCAGCATGTACTTGTTTGGACAGGGGCTGGTGTTGATGCAAGAGCATTTGATGGGAGAGTTGCAGAGAGGCACCTCGTTGTGTGGGTGGTAGACAGGTTTCCCGCCTTTGTGGGCAAAGGGGTAATTTCCTGGGGATCAGCTCGTGTCTTTTTACCTATTGCAGAAGCCAAGGCTGAGGCTGTTGATCATAGCACACAATGAAATGACTGTTTTTCAGATGCCTGCTGGGGGTGACTTAGTGTCCCCACAGTAAGTGTGTTTGCTCCCGTAGCTTTGACTGACCGAGCAAGCAGCTTCTCAGCTCCTGTTTTGTCGAACCTCCTAGAGCTGCCCAGGCCCTAGTTGTGAGGTCTCGTCTCCTCATGAAGATGGCTTGGAATAACTCTGTGAATGAGTGGTTTTCAGGAAAGTGTATGGTCACTCTTGTTTCTTTGGGAATCCGCGTGTCTTCAGCTGGAGTCACGTGGAAGTGTGAGTGTTTTATGTTCCCACCTTGTGTGAGACTTGGAGAGACACACTGGAGGGGATATTCTCCATAAAGCTTCATTTGCTCCTTTTCTTTTTTTCTACTGAGATTGAAAAAACTCACAGACCCAAACCCCAAGATGTTATTATTTCCTGTAAGGTTTTTTTTCCCTGAAAAACATATCTTAGATAGTGGATCACAGACCATTTTGAAAAGAGTCCTATGGATAGAGACTTTTCTGCCCATCTTGATACTGGAGTTCTGTGACACTTGGTTTCCTAATGTATGTTGCCAACACGTTATTCTACTTTGCAAAGCTAGAAAATCTGATATCTCCATGGCCAGTGTCTTACCGGTAGAAAAGACTGTGTTGCCCCTTATTCAGGCTGGTGTTGCCTTCTTGTTTCCAGATTTGGCATAAAGATGAGAGATTAGAAAAAAGGAATTGAGTGAAAATTCTAATGTTAAAAGTACTGTAACAATGCACAGATCCAATGTAGAGATTCAAGTGACTCTGTGTATGTTCCCCTCATATGACTTTATGTCCCCCATACTAAGGAGACTCTCTCAAGAGGCCAGCATGGCCCAGTTTTCCCTCTTTATCCAAATAAGGACCCAAGGAAGTAATCGGACAGGGAGCAGAATGGCCATCTTGAAAGGTGGGACTGGAAAATAGCAAGAGTCCAAAAGTGCCAGGGGCTTCATAGAAAGCCTTAATCCAAAGGATGAGGAATTCAGCCAGACAGGAGTTGCAATAGGTATGAGCAGGCTGGCATGTCCTTCTTGTCAGAGTTGTGCAGGGATGGAGCAGAACAGAGCTCCTTCTTTTTGCACTTCCAGGTTTTCTTGGGCAGCCCCTGCTCTCCCACGCACATCCTTCTCCAGTCCAACCAGTGATGTGAAGGTGATGTGAGAATTGTTGCTGAAATCAGGCTCCACAGAGGGTTCAAGGAGGTGAGACTCTGGGAGAACTGGCTCTGGGTAGCCCTGTGCTCTTGGATATATGTGAGGGCACTGTTTTCCTTGACCACGTTTTCTGTATTAATGCTGAGAGATCATGATGATGCGTACATATGACTTCCATTTATTAAATAATTATTCCAGGAGGTAGTCTGTTTCGCCATTCTCTTCAGATTTAAAAGAATGAGGTGGGTTTTTTTTCATGTGAGAGATACTGCTTTGCAGGGTAAAATTAAATTTGTTGCCGTATTTGTTTTCAGTGTTCAGATTTTGCTGAAGTAGTGGCCTCTTTTTTGAAAAGTAATCCTGGTTTTGCAACCAGCACTGGGCAACTTCGGAGGGGTTGGATTTAATGTTTGTGGAGAAATATCAGGTTAAGGAAGATGCAGAGTGGACATACGCAAGTCCATGGGACATGATGGGACATACCCATGAGTGCTGTAGGAGCTGGCTGATGTCACTACAATGCCACTCTTGATTATCTTTGAACCACCATGAGAAGTTCCTGAAGACTGGAAGAAAGCAAACACCAGTCTTCAAGTAGGGCAAAAAGGAGGATCCAGGAAATTACAGGTCAGTCAGCCTTGCCTCGATATCTGGGAAAGTGATGGAGCAACTAATCCTAGTAGCTCTATACCAAAACTATCTTATTTGCAATTTCTATTTAAAGTTGAAAGCCAAATGACTAATGAGACAATAAATTCTAGTTCTTTGGTCTTCATAGCGGAGACGTAGTGGAGACTATAGTGCCCCTATCTCTTGGGGGCAGGATTTATCCTCAAGGGTTCCTATCTCTGCTTGCGCTTCTTCTCTAGATATTTACCTACTTTACAGTGGGTAGAACTACTTCATATTAGCAAGATGCTTTGAAACCTGCAAATGGGAGATACTACAGCAGTATGAAGTATACAACTGTATGTTGTGGTCTTCTTCAAGTCCTTCTTATATGATGCTACGCGTTGCTGGATATTTGAATTTCTTCATATCCTGAAGGGCCCTGTGCCTGAACCTCCATTGTCTCTGAACGAACTATGTCATTGAAGTCAAATACTTTATAGCGTCTTGCAGTAGTATGATCCACAATTCTTGCCTTCTCTCAGCTCCTAATACAAAGCACAGAATGTTTCATCTACCATGTGCCCTATGGTGACGATGTGATTACCATGAAGAGCTCATGTACTTAGCTTATATGTCCTCTAATAGAGATTTCTACCTTGCAGGTGTGATTTCATTCTGTATTTTCTATGTCAGCAGTACCTCGTGTATCTCCAGTGAAGAGGAGAACATTGAAGGAACAGGAAGTTTAAGAGAAGTGATCTCAGCAAGAAATCAAAGACTTTTGACTAAAGCCACTCAATGCCAAATGATCAAGGCTTTAGGGTCTTGCACAAAGCTAAAGAAAAGAGTTGGCCCCTACAAACAGAGCCCTTGTTTTGCCACCTCCCTTTACTAATTCCTACTGGGCGCTGAAGAGTTACAGGCATCTTTTGTTCGCTCACCCCAGTCAACACGGTTTAAACTTTACCCACCCTGCTGTAACTGTCCACAGGGGACGGCTCACGTGTGGCATCGCTGTGAGTGCCCTGGCAGAGGGGCTGAATGCTTGCTTATCTTTCTCAGCATCTAGCGTGGCTTTTGTGTCAGAGGGAAAGCAGGCAGGGGAAAAAGGAAGCGATTGTCATGAAGAGAAAGCAGCAGGGAAGAACAGCAAGAGGAATTTGCTGACCAAGCACTAACGGTTGAATTTCAAGGCTGAAGAGAGCATTTCAGGAAATTAAGCAGCGAAATAATGCATTTTTCTCAGAGATGACCAAATTCCTCTGAATGAACCATTTCTGTTGTGTCCAGCCCAAAGCATTCTGAAGTTATGAGTCAGACTGAAAAAATCTCTGAGATTTTATTTTGTAAAAAATTAAGAAATGCTAGATTTTTTTTTTTCTAATTATATTTTCCTGCTTGAGTACTAGGATACTTTATCCATGCTTTCAGGGCTTTTTCAGGCCTTATGCTTTTGCACTGTTACTAGAGGAGTGATGCTGGAACTTGATGGCAAATAAAAATCACAGTGAAATTCCCAATCATATCATGAGAGGTGGTGACACTGCATTTCCTTCCCAGTCATTTCAAGCCTTCTCTTACAGTCCAGAAAAAGCCCATATTGCTGCCTTTCCAAGGAGTGTGATTGCCCAGTGTTATTACCTGACACCAGAGCCCTGGTGAATCATCGGGGCTGTGTGGAAGTCAGCAGATGGATGCTGAGCTCTAAGACCTGAGACCTGCTGGCATTTTGCCCCCCCGCCTCCCTGTCATGCTCATACAACTTGGGAGCACAAAGGGCTTTTGGGGAAGTTTTTAAACCTTAAGAGTGCTCGGTGCACATACTTGCTAGCAACAGCTTCTGTGACGGTGTCAAAGCCAGTTAGAGTGCTCACTTTGGAGTGATGTTGCCTGGAAAGTGCGTGCAAAAAATGAAGCTGCTTTCTGAAAACAGGTTGTCCCTGGCAGAACACCAGCTACCCTGGCATCGTGTTTTTAGAGAGCTTCTGCTTTAGTGTCTCAAGTGTTTGCTGGATCATCGAGTTTTAACTTTTGATTCTGTAGATTCAGGGCTCAGTTATGCCCTGGGGAAGTAAGTAGCAAAACTCCCACTGCTTTCACCAGGAGTATGATTAACTATTAACTGTCGAGGGAGGTCTGGGCACCGAAGGCACTGAGCACTTGAGGTTCCCAGGCAGTTCTGGGGGAGCCAAAAATGCTTTGGTTTTGGCTGTGGGTGCTCACCACAGCCGCAGCCAAAGGGGCTCTTCCAAAGACGCTCTTGGCAAGGAGAATACAGAAAATTTGTCTCCCATGTTTAATGAACATCATGTCTTTCCCTGCTCCTGGGGGCAAAGTGATTTATTCCCCAGCTGACTTCAACAGCTCATAGAAGAGGTGCAAGTGAGGACAAATAGCAGTTCAAATTATTCTGATGATTTAGGTAACCAGGAACAAAAGGAGAGGGCGTATTCACACGGAGGATAACTGAGGTTTCCCACTCTGAGCATGTTAATAGTCAAAGGGGAAAGAACAAGAGAGGAGCCTTCCCCAGCGTGGTCAGAACACACACAGGGAGCTCCTCTCCTGAATCACTCATTGCTTCCTTAGCCTCACTAAGCGAGAAGGTTTACCTTTATGGCCAACCCCCTTGTTTACTAACCGGCAAATGCACTTAAGTTTTCCTCCAAGCATATTGACTGCTCTTTGGTTCCAGTGCGGTGAAGATTGAAAGAAGCTGTGTTTCCCCAGTGCCAGTGTGTCACCCTTAGAGGTTCTTTGCACAGAAGAGGTCCCGAAGTAAAATGTGGTTGCCTGTATTTGAACACGGGCTGTTTGTCCACATGCAGTTTTCAGTGAGCATTTCCTCTTGAGGGCGGCACATAGGAATCTGTCCATTTCTATTTGTTTCTTGTTTGAGTCTTTCCAGAAACAGTCACTTTCAAATTAACATTAGAGAGTATCTGTAGTAAATAGTTGCTGAATTTGGAGCCACAAACATCTATGCTGAATCAGTCTGGTCATCTGAAATATAGGAAGTGGCTGCTAGATAACACAGGTTTCCCATCAAAATAATTAACCTGGCTTGAATTCTGAGGGCTGGCTGAACTTATGATGAGTATTTATATAAAGATATTCCTATAGACCCACCATTGTACTCCTTCCAGTCACGATGCATGTTAGTAACTGAATGAACATTCACCTCTATAAAGCAAGAGCCTACAATCACTGTCCTTTTTCAGATGGGAAATCTGAGATACAGAGGAAAACTGCCATTAAACATCCACAGAGCCACATTCTTGCCTTCTCTACGTATTTCCTAGAACAATGTCTTTTGATACAGTATATGTCTGATGTGAGGGACTACCTAGCCTGCTGAACGGCCTGAGCTCTCTTCTGCATCATACTCACCTGTTGTCTTGCGTCGTCCCCTTTCTTATACTTAGGGACTTATTCTCCTTGACTTCTTAGAGCTTAGTGTAAGGGGCCCTGATGCCTGAATGGAGCCCATAAGGTCAATTTTAAATAATAAGGGCAACAATAACAAGAGCAAAACCAAGAAAATATAATGATCGAAGCTTTAAAAGGTGTGCATAGGATTCAGCCTCAGTTTCTCTAGTCAGGTTTGCAAACCTTAACCAATGTAATTTCCTTGAAGTCATACAGAGTCTGTGCTGTCAGGAATAATGTCCTGGTGACCTAACCCTGTGTTAGGCAATCCTCCTTCTCTAAATAGTTAATTGGAAAAAAAGATGTATAGATCAAAGACATGGCTCTAGACTCCTTTTTTTTTGTACATCCAGACTAACTGTGCTAACTGTGCACCATTAAAACTGGTCTGAGAACAGACTCTCTTGCTGGATAAATTCTCTTGCGAAACCATTTCAAACAGCAAATGTAATAAAGCACAATCATTGTACCACTTTCATAAGCCACCTTGCAGCCAAATACGGGGGGGGAATGGTAAATCATTTAAAATTATCTACCAGTTTCTCTGTTATTGTATTTTGAGTGAGAAACACTGCTGCTGGTGACTGCAGTGAATTTCTGAGTCTCAGGACTGAATGAGGTGGCTTTCATAAAGGGAAGAGCTAGACGCTCTCGAGCGAGATGGGGGAAGAAGGGAGGGGTGAAGTGAGAGGATCTTGCTGCATTAAACACCACTTTCTGTGGAAACAATTAGTGCTGTAAGTGTATTCTTGAAGACGGGCGGCTTTACAATGAGATTACTTACAAGCACCATCTCTGCTAAAACGCCCATAAAGAGTTCCGCAGTTCTGAGAAGTCATCTTCGGAGATGCTGCTTATTGGAAGTCACAGACGATATTTCATGCTGTACTCTTTCGAAATTAGCTAATGTTTGGGTCATACTCAGCCTTCCAAATTGCCAAAATCTCCAGGGCTTTGCTGTAGGGAAACCTGATGGAGTGTAGACACCGCAGATCATTTGCAGCCCACAAGACAGTGTCTTCAGGGGGTGTTAGTGATATGTAGGGGTGGTCTGAGGTTTGCAAACTAGTGCGGGTTCAGAGTCAGGTTCCACTTTATCTGAACCACCAAAGTTTTCAGGGTCGTGGGTTAGATGAAAGACTGTGTTTCCCTTCCCTGCCCCACTTCTGTAATGTGTAACTTGGGATAGCTGGATTTTGTAAAACCTCAGGAGCTTGCTTTTTGACCCTGTAAACCAAAACAAATTCGTGTGTGGCTTGAACTAGGGACTTTGTTTTAAATATTTTTATTTTTCTTTTTTTTTTTTTTCCCATTTTACCCCTTACAGCTTACACCTTAGACAAGTGAACAAGCATCTTCTAATAGACATAAATTGAGAAGAAACTTTACCTGCTGTAGGCTATCTAGTAATTGCCGACTGCAAAAAACACCTTTAGAAGTAGCTGACTCTTTTGGAGACTAAGTGCTGGCTGAGTTGGATGATTAGATCTCAGGCATCAATCCCTTCCCTATGCTTTTGTGTTTGAGCCATCACTGATTGAGAAGAATATTAGGTAAGACCAAAGGGTTCTTGCAGTAAGGAAAACAAAGGAGAAACATTAAGGAAATCTTCTGGCACTCAGGATGTTGAAGACCTTGAAAAAATTTCTGAAGTAACATGTAGTCTTCATCACTGAAAATCTTTAAGAACAGGTTGGATAAACATCTGCTAACTATGCTGATGCAGCTGATTCAGATTTTTTCCCTTTATGTAATTTGTAAGTCAACTTTAACATTACTTTAATGGCTACCATCATGTCTCCTTGCTTTAGTGAGGTTGTCATCTCCATTGAGCACTTCCATTTCACCAATTGCTATCACACTCACTGAAGGCTCTCCCCAAAAGCTAACACTATCCCCTTTATACTTGTTCCCATGCCAGTTCCTGACCTCTTCCTTTACCAGTGTGGAGCAAACCTGACTCTTAATCCCTGAAGTGGAAAAACTGAACTTTGACCACACTGTTGAGAAGACATGCACAAGCTCATTTTCTGTAGTCTCATTCCTGAGTGCTACCACTGTAATACAGCTGAGAAGGGGCCCAGAATGGAGTAGATGGCAGGACAAATCCTGCCCCGTCTTCTCTTATCTTCAGCTTAGCTAATGCAGATAAGCAGCCCAGGCAAGTGCTCAGATTAGGTTCAAATCAGGCCAATCACAACTACATTTTGTAATTAGCTTGAAAGAATTTTGCTGGACCTTTTGCCTAAAAATAATTTGTAAATTGACCAGAGTCTCTAACGTGGAATCATTACAGATATTTTAGGGATTGATTTAGCATGAATAATTGAAGTGTAGTGTAGAGACAACAGCCTCTTTTAAATATGTGGTATTTTTGAGATACAGTTCAAAACAGGCAATGGTAAGACTTCACTTTTATTCACAGTCTTTGGAACAGTTCTTCTCAGGACTCAGTGGGTGTCCTCAGATGAGGAAGGGTTAGCATCAAATCCTACTGGTTATTATGATTTGACCTTTTAGAGTTATGAAACCAAACTTACTAACCTTAATGGAATTACATCCCCTCATACTCTTCTATTCCGAAAGAATAAGAGGACCAAAACCCAAAACTAAAATAGCATTAGGTACAACACCTTAGTGAACAGCGCCTGATCATGTCAAGTAAATTGTGAAAACAGCATGGATTAGCGCAGAACAAATGCAACAATAGTGTCACTTAAATTAAACAGCGTGTCTACTGTTTCTAGGTTTCCACAAAAATACATTTGACCAGCAGGATTTTGTGTTTCCCCAAAACTATAGATATTAATTGATTTAACTCTATTGCCTTTGACGATTTCACTGCCCTTAGCAAAGGTGCCTTTGTGCATGCCACTCTGGAAGGCATTACCATAGAGGAGTTGATACAAGCCCTAACTAACACCAGCATGCATAATCCCAGAAGAAAGATAAAAGTTTTTAAATATCTCTTCAGGGCAATTTCCTCGGTCAGTTCTTTCAGATGTGTGCTGTATGCATTGAGAACAGTGGGATAGATTCTGACCTGTAGGTCCTGAGAGGAAGGAATGGGATGGGTGTGGGATGGCATGTGTAGGGCAGACATACAGACTGCAGTTGGTGCTGTGGAGATGCTTTCACCTTATGCTCTGTGGTGAGTGGGAACAGGTCCAAGGGTTTCATGCCAGGCCCCTGTTTAACCATGATTCTTACTCTCTGTTTGTGCGATTAGCTCCATAACCACAGCATTTAAATGTTCCCTTTAAGAAGAATTAACTCTGCTGGTATAAAGGCAAAAAGTGGTCTCTCCAGTTTGGAAATGCTATACGGCATGTCTGCATCACGTCATAATAAACTGTGTCCTGTCACACTAACCACTGTGCTGGGGAGTGGGCTGTAGCCAGGCAAAGGTGTGCACCTCCTGGCTGTGCGTCTTTCCAGGACCCTGTGGGCTGAAGGCAAGAGTTAAGCATGTGTGGTTACCAACAGGGTGGTCAAACACTGGAATAGGCTTCCTAGAGAGGTGGTCAGTGCCCCAAGCCTGTCAGTGTTTAAGAGGCATTTGGACAATGCCCTTAATAACACACTTTAACTTTTGGTCATCCCTGCAGTGGTCAGGCAGTTGGACTTGATGATCCTTGTAGGTCTCTTAAAATGGAAATATTCTATTCTATTCTATTCTATTCTATTCTATTCTATTCTATTCTATTCTATTCTATTCTAAAGTGCACTAGCTGCACTTGGTGTGTGGGGTTGAGTAACTGAGAGGAAACAAAGCTGCATTCCTGGGAATCTAGTGAAGCAGAGAACAGGGCTACTCTGCTATCCCATGACAACATAGGATTGAATTTCACACTGATGTTAATAATGTAAGCAATGGGACAAGAACAGAGTCCTAGTTATTTGGCCTGATTATCAACTTGGTCCCAGGTACCTTCCGGCCCTCCATGGGAACAGATAGAAAAAGGGCTACATTTCGGTGGCACCTTAAAGCAAGAAGATCATGGAAGCACCATGCCTTGCCTGACACACTAACTGTTCAGGCTGACACCTGAGAAACGGGAAACATAGTCATGCTTCTTCAGGTACCTCCCCACAAAAGTTATTCACAGTTCTCGGTAATTCACAAGTTTACAGCTTAAATCTTGGAAAGAAAGAGACACTAATCATAGCATCAGGCTTTCAGTTTGAAGTCATGTCTGGCTTTTTCAAAAGCCAGGGCATTTATTTCATCATTTAGAGTATTCTGCTCTTTAGAGCATAATAGCTAAAATTCCTGAGAATGACATTTGCTGAGATTTTTCTGCAATCTTTTAATGCTTTCCAATACCCAGAGTACAATTAACATTGTGCCTAATGGATATTGGATATCTGTAGTATCATCCCCCTCCCTTACCTACACTACAGATGCAGTACTTCCACGTACCCTCCCCTGGGATGCTCATTTGAATGGCGTTTTTAATTGCATTGCCCGGTACTGGGAGAGGCGTAGTATGTCATTACACAGATGAGCCATGCTTATGTCAAGAGCATAACGACTGTCAAACTGACTTTTAGCTCCAGGTTTTTTGATACTTCCTGTTCCTCTTTGAGCATGATCCATAGCTCGCCCCCAACTCTTCCTGTTGCTTCTACAAGAACAGTTTTGCACGAAACAGCATTTCAGATGTGAAAAATCAGAAACTGTACGTACTACATGTATCTCTCATCTAAAAAGAAACTTATGTCAAATAAAACTTTTAGAATACCACATATCTCTTGTTTTAGTGCATTTTAGTCTGTTTCCCTCTGTCTTCCAAATTAATTTTCAAAGAATCACACAAGATCTGAGCAGTGATCCAAAAGGACCTCTAGAGATCATCTAGTTCAAATCCTGCTTTTGGGGTTTGAATTAGTCCAAGGACTGAGACCCCACAGTCTCTCTGGGCATCCTCACAGTTTTGTTTTGTTTTGTTTTGTTTTGTTTTGATTTGTTTAAATTGAATTTTCTGTATTTCAGCTTGTGCCCATTGCCTCTTGTCCTGTCACTGGGACTTCTTTACTCCCTCAGATAAGGTGTTTATATGCACTGGTAAGTTCTCCCCGAACCTTCTCTACCTGGGACTGAACAGTCCCAGCTCCCTCAGCCTCCCCTTGTATGTCAGATGTTCCAAGACCTTAACCATTTTAGTGACCTTTTGTTGGACTGGCTCTAGTATGTCTATGTCTTTCTTGCTTTCCATAAGAAGTTGTCCAGAGACTTTCATGCTCTTCAGGTCAGGGTGGTGGATGTTTAAATTAGTAAGGAAACTTAAGACTATGGGTTTCCAGCTAACGTTTCTTCACCAAGAATAGTCGTATACCCATAAAGATCTTGGAAGAGATAAATGTTGCCTCAAAGATGAGTCTTTGGACTATATGTAGATCTTCATCATCCTCTGATGCCATTGTTTTAGCAAGAATTTTGTTTTAGCAAGAATTTCCACAACTTCTGTATTTTTAAATATATTCCTCAAGTGTCTGTCCTTCCCACTGCACTAGAAAAATGCTAATGCATCTGCACAGTGGAGCCGACATGCCTTGCTCCCTTCATGGGAAAGACATGTAAAACCTGTCCCTAAGACTGGAATATCAAAAGGATCAGGCCTAAAATCAATAGTGTTAATGCAAAATTGGAAGTGGAGGTAGGGAGAAATTTAACAGGATCACAGCTGCCACTTGATCTAGCAGAACTTGTCACAGCTGGCAGATGGATGGGGATTTTACAACACTGGATGAAGCTGAAGCAGCAATTAATAAGTAGAATGGAGAGCCTGGTATTTGGAGAGTCTGGTATTTATCTAGAGTAAATCTTATCTAGGGTACTAATATAACTAAAATTTTGAAAAAAATTCTATGCTCTTGAGAAACCAATTGGATTAAAAACCAAAAGAAAGGACATTTAGCTGTTTGGAATAATACCATACAATTCTTCTGGAAGATTGTGAAAGAAATGGACTGTACAAAATTCTGGTATTCTTCCTTTATGAGACTTCTCTATTCCAGACACATCCCTGAGCTTGTGCTATTCAAACACATGTGCCGTCTATGCTAGAAATGTGAACATGATATAATAGAAAGAAGTCTGAAATACAGATAATTTTGACTGTTGTTTTCCAACTAATGCAATGTACTCCATCAAAACACAATGCCGTGGAGCAGATTTCCGCACTCCTAGTTTTTCTAGGTAACGTGCTTAAACCTCACATAATCTTAAGTACCAAACATGCCTGTAGTATTACCAAACATTTGTAGTCCCAGCTGACATCTTTCTGGTTGTCTGCTGGTTTCATGTCCTATCATGTTAGTTTTTGTCAAAACCCCTACTCTTTCTCTGTGGCTGAAGAAGGTCAACCCACACTTCCTCTACCAGGTTGTCCATCGTGTTCTTTTCACTGAACAAATTGTCTGGAGAGGAGATAAAAATGAAGTTAAAAACGTGGTGACACAGATAGGATGGAAATGCAGTTTGTTGACATCTACAGCCAGTGTCCTGCCTATCAGAAAAGGGAGTACATCACAAAAATCGTGTTTTCTTCTTGGTTAGAGCATTCGGTTTTCAATCAAAAATCCACCATTTCAGTGCTATTCTTCATCAAATTTTGGTTTGGCTTTTTATCTTTGCTAAAGGATGCAACAAGGTATACAGAAAGATCAAGTCCATGACAAATGGGCACAGGGACAAGTAGCAGAAAATTGGCTAGAAAAAAGGAGAGAGACCTTTCTGATTTAACCTTAGCGTAAATAGATCAACAGTGATTTTTCTTTCATTTCATCACTTGTGTCTTTCATAAACATCTACAATGGTGTTTTCTGTTTGGGTGATCATGCTTGCCTTTTGTTACAAAATTGTTTCTAGCGTATCATAGAATCATAGAATGTGTTGGGTTGGAAGGGACCTTTAAAGGTCATCTAGTCCAACCCCCCTGCAGTAAGCAGGGACATCTTCAACTAGATCAGGTTGCTCAGAGCCTCATCAAGCCTGGCCTTGAATATCTCCAGGGATGGGGCCTCCACCACCACTCTGGGCAACCTGTAACTAAATCGCAACGTATTCACAGGTGCAGAAAATCTATGGTATGAAGGATGTTTTTGTAAATACCCTGGCTCATCTGCCCAGGCCCATAGAAACTCATTGGACCAGTCTGAAAAATGGTATTGGGGTCAAGAGGAAAAAATAATTTGAGTCTTTCAGTGGCTCCATGAATAACAAAAGATCTGGGGCATGTGGGTAAGTACTGGGGAGCAAGCTCATAACCCTTAGAGATTGCCCTACCAGCACAGGAAGGGCTGGTACAGGTGTTTATTACTAGCCACAGGGGCTGGAAATCACTCATGTGAGTATTATGCCAACAGAGTCACTGTGCAGGATTCTTCTGCCTTTTTCTTCACTCTGATATGAATTCTAGTGATTTTAGTGGTTGCTATAAAAACAGTATTAAAACTGTCTTACTGTTGCACGGTTGACTCAGTTTGCTGTTTCCACTAGATTGTATAGAGCTTCCAACCTTTTCCATTTCCTTCATTTCTGATTAGTCTTGATTACTGCTAAGTCCTCATTCTAACACACTGAGTCAGTGAACTAATGCTGGAAGCTTGATTTCCAGAAACCAACTTACCAAATTACCAATTTAATACTGACTGTGGTCTGTTAAACTTAGGAAAACTTTATCCACAAAATTGGTAGAAAATCTGAGTATTTTGTCTCAGTGAAATCTTTGTCCAGCTGTAATGTGCACTGCAGACCAAACTTGGTCTGACCTCAGGGTATAACTTTGTTTTGTGGCAGTTTTCAAGATTTCAACATGTATTTTGAGTTCATACTGGAATGAAAATAAAATTTTTGGAACACGTTTATAAAAACAGAATGTGTCAAAATATCCCTTCTGGGCCAAGGCTTTAGACTTTCCACTGTGCACACCTACTTACTAGTCCATGTATTTCTGCAAAATGGAAGTCTCTGCATTTAAGTCAGAGTGATTTTTCATCACAGATAACTTTGAAAGTGACGAGGCCAGGTCTTAAATTTCTTTACCCCAATACAGCAACAAGTCCATATGCTGATAGAGAGTGCAACACTTTCTGTCTCTCTTTTTCACCTTTCCTATGAAAATGTCATCAGAGCTAGCAGTACCTCTCCGTGGAAGTTTCCGCATCCCCTGAAATCTCCTATTTATCTCTGGCTGACCTTTGGTGAAATTTGAGCTGGCTCTGCTTACGGCTGCTTTCTTTGGGCTACCTCTACTGGTGGTAGGGAGAGAAATCTGTCATAGCTGGTGGATGAGGAGAGGACAAGAGTCTCTGTCATCCTCACCACCCAACTGAAAGCAGTGTGGCATCCCTTGGGCCTCCGTAAGGAGACTGTACCATAGTTTATATTAAAACCTACGTTGGCTTTAGATCTTTTTTTTTTTTTTTGGCCCGTTTTCCTAGAGTTTGGTTCCCTACCTGGTGAACTTATGCTAACTTCAAGAAGGATTGTGTTTGTAGACCTCTGCATGGGTTTAACTCAGTTGGTTTAAAATCACACCTTGAGTTAAATGGGTGCAACGGTCTTGTGTAGACAAGCCCTTGGAGGCACTTTGTCAGGCACCATGCCACTAATCCACCTACCGAGGTAATGAATCTTGCCCCGAGGGGAGTAACAGATTCCTCCCTGTTAATATTCAGATCTGCCAGAACAGAGATACCATAACACTGCCCTCACTTAAATCATTATCCAGTCTCCAGGTACATTATGTAGACTAAGTGATTGCAAAGTGGCTTTTTGGCTCATTATGTTCTAAACTGGGCCCTGCAGAAAGGGCAATGTTTTGCAACCCTGCAAACATCTGTGTAGTTGGGTTATCTTTACAGCTACAGATCTCAGAGAAGTTGTTTTCCTCTGTGTTTGCATTTTTACCTTTAAAAGTCGATCCAAATGATTGCTAATACCCTTCACAAATGATTTCTGGCCTTCAGACAAGACCCTTTACTTTTTTACACACGTGTATATATATTAGGCTGCTGCCATGGGGGATGGCAGGGAGCTGGTCAGCTTGGTAGCCCAGGGGAACACCTGGAAGCCCCAGTGGTGGGGCTACCTGCAGAACAATGCTCGCTCAGCCTCACGCCGCCACCGTACAGTCGATTCCAGCACACACATGCGCTTTGCCTTCAGAGTACTTAACATTTCAGAAGCGTGCTTGTAGCAATTAGTGCTTGTTGTGTGATGGAGACTGCTGTGTTGACTGAGCCAATTAAGAGATCAATTAGTGCAGTACAGAGTGCTTAGAGAGGTAGTCTTGGGTGACATCGGCCAGGTACTCAGTCCATACTCCGTACTGAACTTTGATCACTAAAGTGCCTTTAATGACTTTGTGTTTAAAGGAGTACCAAAACACATTTTCCCTGCTGTCTGGTTTCGAAGGTAAAATTGGGTTTGCATTATTGTAGTCCACAAAATATTTTTTTACAGCAGTATATTACTAAGTAGGGATATCCATGAATTGGAAACGCTACAAGCAAACTCCAAAGCCTGTGTTTCTTTTCCTTGTTGTGTCTGAAATTTTGCATAAAATCGAAGATTATATGCTCTAAAGGTCCAGCCTAACTTCTAATGAGGTCTGTAACAGGCCAAACATATCCCTGTTTTCTTCATAGAAACGCAAAATGAATCCAAGTCTTTATCTTTTCAAGATGGACTGGGGCTTAAGGTCTTTGTTAGGAAATTATTGTTTGCCTTATTCAGCGCTGGTCAGAAGTTTATGGATGAAAATACCAACTGGATGTAGTTCTACCAGCCTTGCTTGGTTCCCTGGCCAGGCTGCTGGGGAACCTGGGCTTCTGAGCTCTGCGATCCCTGGGCTGACTCACCGTAGCAGGGTTTCAGGCACGTCAGACGACACTGCTAGGAACTTTGAGTTTCTGGAAGTGGAGGCCAGCAGAGGTGAAACTAATAAGAAAGTCTCAGGAAATGATATTTTTCAGAAACACCATGCATGTTTCCTTTTAGAAACAGTGTTTGGGGATTTCTGGGTCATGAGAAGGTCTTGAAAAAATTGATGTAGGTCCTGACCAAACAAAACCATGTTAAAAAAAAAAAAGAAGAAAAGGAAGAAAAAGTACTATTAACCCTAAATCTTGCATTTCAGCCCGTTCTAGTCTTGTTCTCCTTTGAAATCTATTTATGTCCCTACAGAAACTTTCAAAAAATCAAGAAAATAAGCATTGTGTAGTCCAGCACTGTCTTAATTTCACAGATCACAATATGAAACAGTCATGTAAACTACTTAAAAAAAAAAAAAGAAAAAGTTTTCTTTCTCTTAACTTTGAAGGGTTAAAAGAATAACATGGAAGATTCTGTTTCACTTGAATTTTAAAACCATCAGGATCTGCAAATTTGCTATTTTTCCTTGTCCTTCTTAGAAACAGCAGAAAATCAGCTTGTTTTGCATATACTAATCCTTCATAATCTCAGGAAGACTTAAATTAAGATTTTAATGGATTAATTGTTTCTTAACCTATCACTTACTCTGTGCTGCATTAATTAGAGCAGTCTTACTGTATTCGCAGAAAAGTACCCTCCTTTTTCTTTCCTGGAACTGCCTTTCTGGGCACGTCTGCTGAGGACACGAAAGAGAATGCGGGGGCATACTTCACCCCAGCAACTTTTTTAAAATATATGCTTTTTAGCGGTCTTATGAGACCAGAAACAACAACAAAGAATCAAAGTTTAGACAACATGCTAGCCCTCCCTGTATCTTAAAAAAAACAACCTGTGGAAGACCAATATATTTAAATATTAATAATAATGAGTACAAGAGATTAATGAGAATGGAGCAATAACCCATGATTTTCTCTCTCCCCCAACACAAGACAAACTAAAGGAACATTTGAATATAATTTTTGGAGGTGCTACATTTAACACAGGCTTTATTTGCAAAGCTTTTATAGAATTCAGTGATAGATCCGTTCCGAATGAAGAAAACTAAGGATAAAATTAGACTCTCTTATTGAGGTCTCAGAAAGCTATCCATAATGGTGTAGATTAAGATGTTAACTTTTCTCCAGGCACTGGTGACAGTACTTATGGGATGGGGGCACCAGTCTAGGCCACACGGGCCGGGCTCCCAGTCTGCTACTGCTACTTGTTTCGCATGTGATTTTAAAAAATTCTTTGACTGAGAGTCACAACACCAAATTTAAACATCTACTTTGAAACTTTTCTCCCTTGACTCCCTTTACAGCCACCAGAGGGTTTGCCCCTGCTGCTAAAAATAAGGAGTACAAGTCTGGAGTGCTGGACTGCTGACCCTTTCACATCTCTTAAATTCAAATACGTTCCTTAAGTTTGCTAAAGCTCACTCCCTTGCACCATTTTGCATAACTCCAACTAACTATCTCAGAGTTAAATTGGGTACTGAGGGAGACAGCCTTTGTCAGCATGGACAGCGAGCCGCTCGATCCACCTGACTGTGGAGTGAGGATTGGTCCCTGACTCTTTTTACTTGGGAGTACAGGCAGAGCCAGAAAGAACTAGAAAGAGATACACTTCTGGAGTGTGTTTCCATTCACCCTGAAGAAGTTGTTTACACAGGTTGGATGAATCGCACTCCCTGCATTCTCTGTTTCTACAAAATGGGGAATAACATAAAATAGTACACAACCACGCTGGTGAAGAACTGTAAGTGCTGTGGGTGAGAGATACACCATCTGAGGAGAAGGAAACCAGCAAAACATAAAAGATGAAGGCACAAAAAAAAATTAAGATCAACCCACTGAGTAACTACAAGGCAGTGATTCTTTTGGCCAATATTTAAGAGGGAAATCTGTATAACCCCTATCAGTGGATCACCAGACTTCTGGAGCATCTTTGGAGTAGGCAGCCTGGAGGGGTTGTGTCCTGGGGCTGGGCTGGGAAGAGCAGCCTAAACTTAGGATGAGTGGGCAGCAGGGCTAGACCTTGTGGTGTGGAAACAGGGTCCCAGGAGCTAAAATAACACTTCCTATGCGAAGGTACCAAACCATCTCCCTCTGTACTAAGCATTTATGTGAGGCACTGTAGGCAGTATTTCACGGTATATCACAGACTGGTTCAGTAAAGAAAATTATGTCCACAGCCTTTCATGTCACATGAATATTAAGATCACAAATCCTGGCTTTGAAAACACATGTTTGGCTTACCATGAAAGTGGACCATAGAAAAACAAAACAACCATTCCATGACACGCAGTCACTGACTTTTTTTTTTTTCTCAAGAATCAAGGAACAGCCAGGCGTGGTTACAGAAGGCATTTCTTATTGAATCTGGCCAAAAGATGTTGTAATATTTACACTGGTACACGGTTGTTGGCCTAAAAACTATTGTGTAAGGAGTCAGAATGGGAATACAGATTCAAATGTAACACCAAATAAATAAAGTTTCATTAATGCATGGCCTGGTGAGGAGAACATTGGCTGGGGGACTTGAACAGCCCATGTCCCCTGCAGTCCTTTCACTGGACATCAAAGCATACTCCTCATCGGTCCCAACCCTCCCGCCGCCCCCAGGGATGTATTTTTCCATCCGAGCGCACTGCTGCTGGGGCAGCCCCGGGCTGAGCCCCCCAGCAGGACCCAGCACCCCCCCCAGCAGGACCCAGCACCCCCTCCTGATGCCCAGACGGGCGCAGGCAGCCCCCTCCCGCCCCGGTGACAAGGGACAAGCGGGCGCGGGGTTGGGATGGCGGCCCCGCCGGCCGCGGATGCCGCCCCCGGGGGGAGGACCGAAGTCTCCCGGGCCCCAGGCAGCCCCGGCCCCGGCGGCCCCGGCGGGAAGCAGCCGCTCTTCGGGGCCGGTGCCGATAGATGGCAGGCAAATCTCAGCCCAGCCCTGCAAGGGCAGCCTGCCGCCCGCAGCCGGCAAAGCCCCGGTGACGGCGGGGCTGTCTCAGCATCCCCCCTCCCCCGAAAACGCAGGCTTTCCTAAGGGGCTGTGGTGGCTCCTGCGTGTCTTCAGTGCCTTGGGCTGGAAGCATACACAGGCTGAAAGGTTTTGAACAGAGGGGTTAGCTGGTCCAAGAGACGGGCATAATCTGTTTGTTTGTTGGAAGGGGTACACCTGTACTATTTTTTAAAAAAAAAACAAGTCAAAATGGGAAAACATCTTCTGCTAAGGTCACCGAGTTATTTCAGGCAAACTTCAGCAGTCATTGAGCGTTTCTCTCAAGCTTTAGATTTCACTCTGTAGTGCCTGCTATAATACCATTTTGTCTGAGTCAACACCTGCACTCAACTTTGTATTTCACTCTTCCCACGCTTTTTTGCCTCACCCCTGTTCTCAAGTAGCTGGGATATAAAGGGGGTAACACAGAAAGAGAGGACTGTCATGATTGCCAGCCTATATTTCATCCTTACTCTCTCGATATGGCATTTTTCTTGCCACTCAACGTGACGGTATTTGGCTTTTTTTTCCCCTGCTAGCGTTCATGGCAGACAATTTCAAGAAAACCCAGAAGCCCACTCCAAAACAAATAAACAAAAAGCCAATGGAAAGTACTGTAAACAATATTTTTATTTTAAAACCTCCCCACTTTTAAACAAAATTCACAATTCTTAAGGCATACAAAATTTGTTGACTGTTCCCCAGTCCTTGTTTCACAGATCTTACCTGTAAACACAATATAAAAACAGGACTGAGCAAGTGTCTTGACCACAACATTAGCACACCTTTAGGCAGGGCAAAGCAAAGGTTGAAGTGGAAATCAGGAAAAACCCCACATGTTTTTCAGCCAGTTAAAGCACAAGGGAAAGTTTGTTTTCTAAGTAGAGCTTTCCCATACTGAAAAAATGGGGGGATAATTTTAGCTTTTTAAAGTGCCTTCTTCAGAATACTCTGCTGTTGCATTCAATAAGAAACTGAATTAAATGTTTTCCCAAGTATGTGGCATGCAAAATCCTTATTTCAGCTTCAATCTGTTTGGTGTTTCTTCTGAAATTCGTTTCAGTCCAGCCTGCCTTTTCCTCGGCGTTCTAAATACCTCACAGAGCACTGTGCCTGGCTGCCTGCACAGGGGGAAGGTACACATATGTGTGCATAGAGTATACATAGGGGTGTTCTGTGCGTCGACACATGTAGGTGTGTGTGTGAGGAGATGGCTGGGAAGAAGAGAGTTTTGCATAATCATTGCCATGATATGTTGTCCCTGATAATAGTATTTAACTCTAGTACCTGGCTTCACGGAAAAGGTGGGGATTGTTATCATCCCTCTGTTGCAGTGGTGGGAGCATGGAAAAGTAAGCTAACGGCTGCAGGTCGCCCAGCAAGCCCGCAAACATGGACAGGCGGAGAACACAGGTTTCCCCATTCCCTGTGTCACAGGACAGCATCTGCTTCCTACCAGAGCCTGAAGATGCTAAGCCCAGATGTATCAAGTCTATAGTTTTCACAGTGCATAAAAACTTAGCCCCAAAATAGTTTGAAAAACACATGTTGTGCAATTATCGGCACTTCCCTCTGCAGATGAAAGAGTGCAGCAGCACATGAAAAGACCATTACGACTGAGAGCCCCTTGGGTGTTTAGCTTGAGGACTGGGACCCGTGGGCAGTCAGCAAGAAGTATTTGAGGTCAAAAAGAGGAACTCATGAGTGGTTTGAGCTGGGGATTTGGATGACTTCACCCCTCGCTTATTGTTTGCGTTGAAAGCATATGCAACCTAGCAACTATCACTCAATGTGATAAAAGAGTTGTTTGGGTTTATGTGGATGTATGTGAACTCAAAATATAAGTGGACGTGTCTGAATTAAAAAAACATGTAATTCACATGCAAAACTCGGTCTCATCCATTCCCAACATTAGAAAAGTCCAACCTCAAAGAATATGAATTACCAAAAATTCCTTTTTTACACTTCCAAAAAAATTAGTGACTATCTTGAATTGGAAAAGAAATAAATATTGGCCCCAAGTTGGGCCAAAGTCTGGACCCAGGTTTTGCAAATCACTACAGGTTTTATAAAAAGCTAGTGGAAATGCTAGTCCCCACCTCTGAGCTGTTCCGAATCGAACGCAAATGCTTGCGTTTTAGGCTTTCTTCAGCTCCAAATGTGGCTCGGGGATAATCTCCTGCTAGGTGCAAACCTCTCACCACCGCTGCTTGGGAAACTAAATCTCGCTTAGTCTTATGTAATTCACGACATGTTTCATCAAGCAGGTGAACACGGTGCTGAGAGTTCAGCAACAGTTTACCTTTTGAGGGGGAGGAACGATCCATTATGTCTTGCAGTCCCGGAGATAGGCCCTGCTGAAAGACATCTGTAATTATGTCTAAAGCATAACTCCGAGACAAGCCAAAAGGTTTGAAGGTACGGCTAAGGCTATGACAAGCCAAACATTTGTCTGCGAGGCGAAAGCATCATCAGATCTTTGGATCCGGGCGGGCGGCTCATGGAAACACGAGCAGTACACGGCGCGGCACACGCGGGTGCGTGCACACCCACACGCGCACGTACCTGCGAGCACCTCAGGTCGCCCGGGACCGCCAGGAAGCCATGCCAGACAGTTTCCAGCGCTTTGGCTCTCTCCCGATTCTCACTCATTCACGGGCAGGGAGCCGAGACAGAGCCAGGTTTTCAGCTGCAGCCAGACTTCATGCTTCATTACTTTGCCCACCTCTGCACAGGATATAGCATTTTTAACATTAGTAGTTAGCATTATAAGCGCTCATAAATTATCCTGGGGCTGTACTGCTGAAAATGTGTTCCAGTGTGCGGCCCGTCCATCCACTGCCCCGTGAGGTGGGTGGGATACCGGCTTTGTGAACCGTGGCTGTTTTCCTTCTGCAGCCTCCGCTCGGTCACCGTTCAGAGCCTTTGAACTGGGCCCAGTAAATGTTTACCTGCTGCTAATGTAGATTTCCCATGCGATGTGCTAGGATAGTGGGAAACCTGCTAGACGTGAGCGGCTCACGTTGGGCTCCAAACAAAAATCCTGAGGATGGGAGCAAGTGCTTCGCTAGCTAAAGGAAGCGCAAACTCAGTTGAAGCAAAGCCATCGCTGGTCCTGCCAAGGGGTAATAAACACATTCTTTTTTAGAAGGAGAAAGGGAAGGGTGAGGAGCAGGTCTAGGGTATGCAAGTAGTTTAAAGTTACTGCCAAGCTAACACCCACACAGACGAGGCAGAGCTACAGCATGCCAAAGGCCACCCTTCGTTTCAAAGCCAATTAGTGAGTTGCAAGCTGCTATGCATCCCTGCAGGACCAGATTCCCTGCTTCAGCCGCAGCCACCAGCAAGGGATGACACATGACATGGTCTACCTCAGAAGCATCCCCAAGAGGTTTTATGACTCACCGCACATATCTTCGAGTTACAGCTCCTCTCTTCCCCTCATCTTCTCTCTTCAGGATTAGAAACTTGCCAGGAGCACCTTGCCTCCGCATTCCTTTAAGGGAGGCATCACCAATTTTTCCTTCAGTTCTTATGCTGATGCTCCAACCTCATAAAGTTGCTCCACTGTCCTAAAGTTTTACCATGCGCAGGGAGGCCAGTGGTGTCAAATACCAAATTGGTAAGCACTGGCAAAAATGTCATCCTCTTCAGCTGTGGTGGAGCCAGAGGGCTTTGGGCTAGTTCTGAGCTTTTAACTAGGTCAAGGAAAGTTTGCTGTCGCAAAAGGAAACTAAGAGAAAAATAATTTTCCCCCAGAAGCCTACAAAAGAAACAAGGGACATGCTAGGCAATATTGTCCCGGGCTTCAAGGTGAAGAGCTGACCCTCAGTGTCCACTCTGCTGAAGAAATTCCCAGCTTAATAACATGGAAGGACACTCATGGCCTGCAGGGATGGTGTGAAGACACAGGATTGCTTACTGAGAGATTTTTGAGTTATTTGTGGGACAGGTCAAATACAGCCTAACATTTGGAGGAACAGGCAAAAGTATAAGCAGATTGTGAGGATAAGGGGAAACCATGGATGAAGCTATCCCACAGCAGGATGCACAGGGCATACCTGAAAGCTCAGGGGGCTGTAAGAAAAGATGCAGTGGATAAACAACCTAAAAAGGTGTGTGGGATGATCAGAAGCTACTCACATGTAGGCCCTGCCTGCCATTTGGAAGAAAGAGGAACCGATGGACTCTTTCCTACCCAAGCTCCAGCGAGAAGGGCTTGGTGTTTCACTGAAAGAAAAAGAAGAACAGAACCCTGAATTTCTACCTCTCAAACTACGACTTCTACCAGGGTGTTTCTGTTTTTATCCTCTAGACTGTAATGGCCCTTTGTGCTCAAAATTTTAATTAAAAGCTAGAGACAAACAGCCTCCACATCAGTTACAGACATTTTGCATTCACAACAGGCTTTGGTTTTCATTGTATGACCTGCTTTTATAACCAGCTCAGTTAACACTTTAATTTTAAAATGTAGTTAACACTTTGAGGAGTACTGCTCATTTTCAAATGCCGGAATGCATACATAACCTCAGGGGCTTGTGTTCGGCTTTATTGTGACCAGAAAAGTTCAAAAAAAACTTTGGCACATAAATTGTGTCTTTTACCCTGGGGAATAGCACACAGAAAAAAGATAATAAAATGCCAGCAAGTCATACACCTGAGTGTTGAGGAAATCATTGGGAAGCCAGCAGAAGGAGCAGGGAATCGGGAGGTGATGGTGGTAAAGACTAAGCAGTGACAAGTGCTGGGATTTCAAGGTGTGAAAAGCAAAGATTTTGGAAAGGAGAACCTGCCTGCATATGCTTGCTAGGTACGAACGCAGAGGACAGATCCTGTATTTTTCACCCCTTTGGGGCTGCTAGTCGTATTTTTGGCACTGACCATTTACTCAGGAGAGATCCCAACTTTGCACACTTAACAGTTTTTTTGGCAGCCACCACTTCAAGCGCATGCTAAGGGAATGTGTTGAATAGCGGGATTTCTTGTTTCTTTTGAAAAGAACAATATACAGCAGCTGTAACGAGTGCCCTGGTTATCTCTATGAGAGTTAACTATATCAGAAATGGGGGGAAAATAACCTTCTCCACATGGAATATGCTGCCTTGGAGAGACAAAAGACTTCATTAAAACCAGACTTACCAGAGCTTTCTTTAAAAATTTTATAGCCGTTCAAATGTAAAACATATTTAACAATGGCTCTTTTGCAATGTTATAAGCTTATTTATTAGTCTATGTGTGTTCATAAATCATCCTTTTATCCTCCTTTTTATTTTTCCAAATTAACACATTTTCGATAAAAGAGATTACGAGAGAGATGATGAAGTGCTGGATTCTATCTCACGTATCTTTTGTGCTGCTAAAGAAAAATCATTAAAAAAAAAAAGAATGGGGCAAACAACACAAAGCTTTGCTGATGGTAGTGATCAGGAAGGGTAATAAGGCTGCCTCGTCTGTGCTCATACTCCTTTCCTCATCCTTTTTTTGGCCAATATTCCAGCAAATGAGCTATGGTATTATGAATGCATATAGTGCGCTGCGGATGTGGTTCTCCTTGTCAAGCTGCTCTCTCCACGCAGTTGCTTGTGGAAGTATAGATACTGTAGGCAATGTCAGATAATAGGACTGACAGACATTTTCCATGATAAAACTCACGATTTCTGTTGCTTATAACTTAAGTCACATGCTAGAAACAAGTGCTCTAGATGTCATGGTTTTCCAATAGCAAACCTAGAGAACAACAGTGTCTTTTAATCTCTCTGTCAGCTGTGTAGTCTAAATGCCACGCTTCTACAGAGAAAGAAATCCAGTCCTGAGAGAAAAGTTGTATCATGCATCTTTTGCAGCCATCATCACAGCACGGAGATAAATGCTACCTAATCTATGGCAAGGAGCTCGTGACTTACCAAGTCTGACAGCACAGTAAAGGATTTGGCAGCTTCCACGGGTAAATATCACCCTTCCAGCTTAAAGCAGTGAAGGGAGGTGCATACGTGGTAAGGTATCTTCATATGTGCCTAACTAGGCACAGGATCCCAGCACGGTGCAAGGCAAGCAGTGTCCTCCGGAGTGTGGCTGGGGTCACCATCTGGGTGGTATACATTGTTTTTTGGAGAGGCCTTTCTCCCCACCCGACTGTACAAGCAGGACTGGCTTCCTAACTTGGTGCCCTGGTGAGGTGCCAGAGTTAGATGGGATTAATCTGTCCCCTGGGGACACCAAATGAAGGAGGCAGGGACAGTGTGGCTTTTCACTCTTTCTTCCCCCTCAAGCCCCGCTGGAAGCGTGGAGCAAGGATAACTTCTGGCATGACTGAACACAGCCTGACCTACGGCCATATCCCTGGGGGAGCTGCCCGAAACTGCATTTGCTGGCTATTTTTGTTACGCCAGGCAGAGGCAGGGGGTGGGCTAGAATGGGGTGCTGTAAGGCCTGGCTTACTGTCCTCTGCACGCAGGGAAGTCCCTGGATGCCAGTGAAGGGCAGCTCCGTGTCTCATTGTGCAACTCTGATGGGATGTGAAACCTTGCCAGGGATGGGGAGCCCACCTTGGAAAAGGAGAGAGAAGAAAAGCAAAAGCATAAGTAGCTTTTACATCAGCCTTGCATTAACCAGCCTTGTCCTAGTTGGAAAGATGGAGAGGGAAAAAAAGTTAAATCGGGCTGGCCGACCTTTCTATTAACTTTTTGGCCTCACATGTCATCCTTTCACAGCACTAATGCCTAGAACTGCCAGTGATGCTGCAGGAACCTCTTGAGGCCACGACTTGATGTCAAGCCAAAAGCGTCAAGGAGGATGGTGGTTGTAGCTGCAGCAGCAGTATGGCAGTGCCAGGAGTTGGGAAAGCAGCAGGCGCAAGGGCAGACCCTGTGTTCCCTTTCCTAGCAGCTCCGGGGGCAGGCTGGACTGGCACTGGGGGCTAGAATGGCGTTTTCCAAAGTGACTCTGTCTGCTGGGGATGTGGAGTAGCAAAATCCACTCCCTCAGGCCCAGAGATCTCACTGGAGATTGCTTCTGCATGGTGGAAGCCAAGTCCACCTCCCATGCAAATCAGGTTGACAGACTCAGACGTGTTTTCTTCATAAACTTTTACATTTTTTAAGGTGTCCCTGCAGGTGGTCTTTCTGGTTATTTGTGTGGTACCTCAAAGTGAGAATTTTGGAAAGACCTATTTGTTTAATGGAAGCAAGTGGAATATTAAGAAACATTGGTGGTCCCTTGGTAACAGTGAAAATCCCTTCGTGAACCAAAAGGATCAGCAAAGGATCAGCACATTAGCGAGATAACTTCAGTACAGGCTAGCTCTTCTGTAAAAGCCTGACAGCAAACAACCATTTTTAATACAGTCATACAGGCAATTTTGTTGCTCAGTGGTGCTTTAAGTTAGCAATTTCATAATCAATATCTCTGGCTGCTGATTTACATTGCTTTCTTCCTTAAATAATCAGCACCACAAAAAAAAAAACAACCAAAAGCAAACCCCCCCCCCCAGCCCCCCCCAGCCCAATTAGAGCCGTATTCATACAATTTGCAGATTAGCATTTTTGAAATGCTCATCCTTAGTGCAGAGTGGGGCTGCAGCATCTTCCAATTATACAGAGCAATTAGAGAAGATCATCAAGACATTCTGAGGTCTCATTAGGGAGAGTGTTGGTTGTTACAGACATCTTCACAGATTACAGTAGTGTCTAGGGCGCATCACCGCCCCTCCACACACACACACACACACACACACACACACAGACACACAAACACACACAGACACACACACACAGACACACAAACACACACAGAGTCTTTTGGAAGAGTTAGACCATGACTCACTCCTATTGAAACAATGGTCAATGCTCTCACAGAAAAGTCTCATATTGGCTTCTTTTTTTTTTTTTTAAAAAAAAGAGGTAATTTATTCACGCCATCAAAGACACTTAAAATAGAAGAAAAAATTCACTTAATTTATCTGTCTTTTCAGCTTTCATAATGGAGCATTCTCTGGTAGACAAATACAATTTCCAAGGCAAAATTATTGGGTATTTCCTTATAGAAAAATGGGAACAGCCTGTGCCTCACTGCAGTGTGATATATATATATATTTCAGTGGTGAATAAGTATAAACAAATAAAAATAATACCTTCTTATAACGTTTGTGTTTAATCAGCATGGAGAAATCAGCAGGTTTGAACTAAAGGCAGTGAATCCTTCTGCCTTTTGCTTGGGGAACACGGTGCTGGGGATCAGTGATGAAATAATGAACACGAAAGTAATCAAATCTTCAGATTTTGATTGAAAGGATTGAAAAGGCTTGAAAAGGACTTAAGTCACACGTGAGGCTCATTGCACCTTTCTGCAGAAACATAAATTTCGTCCTAAAAATACAAAGTTCTTGCAGTGGATTACAGTAGAGTGGGAGCTGCTCAGAGCCTCGGCATAAACAAATTGGACAAACAGTTGTGGCGGCTGCCAGCTGTGCAAAAA
This sequence comes from Dromas ardeola, assembly GCA_013398915.1. Lineage (NCBI taxonomy): Eukaryota > Metazoa > Chordata > Aves > Charadriiformes > Dromadidae > Dromas > Dromas ardeola. The sequence goes on along the minus strand of VYZM01006637.1, from coordinate 246,498 downwards.
TCATTTTTCTCCCCCCACTGATTGGCCGGTTCCCTGCTCTGGAGCAGACGAGGCATTTTGTGTGTGGCAGCTGAAACAGCTATCAGAGGAAGATCCTGTTGGAAGTGGCAACTGACCCCGAGGATCCAAGCCCTGGGGTCAAAAGGAACATGTACAGGAATTTGCCATGGCACAGCAGCATCCCACGACATATACCCCGATTCGCCTGTCTGCAGCCATTCCTGTCGTGCAGTCATACAAGCGGCGACAGCCTCTGCCTAACGATGCCGTTCCCCTCAGCTGATCCTTAATGTGCTCCTTCTGCTGTCTTTCCTGCGTCTGTGCGGCATCACAGAATCGTAGAATGGTTCGGGTTAGAAGGGACCTTAAAGATCATCTGGTTCCACACCCCCTGCCATGGGCAGGGACACCTCCCACTAGACCAGGCTGCCCAAAGCCCCATCCAGCCTGGCCTTGAACGCTTCCAGGGATGGGGCATCCACAGCTTCTCTGGGCAACCTGTTCTAGTGCCTCACCACCCTCACAGTAAAGAATTTCTTCCTAATATCCAATCTAAATCTACCCTCTTTCAGTTTAAAACCATTACCCCTCCCCCTATCACTACTCTCCCTGATAAAGAGTCCCGCCCCATCTTTCCTGTAAGCCCCCTTTAGGTACTGGAAGGCTGCTATAAGATCTCCCCGGAGCCTTCTCTTCTCCAGGCTGAACAACCCCACAGCGGGGCTGCTCAGTTGTATCACCAGAAATGCAGCAATCCTTCCCGTGTAAGGTTACCTAAGTGTTTTAAAAATCATGGGAGGTGCAGAGATGGAAGGCAGAGGTGCGGCTGGGGCGCAGAAGGGTACCACTGCAGGGAGTCACTAGGATCCACTGTAGAACCTGCTGCAGGTGGCGACTCTCCATTTTTCTGCCCTTAGCACGATACTGAAAAACCCTTTTGTTAGTGATATCACACTGCAGTTTGTGATGTCACTTTCTGTCATCATTGACTGCTGTTGAAATGAGAAGAAGTGGGCACAGGAATGATAAGAGGGGCAAAACAATCAATTTGTGATAGAAGCAGCCACTTGTATATCCACAGCTGTTTTGAGTATTGCATTCTTACAACCCAACCCAAAACCAAAACCCAAACTAAAAATGTTATCTTGAGAAAGTATTTTTTGAGACTGAATATTTCTGTTCCAACGCAACATGACTAGCAAGTACACTACTAAGATCTGTGGGCAAGAAGCGATACATTGTACGTGGCAACTTAACCAAAACTATTATATATGTAGCTGCAGAAAAGGTTAAGTATTCCCAGTTCTGGTAGAAGGTGATTCTTAGCAGTCTATACCTATAGATAGACAGACAGATCAACAGACAGACATTGTTGTGGGACATTTCCAGAATACCTACTCGGTAGGAAGTTAATGAAGTCTGAAAGTATGTTTAAAGTGGCATCTTTGCTTAGGAAGTTATTTTTCATAGGTAAAAATTACTTGTGTTTCTCCTTATTTATGTTGGTGCTTATATACCCTGCTGTGGTCTTAGAGTTTGGTTGCGTGGATTGGTGCTACTGGTTGTCATGGAGAATATTGCACAAAGCCAGACAGCGAAGAGATAAGAGCAGAGGTTTTCAGTGATATTTTGGTTCACTTTGGAATGCTGTATTTAAGTTTAGGGACCAAATTTATGGGAAAAGCAAAACAAAATATTACAGGCAGAGCTCTTTTTTAACTTCAGAAGGCAGAGGAACGGGGGAGTGATTCCAGACGGTAAACAAGCCATCCCATCTGCAGCAATGACTGGCATGAGCGGCATTCTTTAGGAGCTCAACCTTGAATGGTCCCCAGGGATCAGGTTTCTGGCATATTGCACTCTTGATGGTACAAGAAAATTAAGTTCAGAAATGTTGCATTAACAGCATGGCTCAGTGTCGACATCCTCTCTTTAATCCTCTCCCCTGGGGGTCACAATGTGCTCTCTAACTGGTTATTGCCAAACAAGTATTTATAAAATATCTGTGGCATGAGTATATAGAACCTTTTTTAAAATCAGAGGGCCAAATTTTGCCTTTGCTTCTGACCTGCTCTTCTCCTCCTCAAGGTCCTGGGTTGCCCTTGGGGTTAGTGGGGTTATCTCCACGCTGGGTGCTTCCCCGGTCCCAAGAAGTGGCAGGTATGCCTGGGGCCCAGCGCCTCTGTCCCCTGCGCGATGCATCTGCATTTCTAACTATGTGCAGTGACATGCCAGGTACCTTTGGATGCCTTCCCAGAGAGCGTCGGATGCATAAATGTAGAGAGAGGGAGAAAATGAGAGCGAAAGCTTACGGGGAGAGGCACAGTTGGATGCTAACACTGGAACGTGCCGCTTTATTTGTCCCCTCATCCTCGTTAGTTTATGTCACAAAAATAGGAGCCTTCTAATGAGGACAGGGGTTGAAAGCTGAAGCACCAGGAGACCAAAGGTCACTGTAAAGACTCAAGGCAGTTTAAAGGCGTGCTTTGCTGCATGTCAGGCTTGGGGAGGAGGGCAGTAAACCTTTTGGAAATTTGGAGCAAGATAATTCTTTAATGAAAAGTGCATATATTTCATATGAATCATCTCTGACTCGGTTGAGACAAAGCAGAGGTATTTATTTTCCAGACTGGTATCTTTAAAACTGTCTACAGTTTTGGGTATCGATTCTGGCCTCAGGAAGTGTTTTCTGTTCCTTCTATCATCATGAGACAGGATTAAATTACAATTGATTTTATTATGGATTAAATATGTTTGTACCGGATTAATCGCTAATGAAAGTGCAACTGCTTTGAAAATTTACCCCACCACCAAGCTCAGAGTCTACAAATAAATAAATGTTTTCTTGGCTATAATCCACTGGTTTGTTTGCTCAGTTTGTACCATCCGGTCCCATCTCTGCCTTCGCAGTTTTCAAAAATAGCTGTGGATTATTTTTTTTAAGTGCCTGAGAGTGTTTTGGAAACCCATTACCTACTAATTTTAAGGGGAAATGGATGGCTATGTCTTTGAAAACCTCAACTAGGGTGTTTTCACCCTTTCGTGCTTGCTCTTCCCTCCTCTCCCAGCAGTCCTATTTTTAACGCAGGGAGGTCAGCTATCATCCTGACAGACATTCAAGCGCAGCAGACTTCTGGCCTGGCTTGCCTTTCCAGCGAGTGTAGCTGCCAATTCACATCCGCTTTTCAGTCAGCAGCCATGAGATCAGCTGTTCCAGGCTCCGGGAAAGCTCTGCGCCCGGCCAGCATCCTCCCTCTCCCCGCCGTCCCCTCCGGCCGGCCGGCGCAGCTGCGGCACCACAGGCAGAGACCGACCGGCCCCGGGCGCCAAACCTCAAACGCTAGATGCTGTGTCGGCGGAGCAGATGTCATCTGAAGTATTTGGGCAGCACAGGCGGGATTTCTCGGGCCAGACGCTTGGACGGAGCCGCACGTGTAACGCAAGGACTGCTGGGCACGTGCCCCCCAAGATGTGCCTTTTTCCCAAAGCCCAGTGATAACCTCCAGCTCGGTAGCTGATGGGAACCTCTGTGTGGTTTGGGCACATGAACTGCTGTCAGTGCTGGTCAGGTTTTCCTCTGGGCTCCAGAAAAGAGGACTACCTTGTTTTAATGTTATTTCCAAAACAGAGCGTGCTGGGTAATTTTCTCTGGCGTTTCTCAGGGGATGCTTCCTGTGGGGCCACACTGGGGTGGGTATTTCGCTTGGCTCCTGCGAGGACTGTGGGGTGGCAGTTGCCCCTTGGGAGGCACTGCTGCCCTGGCACCGAGGAGATGGTGGGGGATGCTCAATCCCAGCCCCACGTGTCACCCCCCCACCTATGCGCAGACCCTGAGCAGGGCTGGAGTCTGCGTGGCACCTACCCCGAGCTGGTAGGTCTCCCAGTCACCTCCGGGTCAAAGTGGTGCTGTTAAAGCCCTTAACATTTAACTGTCACAGGTATCAAACAAGCATGAAGAAAAGTCACAGAAATTGCAAACTTTTGACTTCTCTTCCAAAAGATCTTGACTTATTTATCCCCATGTAGCTGGTAGGTAAGGTTTATTTTGTGCGATGGATTGCTGACACCCAATCCATCCTTGCAAAGGATTCAAATCCTTGCAAAGCATTCAAGTCTCAGTGCAGGAAACGGGGAAATTCAAATGGTTTCAAAGCAGAGGCACTGAGTTGTACAGTCACCTTGTGGCTCCCAGGAGAGAGAATTTTATCACGGCCCATGAAAAGCATGCCTGGTCTTCAATTGCAGCTCTGTGGCAGGAATGAAAAATGTAAGATGCACTTTTTTCCGGCCAGCATTACAAGATTTAATGTGCTCAGCAAGATGGCTGGATCCTCAGTTGGTGTCAGTAGGAGAGGTATGTGAAGCAGTGGAGCTATGTTGGTTGGTAGCAGCTGAGAGTCATGTGTTTCTCCCTTGTTTTGACTTTTCCGATCTCCTTCCTTCAGGGTGCCAGAACAGTATTTTGGTTATGGAAAGCAACAAGAATCAAACCTGATGTTACTGAACCACCCTGGCCGAGTTGATGCATGGTGACCAGGTTAATCTGTAGGTCCCGTGGCTGAGTTGGGTAATAGGAAACACCGAGTGCTCCAGCATCCTCTATTAGCCTGTCCAGCTGGAGTGATTTCCTTCTCTTGCTTTTATAGACTCTTTCTTTTTAAACTGAGGGAGATTTTAGCAGTTAAAAAGAACTGCTCCACACATGCACACATAAATCTTTGTGGACTTTTTCAGGCTATGCTCAGTTTAATGATGGTCTCCCCTCAACTATGTAAAGATCTATTAATCTTGAGTCAAACTATTAGACAGTCACACTAGAATGGGTTTTGAATTAAACAAAAATGAAATTAGTTCATGCACCATAATTCCAAGTGCTTTTTCTGTGATGTCTGTGTGTCTAGGACACATGTTTCATCTTAGTTTGCAATTTTAAGTTCGTCTCAAGCTGCCTGGCTAGGACTGGAACCAGGTCCGTAAATAACACACTGGTTCTTCATCAATGAAGCAAAATCACTGGCTGCTGAGAGATGCAGAGCAATCACCCAGCATGTGGAAGGTACCACACAGCAGCGTTGCTGTTGCTGTGGTGGCTGAAGAAATGGCTTTGCTGTGTCAGGGCCCTGGGTAGGAGGGAGCGGGGCACCATCCTGGACAGCGAGGCACCGCGGTCGCCAAGAACCAGAGGAGGAGAAGGAATTGCGGCATGGCTCTCCTCGCCACTGGAGCTAAGGTGGGGCAGCGTGGTGGCACTTTATCCGGAGTCACGGAGCCCTGATTGCCAGAGTCCTGTTCCTGTGGTTTAAACCACAAGACCATCCATCCTTCTTCTGCACGCATGAAAGTCATCCTCCTGATGTGTGCAAGTAGCGTGTGGTATGCTGGAAATTATAACCTTATCCGGCCAGGAACCATTTTCCTGGAGAAGCGTTTTTTCCATTTTGGTGACATAAACACCTTGCTTAGAGAGAGAGGTGCTGTGCAAACCCCTGGCTCTGAATATTGCAGCACCTCTCGTCCCACAAACTTAGGTGGCACGTGGTAACCGAACTTAAACTGTGCAACTTTTAACCAGTAGGTAGCTAAAGTTTCAGATGGGAAACCACAAACCAATAGAGTATAATAACGCTGGTGATAGGGGGAGAAACATGACTGTGTGCTGTAATTACAGTCCAAGAGGCCATCACCGATAGATAAAATGCCACAGTCTGTGGTGGCAGTGGGTAGCCGCACGCTGGAACAAAAATGTGCTGTTTGCAACAAAAGCATCTCTGCTGCAGGGGCCGGGTGGATATTTGCATCTCTTTCACAAGCTAAGCAAAACCAAGCGGCTGACTTCACGCCGGGCAACTCCAGGTTTTACTCAACTACTTTTATTTCCAGCAGGAGGAAAAGGTTTGAGGAGTGTACGGTGCTGTAGACTTATTTGTGTGTTCTCTCCAAACAGTCCCATATTGTAGGAATTACAGTAATAAAAAATGCTAGGGTAGTTGCAGTGGTGGATTATCACCAGTAGAAAATACCAAACATTAAGGGTTTGATATATGTTAACACCGAATATTTTGACAAGGACCAGTAGGAAAAAGCAAAGAGGGGTGTGCATTTCACTTTTTCAAGCAGACCTCTTAGGTTTTGGCAGCAGTGAAAATGTTTACATTAGCCTTGTGTTTCATATGTGATGTATAACTCTTCTTTGAAAAGGTTCTGTGGCGTGAATCCGCCAGACATACTCCCTGGGAAGCAACAGGGAGGCAGCTCTTGCTTCTAAGCTGAGAAGAGAGTTAGTCAGTGGTATGAAGTAATTTAACCGAAGTTAACTGATGATCATCATCTCTTCTGAGCAAAACTCCTTAAGAATGTCATATGTATAAACACTACTGAGACTTTCTGTGAAGGTTATTTTGAATTATATGTAGCTAGCTGGCTCACCACTGTCAGCCATAAAGAGAAACCACTGAATAACAGAATCGGTGAAAAATATGACAAGGGTGTTGGCAGGAAAAAATCTGCTTACGTGAATATCACTGTTTGTGACAAAGAAAGTCTCTTTTAAAATATCAAATACTCTATGAAGTCATTAAAATTTGCAAAAATGATGAAAATTCCATTGAAAAGTATTTTTTGTTAAGGAGCTCTTTGAGTGAATTGTTTTTTTCAATGAAATCTTTCACTTGGTTCTGTTAAGAACAACAACAAGGGCTGTACATTCAACTGGTACTAGAATCACTACTGGTATTGTAGCCACTAGTTTAATTAACAAATAAAATAAACTCCATTATAATTGCCTGTTTTCACACACCAAAAATCTCTACTTTTTTGACTGATTTCTTTTTTTTTTTTTTGTCTGAAGATGTATCATTTCTGGAGACCTTAGAAAACATTCCTTCAATTTTGCAGTCTGGGAGCATTTAAAAAATCACAGGCTTTCAGTCTTTTAAACTCAAACCATAACTCTTTTACAGAAGGCTTAAGACATATAAGAAACTGTACAGAGAAACACCAGTGCCCTCACAATGAAGGCAACTTCAGTGGTCTGAAATCAAGCACCGCAGACTCAGGAAATTTTCTCCCCATAAATCTAATCTCTAATGGCAAAATTATTATGGATATGTTTCATTTACGAAATCCCTTTTTTTCCTTCCTTGTTAAACGGAAATATTTGCATGTTGCTTTCTGATCCGTTTTAATGAAGATCATACCACATCTCACTGCTGATATGCAATGCAGGTTAACTTAATCTTACCAGCGCAACTTCTGGCATTTCCTAATTTCGGAGCCCTTATTTTGTGAATTTACCGTTACATTCATTTTAGTATCATTTACATTTGCTCTAAAACATCCATATCCATATTCTGCTGATTTAGTTCAATCCTGCATCCTGCTCATTTTTCCCAGCATTTTAATGAGGGGAAAAAAAAAAAAAAAAGGCCAGAGAAGGGTCAACCTTAGAAAAAGTCTGCTCTGCTCTTTGAAACTGAGTAAGCTCAACCACAAAATAAACCACTGTAAAAAATGAATGATGAGATGAGAATACCTTTGCATACATGGCACATGGGAGGAACAAACTAGTCACAAACCATCCAATTGCTTCTAACCACAAGATTTTAACTCTAGCCGGCAGCGCTGTTGATACAACCATTCTTAACACATTTGGAAAATATTCTTAGTATTCAAACACTCTCTTTCCTAACCTAAAAACCCTCATGCAAGAAACCAGGCACCAGTAAGAGAGTCAATCCTAGTCTGACTTACTTAAGGAACAAAATTCTCATTGACTTCAAGCTTGCATGGCTTCCAAACTAACAAAGAATAACAACAATAGGTCCTTAACAAAGCATTCCTAATGTATTAAAATTAGTATTACAATGGAAGATTTGATTTTTTTTTTTAATGTGCTTCACAGCAAAGACATGCTTGTCTTTTTTTCCTTGAGGCTACAATGTTGAAATCAACAAATACAGTAACCTTGCTTAGGTCTGATTCTCCTACTTATATTTATACAATTTTACAGCTATGCTTATTTCCAAATTAAAAGTAGTTCTCAGTTTCTTAGGTAGATTCCACAGTTTTTTAGAAGATGAGATGCTTAAAAATGATTTTTTCTACTTTTCTTTCTGCAGTATTCTGGTATTTTCCTTTTGTTCTGGATGTAATTACAGGAGATTTTACCTTATAGCACATTCATCTGGATAGCTATAAAAATTAAAGAAAAATACAAACATGAAATATAAAATGGGGATATGACTTTGCAATTCCCATTCTGTGGTGTCTGACTGCCCCCCTATAATTTGCTGAATTTGACTGCGGAGGCTTATCAGCATGGGTGGTGGAGTTTGTCGTGCCTCTGATCCAGATGACCCAAGGGGGTGATGGTGAAGCCATCTCTTGTGGGTCTGACTCCCCTCCCCTCGCTCCCGTGTGCCGCTGCCAAAGCTCAGGGGTCTCTTCTCCGTCAGGCTGCTGCAAACGAGAGGACAAGTGGGGACTGTCAGTGAGGTAATAGGGTACTGCAACATTTAATGTTTTGATGTGTTGAGTACAAAAGCCATTTCTTTAAATTCTGTGTTTGTGTGATTCCTGTAAAGACAGGAAGTGCTCGGGTCAGACACTTCCCACAATTTGGAGGCAAGCAGGCTAAGGGACCTTTGTCTCGCTCTGACTCCTCTCGCCGGGGTTTACTCACCAGGGAGCACCTACCCCTTTGCTCAGTAATGCATACCAAAGACATTAAAGAGTGTACATGAAAAAATATGCTGTGTCTACTTATTTTAGGTAAAAAGAGGTCACCTCCCAGAGAGGTGGTGGAGTCTCCGTCTCTGGAGACATTCAAAACCCACATGGACGCGTTCCTGTGCAGCCTCCTCTAGGTAAGCCTACTCTGGCAAAGGGGTTGGACTAGATGATCTCCAGAGGTCCCTTCCAACCCCTACCATTCTGTGATTCTGCGATATGCTTGTTAGAGTTGATACCTGTGTTGCTTCAAAGGGTATATGGAGATGCAGGCATATAGAGATGCAAAGGCTCCTTTTAGGGGTCCGTCACATTTTTACCCCAGGCAGATGAGGTAACACTCATCATTTCCCTGCCTCGTTGGCGTGCAGAGAAACCTGAGCTCGTAAAGTATTAAAACCCATTGGCTGCATCCCCTCCTGGGAACCCCGTCCCTCCGTCGGCGAGGCGCCCGTTGCGCCCAAGCCGCAGGGCAAGGGGGGGTTTGGAAGAGGAGGTCCCAGGCAGGGAAAGGGTGCAAGGGGGAGCTGAGCAGCAAAGCACCTCCTCCAGCATCAACAGCCCAGCCAGAAGACAGATCCCAGGCCCTGAGCCACCAGGCCACACAGAGACTAGTCTAAATTTCATGCGCTCTCCTCAAATGATGATGTAATTTATAACTTATCCAGAGCGGACAAAAATTAATGACTAAGCGGCTTGTTTCAACTCACGCCAGTCATGCTATCAGCTTTGTTCAGCATCAAATGTGGCTTTCAGGAGGGTTGGGGAGGGGGGATGAAGGCCTCGCCATCTCTTTCTCTCGTTCCCATCAAATCCACGTCACACTCTCGCATGCCGAGCACCATGTTAAGAACAGTGCGGGCATTGGGCTGTGCTCCTCCGGTATCGAGTAACAACCTTTGCATGCTTGGTGTAGGGAAGGAAATAGCAAGGGAAAAGGGGAAATGAAAATCGGTAGAGAAAAAAATCCCACATAAAAATAGGGAGAAGGTTAGTAAAGTGTAGCTTATGATTCAGTTTTGTAACCACAGCTTCAAGGTCCCGATTTCTGAACAGGATATGACTTAATGCTCTTGTGGGGACCATCTTCCAAAAAAACACCCCAACATCATCTCTTTGCCACTCATGGAGGAAAGTATCAGTTTCTGCTTTTTATGAAAGAGAGACAGATGGTCATTTTCTGTGTATTTACATCAGCAAACAGAGCAATCATGAAAGCCAAACTTCTGTTATCTCCTTGGGTGACTGCGTCCTTCTGAACCCTTTAAGTCTAATTCTTTATTGAAAAGTAAAAAACCCCATGCCTGCTCAGCACATCTTTTCCACTGGTATACTTAGAGTTGCATCTAATTCTCAGTACAAAAATGTGTGTCATCTCCTGCATTGTTATCCCATTCCTGTCAGCCTGCAGACCCAGCAGGGAAGCTGGGATCCTTCACTTTGCCAGCACGACTGTTAACCACTGCAAATTGCAAAAGATCCAATGGTGGCAACCGAAAGCTTTACTGCCTGCCAGCTGAAGTATCAGAACGTGTCCACGCTGTCACTGCGGTACCGAGTCACTTGCTGAACTTCAGCTCCTGTCTAGGCTACTGTAACCTCAGCTGAGAAGCGATTGCTCGCTAAGGTTCTGCAATGTAGTTGGTAGCTGTGGTCTAGCGAGAGCTGAAGCCCCACATGGCCCCACCTTTCCAGCCCAGATCATGCACTCGGTTATGCAGATGCACCAGGTATATTGCTGTCTTCTGCACTGTTTGCAGCATCCAGCCCTTGTCTTGCAAAATGAGTGCCCAGCAAGAAAAGAGGTGGAGAGTTGGACTGCAAGAGAAGGTGAGTAAGATACTGATACCGCTACTGTGTACTTGAGAGTAGACTTTCTCCTGTAAAACCTTTCTCAGGCTGAAGGTGCTCAAGAGTGATGATCTGACCAGCCAAGGGCAAGTGCCACAGCTCTGCATCCATGACTCAGGACCGTCCTTTGCAGAACAGCTTAAGAGACTAGCGTGAGAGGGTGAGGGTAAATTGAGAAATATTTCTGGAAATGCTGCCTATGCATGTTCATTTGGCAGTTCATTGGTTCAAAAACTGAAATGGCTTTTCAGTGCCATAGGGAATTAATAAAGCCCCCCCTTAAAAGGAGGGCCTTCCTTAAAAGGAATCCAGAAGCTCATTTTGAGTAAGTAGTTCACTTCTTGCTGAGTACCTCAAAAGACCAAAGGAAATTGAAGCTCAAGAGCTGCAGGTGAAAAATAACTGGAATGGCACTTAAGAGGGATACTTGCATGGGAATATATGCAGAATTACTGCGTGCAGCGACTGGTTGGTGATGGCCTCTGTCAGTCTCGGTTCTGAGCCAGTTACACAGGAGAAAGTAGAGCTGGGATCTCAGGAAGTCTTTGGGATTGAAGAGCTTGGACCTCTTCTGCCTCAATGGTAGGCATAAACCATTCCTGTCTAAGCTGTACTAAAAACTGCTAAAGCTCAGGCAAAATCTGTGTGAAAAAACAGCATAAATCCTCCTCTTTCTACCTTTTTTCATACCTATTATTTTGTAAGAAAATAGACATTTTTCTCTCCATTGGGATTTTTGTCTGTGAGACATCCTTACACCCAAGTCAGTGTGAGTTTGACAGATAAAGTAACCAAAGCAGACAAGCATCCAGTAGACTTCGAAACACCATCATATGCAGTCATAGTCTGAAGGGAAGCTGTCTTTTCTGGTTCCTCCTATTATTTATGTGTATGTAATGTATCTAAATAAGTCATTTATTATACTATTTTTAACAATTGCTTCTGGGGGGACTCCTAAGCTTTCTCCGGTCAGTGCCACAAATATAAAGTGCTTTATAGCATGAATAAGCTCTTTTTTCCTGGGCAACTTTTACAATCCAGCAGTGGATGGATCAAATCTGTTATTTTATATCTAGTTTTCTTTATTGGTCGCACGGAGTCATCTAAAAAGTAAGCCAGGGCATAGGGCACCTTTTGAAATAAGTGCAGAAGTCCTGCTACACTTGCAGCATGACTTAAAATAAGAAAGTTCAAGATAAATCTTTACGATCAAAGCTTGCCACTGTTGAACTTGCCACCCTGTTATTAAAGCTGCTTATACTCTTACTGCAGCAGTACCATCGGAGCACTGTACTCCTCACACCTGAGCTCTTCCCAGTCTTCAAAACATGGATCGTCCCAACACTCTGTAGGTGACGATAAGATGCTTGCTCTTCATTTAGTAGGCGCCACAGATTTACAAAGGCGAAATATGCTTGACAAACTTGGTATCCTTCCATAATGAAAGGAATAGTGTGTTGGATGGGGAGCCAGCAGTGCATATAACTTAAATTGACTATGGCAAGGCTTTTGTCACTGTGTCAACATCGTCGCAGGCGAACTGATAAGTATAGACTAGGTAACGGACAATGAGATGGTTAGAACATTTACTGGCTCAGTGAGATGGCTCAACAACTGGGCTTAAGGGATTGTGATCAGTGGCATGAAGTCCAGCAGAAGGACGGTCACAACTAGTGTACCCCGGGGGTCCGTACTGGGGCCAATACTATTTAACCTCTCCATTAGTGACCTGGACGATGGGGCAGAGTGCACCCTCAGCAAGTCTGCAGATGATACAAAACTGGGAGGCGTGGTTGATGCACCAGATGGTTGTGCTGCCATTCAGAGGGACCCAAACAGGCTGGGTATCAAGAAATGAACCTCATGAATTTCAGCAATGGGAAGTGCCAATTCCTGCACTTGGAGAGGAATAACCCCAAGCAGCAGTACAGGCTGAGGCCCAGACAACTGGAAAGTGGCTTTGCAGAGAAGGACATCCAGGTCCTGATGGGCAACAAGTTGAACATGAGCAAGCAATTGTGTGCACCCTTATGCCAACAACGTCCTGGGCTGCATCAGGCGGAGTGTTGCCAGGAGGTTGAGGAAAGTGACCTTTCCTCTCAACTCAGCACTGGTGAGGCCGTATCTGGAGTGTTGTGTCCAGTCTGGGTTCCCCAGTACATGAGAAACACACGGGAGCAAGTCCACTGAAGGGCCACAAAGATGCTTAATGGACTGAAGAATCTGCCATACAAGGAGAGGCTGAGAGAGCTGAGTCTGTTCAGCCTGGAGAAGAGCAAGGCTCAGGGGCATCTTATCTATGTGTGTACATACCTGAAGGGAGTGTGTAAAGAAGATGGAGCCAGTCTCTTCCCAATGGTGCCCAGTGACAGGACAAGAGTCAATGGGCACAAACTGAAACACAAGAAATTCTGATTAAGCATAACATTATTTTTTTTTCCTGTTGAATTGATCAAACACTGGAACAGGGTACTCGGAGAGATTTTGGGGTCTCCGTTCCTGAAGATATTTAAAACTGGGTAGACATGGTCCCAAGAAACCAGCTCTAACTCACCCTGCTTGACCAGGGGGATTGAACTAGACAGTCCAACCTCAGTGATTCTGTGACTCGCTGAAACCATACTGTCGTGGTTTTGGCCGGTTTGGCCAGTCGGAACGACAGATGGCCCTCCCCCCGCCTCTCTCCTCAGAGAGGAGAGGAAGAGATAAGGAGATTTAC
>VYZM01006637.1:167926-233111 GCA_013398915.1 Dromas ardeola | reverse complement strand
GGATCGCGATCGAAGGCAGACGAACAGACAGGGTCCTCCTCAGACGTCGGCCATTGAAGAAAACGCGCGAGCCAGAGCCCCCTTGTCCCTTAGCTCTTATACTGAGCGTGATGCATATGGGATGGAATACCGTGTTGGTCAGTTTTGGGTCACCTGTCCTGTCCGCTCCTCCCTATAGGTGTGACCCCTCTACGCTTCTCCGCTTCCAACCCTCTAACGGGGCAAACAGAGAAGTGAGCTGACCTTGGTTGTTATAGCAATAAGTATAAGCAAGAGCCCCTGTGCATACCATTCCTTGGTATAATCAGGTCTTATCACTCTGCGAGTGAACAGTTTCTGAACAATATGCTGCTAATTTCAGACTTTAGTCAGTTAGAAGAGGCCCAGCTAAAAAGTAAAATTACAAATCAGAAAATTGGTTCCGTTTTACCTCAAACCAGGACACACACCTACACCATAATGCTGACACAGACACTAAAATGAACTATAAAATATTGTGGCGTCCAATGCACAGGAAGGAACTAAAATTCTAGATTTGGCCCCTACAATACCAGTACGAGGCCTGGGAGAGCAGGACGGCTCAGACAGGGATCCACAGCAGTCAGCGTATTGACATTCCCACACTCCCACCTTGCACGTGTGTCCTGGCTCTCTGGTGAGAGAGATTTCTTCTGCAAACTGATCCACTGCAAAGCAAAAAGAGATGTTGAGATTCATTGAGTCAAGAAGAGCTAGCAAGAAGGATCATGGATCCTTTGGCGAGGGAGAGCCCTGAGTCTGGGTTCTTGTCGTAAGGATGCACAACGCAGAAATGATCTGGGAACAGTGACTAGAACTGAAGCATCCCTTTCTCAGGTGTCTGTATTGCTGGGTTATGGACTCTTGTTTGCCCTCCTTTGGCTACAGCTCTGTATGGAGATGTGGCTCAGCTCCAGTGAGAAGGGCACAGGCATATCCTTTTTCTCAAAAGCCTGTAATTTTGGTTGAGAATCTTTCTGGGAAGCAGAGGTATACATTTGAACTCTCCCAAGATGAGGTGAATGTTAAGCCCAGATCTCCCCCTCTCTGGCTGAGAGCTTTAGCCACAGAGAAGCAGGGCAACTTCTGTACTTTTGAAGGAAAGCTGCAGCATCTGCTGTGTTTTTCAGGGCACTCATTCATTTTGTTGGGTGTCAGCTATGCTAAGGATGTCAGAGAATGTCTCAGAAATGCCAGGTTTGAGATCTGATTTTTGCTGAAGCATGTGAGAGAGGCAACAAGCCCTGTGGAGATATCAGCAAGTTAAGTCATGTGCTTTAGGTGCTTTAAAACGTGATGGACAAACACGGCACGGTAGGTGGCACTCAGGATCACATGGTGATCACATGGGGAGCCTTGACTATTTCTTAGTCCTGTGTGAGGTGCCCTGGTTCCTTGGTGACTTCACCCTGGTCAGCCTGCCCAGGGTCACATTTCTGCATGATCGTATGATTCCAGCAAGTCATCATTTTTACCTTTGAAAACCACCCTAGATGGCTACCTGAGCACCATATGCTCAAAAGTCCTTCTTATGGTCTTGGAATGTGTTTTGTTTTTTTTCTTTTCTTTCTTCCCCAGATGTGTACAGCCCCTGGTGAATACAATTCATGGGGACAAGTAGTGCATCATATAAGATTTGGAGCAGATAGGAGAAGATACCATTGCCCTACATATCCGGCAGATGTTCAGATCTCCCCATTCTGTTCCCAGGTACTTTGGTCTGTATCAGGAGCAAGCCCATCAAATTCTGCCCGCAGTGCCTTTTATCCCCTTTATTATTCCTCAGCTCTAACCCACAAGACATTTCAAATATTAGAAATGGTTCAGTGCATAATGGTTTTCAAAAACATGCTGTATCTCTGTCTAAATGAGAAAAATAAATATCTAGGGAGCTTTTGCACATGTCAACAGTACTCAGTGAAGCAATATGTGTAGGCAGCACTGGAAACAGTGACAAAGTGAGTATCTGTGCATAACTTGGTAATAATATCATCACCGTCTAGACAACTCAACAATTAGCATCCAGACATACCGAAGCCTTCTTTAAGAAGTCTCCAACAATAAAAAAATATGCCTCCATGGGGAAGAAAGCCACAGCTCTCTCTCTGCTACCTTGCACATGCACATTTAAGTTTAATTTCATTTAAAAGGTTGCTTTCTAAGATGAGCCGCTTTTCTCAAGGCCACTGTTGAGTGCATGTTTGCAAAAACTACAATTGATGAAGATCTTCCTGTTAAAACATCTGTTTTAATATTCTCTGTGTATAACAGTCGCTAGGCAAAACTCTGTTTGATATGGTAATTCCTATGTACTTCCTGGGCTGCTTCTCCTTTTTTATTTGTTTTGAAAAATGTTGTCTTCAAAACTGTACCAATATTGGGAAAAACTCAGGAAAAATTAAGACTTTTTGCACAAGGCTATGACTTCCAGTGGCACATTTTTAAAAGCCCTATCCCAAGACTTGACTTTTCTCTAATGCACAGGCCCAAGTCTGGTCTCACTTCCTGATTTTTGCCTGTCAACCGAAGACAGCTATATTACACAGAGATAAGCCCAAGGCAAAAGCAGAATGATGCCCTCAGATTTTATTGACACAGGAGTTCTATTGTCTGTGCTGCAGACTTTGTCCCAGAAGGGCGCAAGCAGAAATGATATTAGATCCTTCTTATCCAGAGGACTGATACACAGAGGGAGGCAGAAAATTCTGCAAAACCCCTGGTTATTCCAGCTGAAGGCAAGGCTTATCTCTTCCTACCTCTCATGACTCCGCCTCACTAAGGGTTGCAGCCACCTGGGAGCCTTTGTCAACAGGACCTGGTTCTGGCTGGGGGCACCATGAACCCTCCTGGAAGGGTTAGGGCTAGGCAACACAGCTGCAGCGTGGAAAAACTCATGCCACCTAGGAACGCAGTGAGGAGTCCCTGTTTCACATTTAAAGCAGTGAAAATGTGTGTGTGTGATTGCTAATGACATCAGCAGCACCTTCATTGCAGCAACTGGTAGCGATGATGGCAAAGGCACGTTTTCCTTCAGTGGTCAAACGCCAAGACAAACAGGAATGCTTTAAGTCATCACTACCTTTCCATTCCACATAAGGTGAACTATGTTGGGAAACAGGGTCCCAAGGTGCCTTTAGTCCCTTGGTGGGTTGCAGGCCAATCATGGAGTTGGCTTTTAATTCTTCCTCATTTTGAGGACCAGCCCCAAAGTGCTCAAACTGTGTATCATACTCTGCCGCTGCTCTGAGTGCATCTGATGGCTTCACAGCTCCTTTTCCCAGTGAGCAATATGAGCAATAACCCAAAGATGTAGAAAGGTCGTCAGAAAATCACAAGGCAGTTACAAAAAGACATTTCTGTTCAGTACTTCCCACTGACATAAAATAGGAGGAGGGCGAAGTGGTTCAGATTAAACCGGTAGTTGGCCCTGCAGTTTTTGGAAGTGGGAGAAACCACGTGCTACATTTTTCATGTCTGTTAGCATAAGCTCTTTGTTCTTAGCACTGTCAATGTCTCCAAGGTAGACAGGGCTTAAAAAATATGTGTCTTTTCCTTGGGCAGTTCAGCCTGACTGCAACATCCATGGAAATGCTATACTCATGAAATCAGGAGGGTCAATAGTTGAGCTAAGTATATCTAAAGTTTGTTTATGACTAGGAGAAAAGACATGCAAGTGAAACTCCCACCCCGAGTTCTGTAGATGACATGAACATTTTGTTGAAATGTCTTTCCACACCCAGTGGTAAGGAAAAAAACAGTGGTCAGTATTTCAGAGGTTCAGACTTGGGAGGAGATAGGACTCACCAGCGCTTGCTGTGCTCCAGCTTGAAGCCAAGTTTAGATATGAACAACTGAATATAGCGCAGTAAAAGGCTAATCGCTGTCCCCCCTTACCTCCCCAGCCCTGTATTTGAGCCCCCTTAGGATCAGCTAATCAATGACAAGCTTGGATAGGCGATGAGATAACTCTGTATGTGTGTGTATGTGCATGTCTGTAGGGAAAATGTCCTCCTGACCACCTATGGTCAGCTAACTGCTGATTATTTTCCCTGCAAATGAGAAAACACAAAATCTTCTTCGGTTCCCCCAAATGATCTAGATTTTTTCCTTGCTGACCCAGGAAGCCACACACCATACATTTCTGCAGGTACTTCACTTACAGTGCAGGCTGAACACTGACCATACTAACAAGCATCCATGGTCCCCTGGAGAGATCCATCTAGGAAGGCTTGTGGTGTTTGCATTGAGTTTCAGGAATCCTTTTCACTCCCCTGGCCTCCTGGCTTGTTACCCAGTGACACCAACCTGTATTTAACTGTGCTCATTTCCCTTGAGGGAGAAGGTCAGGCAATTGAAGAGGAGCCTGAAACCATCATGCCAGTATAAATGTCCACTTATCTTGGGGAATCCCAACACGTGGCTGCTACAATGGGTGGCATGTCCCTCACTGGCCGTCGCCCACCCCTTTCTGCTTTCACATTCGGTGGGCGATTCTGCAGGAGGAGAGGGAGAAGGGATTATGGCTGTCATGACAGGTGGATGCTCCTCACATGCCTCCACTACAAGTTGCCTTTCCCAGACCAAGTACCTTGTTGTTTGCTCGCCCACTGTATTTTTTCAGAGGGCACCCTCTGGTACGCTGTAAGATGTTTCTGTCACAACAATTTTCCATGTCTTGAGAGAGACAGTTTTCTTTGCGGGAATGCCCACAGAATGGGAAATATTTTGTCTGAGTTTCATTTTCGTTGTGGTTTGCTTAGGCTTTAATATGTACATCAATTCTGACAATACGTTGTTTTCTTTGTTCCTCATTTAAAAACATAAATGTCCGCCTGCAAAATGTAAGGCAGTAATTGCACAGAGAGCAGCTGCTGTCTTACAAAAGCTCCTTTTCCCTCTTGATTAGGCTGGTGGTGTCCTGTGCTGTATTTTTCTCCCCAAGCTGGTGGGCTGGTGTACGTCAGGGGCCCGGTGCTTCCTGAGCATTTCTTCCCCGGCCTCCTTCAAAAGGCTCCTTGTGTGACATGGCTGGATGCTCTTCAAGAAATCGGCACAGGACTCACTCCTGAAACTAACTCTGTGAGACACTTGACCATCGCTGTGTTCAGTGTTGCTCTGGAAATGAAGGCATCATTGATCAAGTATTGGCAACCTGTACTCCTGATGAACATCACGTACCCGACGCTGAGTTTCTCATGTAGCAAGATAATCCTTCACCTCAAGGAAGTGCACAGGACTTGGGACTCCAGTTTGTCTGAGGGCTCTGAGGTTCTTTATGATATGTGGGGAAGAGTGAATTCCAAGTGCAGTTGTCCCATTTGGGGTTTTAGAGAGTGTGAAAGCTGAAGAAAAAAGCAGTGAGGCCATCAGTGTGTCTAATTGGGGTGGCAGGTAAGAAAAGCCCTCCGTGTTAGTGCTGCCTTTTGGATGTCAAAGCAGCCCTGGAATGCTTTCCCTGATGTCAGGAGAAGCATGTGTCTTGGCCATTGATCTGAAGTCTTTTTATAAGGGAAATGCTCTAGTCTGGAAAATTATTATACTGCTTCACAGACATATTTGTGAAATCAGAACATCACCACGTAGGACATTATTTCATCTCTGCATACCTTCAGACTTTCCCCCTAGACCATTTGGGGAACACTTCAGACAATGCAGAAGCATCTGAGGAGGCCAAAGGAGGGCAGGGAGGCAGAGAGGAACACTGCTTCCCAACTCAGAGTGAAAACAATGGCCCTGTTCCAGACAAGATACTGGCCTGAAGAAAAGAAGGAAGGAGACACTTGGTTTTAGCATCTTTCCCACTCTTGGGTGACGTGCAACCAGCTGTTGCCTTCACAGTCTTTAGGAAGTGCAGTGCACACTTTAATTCATCATGGGCTGCTGCTCTGGGAGATTGGGTCGAGAAGGGATCAGTGAAGCAACTCCCAGACCAAGTTTTCAAACAATCAAAGCACAAAGACATCCTTGAAAAGCTCCTCATTAGAGAGTTATTTGAAACTTAGCTTGTCCGTATAAGTAAAGGATAGAAAACTCCTTACCAATTCTTTCAGCGCAGCTTGCAAAAAATAATAAAAAAAAGCCCTTATAACTGACTCATGTTCCTTTAAGAGGGGTTTCCTATCAAATCCCTTGTGATCCTAGTTGCTGAAGGCAGCAGATTCCAGAAAAACTTCTTTCACCAATGGATACAATTCATCCTATTAAAAAAAAAAAACCCGACGCTGGCTGTCCTGACTGTGTAGGTGGGTGAGAAAATGTTAACAGCTGCACTCACGAATCTCCACTGGAGGAACAAGCTGCCAAAAATACTTGTACTGTGAACAACTGTTCTAAATTTGGTTACCTGCTTTATATTACTCAGTAGTCGGGCTCTCTTCTTGCTCTTATCCTATTAGGTACGTAAAGCACAAACGCAAACCCCTTTCCATCAAAGACAGATGATTCCACAAGCTGTCATCAGGAACCTGGGGAATGGCAGCGTTTGCTACACAATCAAGGGTTTGCAGTGTTTTTGACAAATGAGGAGGAAGCAACTCATTTGGCTCTCGGGGAGCTCTGACGACAGCCCTGCGGGAGAGCTGAGCCTGAGGGTGACGGAGGGCTGAGGCACTCTGCCCCCCCTGAGACTGGAGCCCCAGGTCCTGCTCCTTCATCGCTGCATGAGCTGGGAGAGATGGTGGGCTGCCACCTCACCCTGCAGAGACCCCCCATGTCAGTCCTTGGCTCCTTGAGCGATGGATCACGCACATCCAAATACACGCCTTGGGGCTGAGCTGGAAGACTAATGCCAGCGTGAGAAGGGTTTGTCTTCTTCTTGGTGACGGAGGAGGACACTTGTACCTTAACCCCATTGAAAGATGCCAAGCTACCCTCCCATTCATTACCCAGAGCACTTCCACTTTACTGCTGCCCAGTGCCCTGTGGTTTGCAACCACAACTTCTGCTGTGGCTGGCTGAGAGCTCACTGCAGCAGAGATGGTCTGGTATGGGGGTATTCACCTGGTACACTGTGTTCTCATATTTGACTGGGAATCACCCTCGTGCCATGGTGCAGCACTGCCAGTACTAACAAATTGCTGAGTTCGCTGCAAAACATATTTTTTTCCCTTTTTTAAAAAAGGATACTTTGCCACTGAGACGCAATAACTGGTGTTGCTTATGGACCGCATCTTTAGCCTGGGTTTGTTTTTGTTTTTTCAAAACGTAGCCTGCAATTTTCTGGATGAAATGCTTTGTTCTCAATTAACTGTAGATGCAATTTAATGAGTAGGCCAAGCGGTGGTAGTTAGGCACATAACCAACATCTGGAATGTGCAGGATTAGTGGCTTAGTTAAGACCCTTTAATTAAAATGAGGTCATTCAGTCCTCCCTTCTCTCTTCGTGCAGATGATGTATGTTTAATACTGAGCACTTGCTGATATGTTATTAGGATCACATAAGCTGTCTATTAAGTACCAAGGAAATTGTGGCTTTGATGTGTCAGGTACCTAATGAAGATGAAATTCAGGCTGGGAGCGGTATCATGTCAGAGTGTAGAAAAGATCTTTCTGCAAGCTTTGCTCAGTCTTTCATATACAGCTCATTGCTTCAGTAAAAAATCTGTCAGTAAACTCTCTTTCTAGGACGGTCACAGAAGGTGCCCATTTAAGGAGCACTAACACATTATTCAGATACTCTGGATTGCAGTGGCTGTTCGCAGGACCCCTTGAGCATCTCTTCCCCCTCCGTAACATGGCTCAGGGAATGCCCTGTAATTGGCACATTTCTCAAATGAAATCTGGAACTGTTCTTCCAAAGTCCATAGCAGTCTTGGCCAGTGATTGGTAGCTAACGTTGTCCTAAATAGAGTCCAACTTGGCAAACAGTGGTTTTTCCATTTATCTTTATTCTTTTTTTTTGGAGATGACAGTTGTCCCACCTCTGGAGCAAAGCGAGGCGGGCAGAAATTGACCTTTCCTACCTAACTGTCTGGAAGGGAGATGTCCCCCCTGAACTTGTCATCCAGGCTCCCTCTGTTGTCAACGAGGAGAAATAAGCATGGGCGATTCATCTCACCTGTCCAGGACGCCTGGCTTGGCTTGAGGTAAATTGTCCCCTGGTAGAGTCTTTCTCTCCATCTCCCTCCCCGGGAGGGGACCTGGACTGTGTGTGTAGCTTTGAACATTAAGTCAGAGGTTGTCTAAAGTGCTGTGTACTGATGCACCCTGCAGATAGCTGCAGCTCAGCCCGGTGTAGAGACCTTCTTGCTGGGGCAGCCCGGCTGTGCCTCAGTTACTCCAGCTGGTGAAGGGCGAGCTGGGGCTGCCGTGGGTCCTGCATCAGGCTGATAGTCCTGGCCAGGAAGCTGCGCCTCTGGTCCCAGAGCAGGAGGCAATGAATCTCGTAGTATCTCCACAAGAACAGTGACATTTTAGTTAGGGCTTCATGTCTATCAGTCACTTGTGGCAGGGTAGGAAATGTGTGTGTGTATGTGCAGGAGAGGACAAGAAGAAAATTCAGGCCTTTGTGCAGTGTTATAAAATTACCATGTGGTGCTTAGAAAATGCTCATACTGCAAAATTCTCAGACTTGTACCGACTGATCAGACAACATGATGTCAGTATCAGCCTGATAGCCAACCTGCATCAGGAAATAACTCCTCTGACGCTGGTAGGTTTGTGCCATGCTGATGCTGGGGTTGATAGAAGTCATGCAATACACACCAAAAAACCCCCAGTGAGACTGGTGCAGGTCATCAGGACATAGAGCGGCTCAAGTTAGACCAGTGGCTACAACTCTGTGGTATACGTTGTGCCCAGGTGCTGTGGTTTGGCTTTGGGTCTGCAGGTGCTTGGTCATCAGCTGTATCTGAACAGCACTTAGTTCACCTTGGGGACTGGAGGAATAACAGCTCTGTGTTACATTTACTCCTCCCCTCCTTCTGAATCTCAGCCTTGAGGCTGATGTAGTTTACACTTGTATGCTTCTGACCTTAGAGAGGTATTCCAGCATCTGGGGATGCCACCCATATTTTCTGGCCCCAGGTATGACCCAGCAGACAGGGACCTCTTTGCAAGTACCCAGACTGAGCCTCTGCATGTCTTCACATGGGACAGACGCCCACCCCATCCTGGAGACATCTTTTGGACCACTTTGCCCCACAGTCTTGGTAAAAGTCTGTCCTGCAGGAGCCAAATGCAACCTGCCTATTAGATGTGTGCAAGAAAACCTTGTGTTATGAGTGTATGTGCAAGGAAGCAGGCAGGTTGTCGCTCTGCTAATCCAGTATTTGTGAGTTCAGTGTCAAATGAAAATAAATGGCAAGAGGGCAATCTGACATATATGGACATACGTAATCAATGAATGAGCCTGCAAAGTACAGGACAGAAGAAGCCTCACGCTGCTGATGCTGTTGAGGGGATGCCTGTGCCCTGCACTTGGATTTGGGGACAGCTAGGGAGATACAGACAGGCTGCAGGAAATAGTAGTTAATGGGCTGAATTTCTCTCATGCTCATTCTGTCTCTTAGACATGAATGGGATTCTCCTAAGATAATATCAGAGGACTGCAGATAATTTTGTGAGTGCAGAAAGTATCCAGTATTCCTACCAGCGGCCAGGCTGGCAAACTTTGTTAATAAAATCCATGGACACTGTGACAATTAGTGAAAAAAATACAGGCTTTTATTTTCTGTTGCCTACCCCTCCCTCCTCTTCTCTTACAGGGGACCCTTAGGAACTGCAGGAGCTGCTAAATCTCCATCCTTAGAAGAACAGCAGACACAGGCCAGAACTGACTTTGTTAACTTTAGAAATACTTTTTTTCCAAGAGTCTGCAGACATCCAGCAAGCAAAGGCTTTGGTTTTATTAGCTCATCACTATGTCAAGATCCTACAAGAAAGTCATGCTACCATTATCTATACAAAATGAATTAGATGCGGGAATGAAAAGGGCTTGAAAAGGTAAAGACAGATACACATTTAGTTTCCTAAATGTCAGAATGAGGCAGCTTCTGTCTTCTGTCATGATACTGAAGAAAAATGTTTTATTACTCTCGTGGTTTAATTTGTTAAAACTATTTATGTCCACAAGACAGGCATTGTCTTCCGTGTCTTTAAATGATCCTAAACCCCAGAGGAAATAAGAATTAAATGACTGAAAAATTAAAAAAAATAGTCTTTTTTTGTAGAAGATTTTGTTGGAGGCGGTGCTTGTCTGGCCAATTTCTTTACTTGTGCAGGATGAGAAACATTAATGCTCCTTTTGTAATGGTGGGACATGCAGAGGAAAGGGATTAAAAAAATAAGAATGGAAAAAAAAATTAAAGTAAAGATTTGATTTCCATTCAAGCACAAAAATCCACAACTGAAATTGCGCTTCCACCTCAGCAACCCTTTTATGGGATCTTGGATGCTTAGGGATGTTTGTGTAATTGCTTCTTGTAAATGATCTTCTACTCTGCAACACTTTACAGTAAACCACTTTCCTTTGCCATCTGTTATCCAGTTGTTTTAACTGGGTTTCCAGTTATTTGTATCAGTCATTTACAAGAACCTTTTTAACCTCCATAAAATGAAATAATTGAAGCCTATCTTCTTGACTCCTTTAGCATAGGGTTGATATGTGTTTTAAAACTGAGAGTCTGAGGGTTAAAATTCAGCGTGTGATAAAGAAACAGTAATTTGTAAATCAGCATTGAGCAACCTGGCATTGCCAAAATTCTTCTTTCTGAAAGCTCTGAGCTTACATGTTTAATTGGAGAAAGCAGTCTGGGGGACCTGCAGATGATTTTTCATCTCTAGGTCACTTTCTGAACATGTCCCATTATCAGCCACTGGCTGGTCAATGCAAATTAATTTAGCGACTGAACATATGGTTTGTCAAACACAGAGGTGCTTCATGCCTTTCCATAAAACTGGGTTCAGTGACAGTGAAATGTCTGAAGACTGGGAGGTGAGGAGTTAAGACGTCCTGCAGCCTGCCGGAGGCTATCCCCAGGGTGGAGCAGGCTCAGACAGAGGGTGGCTTTGAGGCCACGAAGGCATCTGTAGTACAACTTCACAACAGATAGAGTCATTTTAAGAGCGGCTGAGAGAAGACAGCCTTTTTCTCCACCTCCCTTTCCTGTTATCTACCGCAACATAACGGCCTCTGCTCCTCCTCCCTTTCCCCTCACATCGGTGACATTTGCAGTTCAAAAATGACTAGCACGTGGAGGCACTTGCTGGGGCACACACGTATACTGACCTATGCACTCACATGGTGCCAGAAATGGGACTCTGGCCATCTGCCATCCAAGAGCCACCATGGGAAGCCCCATATTTCGGGGCAAGAGGAGGAACGTGCCGATGTTATCGCTGCGGGAGGAGCTGACCCTGCTCTGAAGGACCACGGTGCTGGAGCTGCTGTACCGCGGCTTCCCCAGGGAAGATGTCCTCAGCACAGACACGCTGCCTGGCACAGTGTCAGGAAAGGGCTGGGCGGAGAGCCTGCCTGCCTTCCCAGTGGGAAATGAGAAACACCAGCAAGCCGCAGCCGGGCACGCTGTGGCCACCACGGCGGACTGCAGGGAGAAGATTTGGCATGGGGCACACCAGCCCTCCCTGGCTGCAGCGTGCCCCCTCTCCCAGCCCACCCCTGGTATCTTGAGGCAGGCATGCAAACAGCCTCCTGTGCACCTCATGAGCTGCCCCCGCCCCCCCTTTCCCTGTTATCCTGGGGGGTCTCATCCCCTCGGGGCAGGGATGAAGGGCATCCTCTGCCCTGGTCCATCGTGCATGGAGACTAGCTCCCACTAGGGAGAAGCAAGGGCTTCACTCACCCATGATTTCAGGGGGAAAAGAGGGAGGCAAACTCATCTTGCCTCCCTTGAAGTGTGCTGGCACAGTGCGGGCTTGCTTGTTCGTGGGGAAGCGGGAATGTTAATGGGTTTGCTTTCTGCTCGGGAGAGACAGTGGAAAGGAAAAAGGCCAGCAGGAGGGAGAAAAAGAAATCCAGTGCAATTACAGGGTGACAAGTAGAGCAGGGGAAAAATCAACATGAAGACAGCGTTAAAAAAGAGAGAGAGAGGGAGCGAAGAGGAAAAAAGGATCTAATATGAAATTAAATATAGTGCCTATACTGCGTCCTGGGTACGGGCTGCGCAGAGGGAGCGCTTCGTCCATAATTCATACAGCAGGCTTCCTTTCAGCTAGGAAAACAGATTCCTTTCTTTTTAAATTGAATAACAGTTTTAAAAACACGAATTGCAATTACAGGCAATAAAAGCATTCACAAACTCGAGCTTGCCCAGCGGGCCGTGGGGAGACAAAGCCCAGCAGCAGGGACCTCCACGCTCT
The DNA here is from genome assembly GCA_013398915.1 of Dromas ardeola. Taxonomy (NCBI): domain Eukaryota; kingdom Metazoa; phylum Chordata; class Aves; order Charadriiformes; family Dromadidae; genus Dromas; species Dromas ardeola. The sequence goes on along the minus strand of VYZM01006637.1, from coordinate 220,775 downwards.
CGCCGCCACCGCCAGACCTCTCCAGAGCTGGCAGCCACCATCACCAGCAGGTTTATCATACACCATTTCTCTGCAAATAGGCGAAGAAACACAGCCGTCCGAACAGCATCTGTGTCCAGTTGAGTTTCACCTCAGCCAGAGAGGGGACGGAGTGGGTATCAAAAGCCTGTGAACAAAGAAGAAAATCATGTTCCAAATGTTCTGAGTTTTCTGAGTATTGGTAAAAATAAGAGCAATCTTCAGAGTAAAAACAAAGTAGTCAGCATATTTTTTTTATTTTAACCAAGCTGACATTTATGAGAATATTTTGAGAGTCTCTGACGATAATAAAACACATTAAGAGAGTGAGCATCACAGTGCCAAAATGCAGCATTGTGGAGATGTCCTTACAAGAATGCATTGTTCCCGAGGGACACCATCCCGCTCGTGTACACACAACAGCAAGTTGAATATTTGGTAGGTGAACTTCCAGATGCCTCAAGTCAATGGGAGGCTTGCTATTGACGTCAGTGGAGCTAGAGTTTCACTCCGTAACTGGTGGCAGACATTGTGAAATATTTTCTAACTGCATTTTGCTGTTAAACATGACCAACTTTTCTCCATCTGTGCGTGGTTCCCCTTTGCTCTGCCCCAGTCCATCACATCCGAGCTGCGTCCTGCAGCCTTCACTCCAGAGCAGGGTAACCCTCCTCCTTCCCATGGTGCTGAGTCAGCATTTAACAGGGGCATTATTGTCCTCCAATCTGCGTTATGCAGATTATTTTACTATGAAAATTCATAATTTGGGAAGAGCATATGGTTCTGATTCAAACTGGAGTCTGCATTTGATCCTGATGTAAACAGACCAGCTTTGGACTCAGCGACTCCCACCATTTGGCAAATAGCAAATATTTCGGATCCCTTCCAGCTCTCCCCGGAGTGTATGGGAGGGAGGCTTGCCATTGATTTCAATAGTAGCAGGCTCTAGTGAAATAGAATATTATAGAAAACAAGATATCCCTGTAATCCTTCAAATTTAGCTCTTCAATGGGAAAAAATCAGAGCGGCAAATGGAAAGAACTGGACAAAAAAAGCACCAAAAGACGAGAAGGGGAGAGGCAATGGAGCGTGGCAGAAAAGAAGAAAGTGCAGAAAAGTAAGAAAGCAAATTGGCAGGGGAGAAATATAAGGGAACAGAGGAACACAGGCAGATAATATTTTTTAAAAAAACCCAAACAACAAAACCCAAACCCAGGAAAAAAGCAGAACCCAAGAGACAAAGAGCAAAGAACTATATTTTTTGGTGGGTGTGGAGAGAGAAAGAAAGAGGAAGTAAGGCAGAAGGAGTCCCAGGTCTGATGCAGCAAGATAAATGTTAAACACATATTTATGCACAAGTAGTGCACTGACAGGCCTGGAGTTAAGCACATACTTAAATGCCTTGCAGAGCAGTGACAAAATAAAACTATGCAGAGGAGGGAGAAGGTCAGAAGGGAAGAAACGTATATCTAGCACTTTTAAAGAAAAAGTGTCTATAAGAAAGTAAGGGGATAAAGACATCTTTTCCATCCCTTAGGGTGGGGGTGAGGGGGCCAGAAACAATGGAAGAGGAAAGGGCACTGTTTTTAACATAACTATAATAAGAAAGTTTCTGATTTCTTTATACGTGTCTGGACCCCTAAGCTTTATTTGAACCTATATCCTAACAGAAAATAAGCCTTGGGAAGATGGGCTTCATTGAAGTAAGAATTATTCTTAGATTGGTTTTACCTTGAGACTGATAAAGCAAACAAATATCTTCTGCCTATTTCCTACGTGGTGGTGTGTTGCTGTGTTTTTGGCTCTTGCCAATTTTATCAACCGGAGATAAGCATCTTGCAAAGAATTTAAGTGGTTTCTCCTGTGCCCATGAGCAGGCTCTGGTGATGTCTACCCACCAGAGCTGCATTGCAGATTGGAAGAGACAAGGTGGTGGCCAGCTCTGGTTTCTCTTCTCATGTGGCTTAATGGGAAGTGGGTAGTCTATGGCTGAAGCCAAGAAATTTGCAAGCTGCATGGGATTTTCTGACTACAAATGTGCTCATGAATGTCACAACCTGTTGGCTTTGTTGAGGACTGCTACAGCTGTGCAACTATGCCTTCTCTGCACTGGCCTCATGAGAAAAAAGTAGAAAGCATAAGTTCCTTCCTTTTTTGCTTTAAAGCAAACTCAGACACAGTACATGTTGTCTGCCTTTATCAGCAGCTGTGTCATACTCGGTTCTGTATTCTGGAAAAAAAACTTACCAAACTATATCATAAATTGATTAAGCAGAAACAAATTGGGAGAACCTAGGAACTGCAGAATACAACCTCCACTGTGCTATTCTACCAAAAAAAATCCAGCTTCCCACTAGTAGCATGAATGTTATTCTTAATAGCTGCTTGAAATTTCCACATACTCATAAAATTCCTTTAAAAAAAGACTCATTAGAAACACTGAGGAAATGGATTTAAAACAAAACAATTTTTCTCCACACCTCTGGGCTGACATTTCTTGGCAGCTGAAATTTCAAGCACTCTCAGCGAAGTTAACAGAAAAGAAAACTAACTCTTTGTATATTCTAAGAGCAAATCCTTATTTCACTGAGACTGTTGCAGTAAAGACTATCTCCATTGCCTTGGAGATGCGGGTACAGACAACCCTCATCCAACTAATCTGCCTGACAATTATGAGCCAGGACTCATTAACATTTTAAGTGAGGTCATCTTTCTCTGAAAAAAATAACAAAAGCCCTTCTCCTTAATCAAACTCACACCATTCTCTGGGAAACTGACTTCGTATTTTTTCCAGTGCTGCCCCTCATGCATAGGAGAAGTTCTTTGTAAACACCCTGAATTTTACCTCATTATTTTCCTTTGTAGCATCAAAACTCCCCTTCAACATGATGCCTACAGAAAGTTTGACAGAGATTAGACCAATCCCATGGTTTACGATCCTGATCTGTGCTCTTTGCTATTGTTTTCCCCACGTGTCTCTATCCATCTGCTGTCTGCCTCACAGGTAGACTGAACCGTAGCAGAGATGCTGGAGCGCAGACTACAACGCTGGCATAAGGTGTGACCATGGCATTGCCTCTTGGTTTCTGCAGGGGAGAAAGAGCTCTTACTCCCACTGTTGGTAAAAAGGGAAAAGTACTGCTCCAGACAGTTTCGTTGGCATATGCCATTGACCCACAGTTCCTGCCATTAGCACTGGCACATTTTAACTCTGGTGGGTGAGGTATCCCAAAGAGGCCCCAAGAAGGACAGGAACTCTTGTTCTGGGCAAGGATCTCATTTCCAGACATCCCGGTCAAGGGTTATGGATTGTCTCTCTCTGCCATGAAGACTTCAGCGCAAGAGGTGACACAGATTCAAAGAAAATGTTGCAAGTGACAACCCTGCAGAGGAGCAGAGCAAAGATGAGATTGTCTTTTAAAGGCAGCTGAAGTGGTGGTGGTGGGTATTGCTGGCACAACAGAGCAATCACATTTTTTCTGGCTTGAGGAAGGTGCTGTTTGCTGTGTGGTGGTTGGTGATTCAGAGGGAGCACAGCCATGTATTGGTTTCTGTATGTTTCCATTGGGCACCAAGGGGAGGGTGCTAGAGCTGTAATTGTCCACGATCCTGGAAAGACGTAATGACTCTGTGTGTTTGTACATCACTGACAAGGCTGAGACCTGCCCCCAAGTCAGGGGCCACACAGAGGCACCTGACTTGGAAGCTCTGAGTCCCTCTCTAGATACGCGTCCCTCATGCACGTTGGTCCATCAAAGGTATGAATTCTCCTGTGGTGATTTTGCCATCTTTCACAATTTTATTGAAAATCTAGCTCAGCTCAGTTTTTAACTTAGGTACCCCAGGTAAGCACCTAAGTGAGTGGTCCCATAAGTGACAGTGTTTCATACGGGAGTGTATATTTGAGGTTCCAGTCTGCTGGGTAGACAGACACCCAAGTTATTTATGAGCAAGGTGTGATTCACCTATGTGAATTCACCTATGTGAATCTCCAGAGAAATTAATTTAACATTGATAGATCTAAAAAGAGAGGGAGATAGTAGTCAGATTGCTTACGTTGGAACAGAGGAGACTTCACCTTGAGATCCAGGTACAATGAGCATGCAAACATTTTACACAAGGCAGAAACAACTCCAACAGCAGAGTCTCAAGGAGAAAGCAAATACAGGGCCCCCAAAAAGGCAGAGTTAAGGCAACTTGCTAGGAGGTAGGAAATGGAAAGGGGAGTTCATGATCTTCTGGAAGAAAAGTGATTTGAGCCTGCATTTTCCACATTCTTGTATGTGCTCGAGGGTTGAGAGAGTGGGGAAAAGGGCCACATTTCTCCCCCTCCATCCACGTTTTGTGTGAGGTCCGCTCTCATAGTTGCACTCATAAAGTACTGGTGGGATAGGGCCCAGACTTTGAGACCAATTGTGATCACTCAATTTGTGAATGCCTACAGTGCTTTTTTATTTGTTGGACTGCTCATTATGGCCAAGATATAAAGAATAACATGTGAGTCTGTACCTCTACAGTATATGGCTTAGATATATAGAAAATTACTGGATGAAAGTGGGGTAGCTAGTTTAGGCAGTTCTACTTTAGGGTGGCAGCTCAGTGGGAGGATTAAGGATTTAATTTTTGGCCTTTGGCATATAAATTCTTTTGTGGAGCCCATCTATCGAATATAAAGGCAGATTCAATGATTTAACAATCTACATGTTACCATGACTTTCCCGCTCTGAGCCAAGTAGAGTGAAGTTTAAATTTGCTGTATGTAATCATCATTACACTAAATTTGAGTCCTTTGTGCACATATTAAAGAAACTAAAAGCAAATATTGATAGCCCCAGTGGTAACTAGATGTAGAAGCAAAAACCTTGGGCAACTGATGAAAGACAGGGACATGGATATAACATGGGAAGAAATACACACCAAACTGTAAGAAGAAAAATCCTAGTTGATTGGTTCCTAATGTAGTAAAACAATTCACCCTGGGACTTGTAAAATAACTGTGAGAGCTTAAAGTGATTCAAATTGGCAGTTCCAGCACAGTCCCAGAGGACACGATGCAATAGCCATGTTTAAAACCTACTGCTGAGGTCCTAGGAAGCCTGAGGAGCCAGCGCAGAGCCACCACGGGGGTTAGGATGTGGGGGCAGGATGTGCGCTGGGGCTGGGGAGGGATCGCCTCTCTTCTTAACCTCTCTTCTTTGCATCGTTCATGGGAAGAGTTGAGAAACTTTGTCGCCAGAGTGCCCAGCACTGCTGCTCCCTCTGGCCTCCCAGGACCCTTGTACAACTCTTGTGCTTTAAAATTTCTTCCATGTGAAGCTGTGCTGGAAACCCCTGTAGTGTTTTCAGCATGGGAACTGTTCTTCAAAAGACCAAAAACATTAAAAACGGAAGGCCCTTTCTATTGTCTGTGTCCACTACAGTTAGACATGAGAAAAGAAACCAGTCTAGGTTTGCAGGCGTATGCCTGGGGTATCCCAGGAATAACTCACCCCAGCTGTCTTCGCAGATGCTTGAAGAGCCATGCACTGGGCCTTCAGCGAGGGCTTACTGCAAGTTTTTCGGTACCGTTCCTCTCACCTATGGCAGACAAATGTGGAGCCGTGTCTGAAAGCACACCCCCATGAATCAGAGAGACTCGACGATCTGTCTGCAGGGTGCTGACTATCACGGGATGAATGCCCGAGCATGATCAGCTCTCTGCCTGCTGATTAATTGGTAAGGTGTGATGTGTCATCCCATCAAACCATGTGGCTTCATCGAGTTTCCCCAGCACTTCTAACAGACCTCACTTCATTTCTGGGTTGTCTCTGGGTTTCGTGAGCCTGAAATGGATGCACAGACACAGCGGTGGCTTTGCTGTGGCCCGGGGGCCATGCGGACACCATCTGAGTCCCCCACCTCGCTGCATGTCATGCGACAGGGCTGCACGGTACAACACATAACTTCTGTACAGCCCTTTTCTTTCACTGAAGTGTATTAAGCAAACCACCAGGCGCCATGGGATAACATGTCAGAACTTGACTCTGAAAGCACTCCGCAGGTATTCAGGGAATTATAATAGCTTTGTCAGGTCAGGGTCTGAAAGCTGTTAAGTCTGACATCACTTGATCATCCAAAGTTATGTAATGCTGGTATTATTTTTTATTGCACAGCCTGTTTTTCTCTGCTCAGGTGGAAGCTCTTTGCTCTGAAAAAGGCTTATTTGTGCCACTACTAGTCTACATCGAGCAGAGCTTGTGCCCACCTTCTCATGTTCATGGCCCCTTGCAGTGACAGTCCCAGGGGAACCATGACTTTCATTGCAGGAGCAATGATGAGTAGCCAGCAGTGGCACCACCTTCAAACAGCTGTGCTACTCGCAAATGAATGCCCGTCCCTAGACTTGTATAATTAAGTAGAAAACTGAGCTGGCCATGCAGCACAGCTGTCCCTGTCTGTTCCCCAGCTCTTTGGATACTCGTGCACCAAATAAATCAGCTGAGAGTGAACAGAGAGAGATTTTTGTCTCTCATCTCCTTACTCACTGGCCAGTGCAGTTTGAGAGGTATGGGATAGATAGAGAAATAGGTAATACAGCTAATGCAGCAGTCAGAAGTATGACCTCACTACAGCTCTAATTCAGCTAGTGAGGATATTGCAGCATTACACAGCTTTGTAGCAGAGGTTTCAGAGTCAAGTGTTCGGTACTCCTGGAGGCTTTTCCCAGTACATACCATAAGGTTATAGCTTCCTTGCTACCAGTGCGTGACCTGTTTAGCATTAATCTTGCTTGGGTGCATCTGCCTGAGCTGCAGTCATATTTCCTAACCATATTTCAGACGTAGCCAGAGGACACAGGCAGTTGAGGAGAACCTACACCTCTAAGGATTAGCTCCATGGCACAAGATTTCCCCCCTGGCTATTCACCGTGTGGTAGTTTACTCACTGCTCTGCTCAGAGCTGCACCAGGAGGCACACGCTAGCCCCAGCTTTGAGACAGCATGGAGCAGAGAGGTGTGCCAAAACCTGTGGAGGAGGAGCTGACAATGATGCACCAGTTTCCTGTACATTCATCCTCAGCAAGGCAAATGCTATTTTCCAGGAGTGTAAGGGTATCAGTTGCAGAATTAGTAAAGAAAGAACAGTTCCTTGTGTCTAGGGCAAACAGTTTGGTGGTGGAGATGTCTACACATGGCGCAATGTAACACTGTGTAATTAAAGCTTGCGTGCTTCTACTCTTCCCAATAAGTTCTGTGGATCTGGGCTTACAAAAACACCAGCAAGACCTAACCGTTTATCAGGAAAGTGATCAAAGTCTTTTTCACGTGGAATGGCAAGCAAAGAAGACATGTTTCATCAAGGCCAGCTCCAGCCTCTTTGTTTTCCTTCCATCATTATAAATGCAATATTTGTGCAGTACTCACTGCATGTGGATGGAGGCTGCTAGCACCTTGAAGGCACGCCATGCACCTCACGAGTGACTGGGCATGGGTGAGACTTCCCCCAGCCCTTCAGTCCCCCCAAAAAAGGAAGGGAAGTGGGCTTGACTGAAGGCTGGGCTGCTCTTATTCAACAGAGGAGCAGACAGGCTACTTTTGCTGCCGAAAACCATGGTGCTTGCCCATGCTGCATTTCTCCTCCATGAAAAAAGTGTCTCATCTTGAACATAAAAGATCAGGCCACTGTCTTGTCCTGCTGCTACTGTGATACCTGGGGCAAAGCCGTGTCAGGTTTAACTAGTAGATTATGGATGACAGTGAGCGTTTCAGCAGCTCCACTCCTGAGCACCTTCAGCTCATTCTTGCTGACACCTCATTTTGAGAAAGTCTTTTGGCCTCATCCCTCCCCCTGCAAAGAAAGCCCTCCAGGCTGGGAGCTCCAGTGAGGGAAAGCGGACACAAAGATTTCCAGCTCTGTTCCCACCTCCTCTGAGCGGTGGTGGACACCGCGGTCATCTATCAGCCCCCGTGATGCTCTGGCAGACTCTCCGCTATTGATGGGTTTGAGGAATTTTTCATCTCAGATTTTATGCCTTTCACAAGTTGCTTCTCAGGATCCCTCTTGGCTTGCCTTATTACAGCTTTGCCATTAGCTTGCCAGAGCACATGATCATGTCTTTCCTTGTTTGAGCACTGTTTTATGGCACTGGGACAAAGAGGTAACTGAGACACACGTTCACTTACCCACCCCTTCTTGCACCCCCCTCTCGAGTAAGGTTCACGTTAGTTACTACTGCTTCTCAAAGGCAGACATTTTTCAGAATTGGGTAATAAAGGGGGTGGGGGTTTTGCTGCAGAAGATGAGTGAATGATGCTCTAAGGTGACCCTGCTTTGGCAGGGGGGTTGGACTAAATGATCTCCAGAGGTCCCTTCCAACCCTGTGATTCTGTGATTCTATGTGTTTTTGAAAGTGCTGACTATTCAGTTTCCAGTGCCTGCAGAGACACTTTAGGCTGAAGTCTGTACTGTTAGATTAGTTTGCTCCCTGTTTCACGCTAGGCTTCCTAACCCATCAAATCTGGGTTTAAACATTTTAGTGTCTTTGGCAAAGAAAGTAAGGCATGGCTGAAATGATATTTTGCTAATCCCACAGGCAACAGAGACAGGGGCTGTGCAAGACTGGGCTCCCTTCACTCAGTGCTGTCTCTGACATGAAGTGGCCCACACAGCCACATGCATTCTCAAGCCAGATGCCTGCACACAAATTTGGAAGAAGCCTGTAAAACAGCAGTGTGAGGTGTGAAAAAGGCACCGTGAGGTAAGAAGTGGCTTTTGGAGCCATCTCATCTTACTTGCCTCTGCCATGCACCATTCACAGGCAAAGGGGTCACGGCGGCTTTTCCAACCAGCAGGGCCCTTTTATGCTTCACCACTGAAAATATGTGAAGAGTCTCATCCCACAGACAGCTGGCAGCAGAGGCCCTTGACCAGGCTTTGCTGCTCCAGAGGAGCCCTGCCTGGACCTGCCATGCTGGCAGCCTGACAGCCAGTGTTTTGGACCTGGCCAAGGCCACCTATGCAGTCTTGCCTCCTTCTGTTTTGTTTAGCCTAAAGAAACCTACATGTTATCTTAAAGCCAAAGAAACCTTTTTCATACATGTCTGTCTTTGTGGGTTTTTTCAAAACAGAGTGACTAGGCCAACAAAGGTTAGGCACCCTCGTGCAGAGGAGGGGAGGAGGTCTTCAAGGTCTCCATGAGGGCACTGATAGGTCAAGTTTTGTCTATGGAGAATAAGGTGCTCTCATCAGGAGGTGGTGGTGTGGTCCCTGTGTTGGCTACCATTGTAGCCATCAGTGTCACAGGGGGGAGCAGTCTCACGCTGGGTGCAGAAGGCCTGGAAGAGCGAGTCCTCCTGCAACAGTTCAGCAGGCAATGGTGGTCCGGACTCCCTGCAGACACAGTGTGAAGTACAGTGGGCTCCAAGGCATGTTTGGCAGTGGTGGGCAAAAAGTGTTCAGTTCATCCTGCAAGACCCTCCCATGCAGGGATGTGCCTCACACCTCAGAAATATTCAAGCCACCATTGAAAAAGTGCCAGTGGCTTAAGGGGCCTGTATGATCAGGTGTAGCCTAGTCACATTTCGCTCATGTGGACTTTTTTCTGATTTTTTTCAGACTTTGCTTGTGGATGATGTGGCTGGCATCTGAGGGAAGGCAAATACATCCTTCTGTTGTTGGAAGACCCCCAGGGAGGGGAAGACATGTACATCACAGGTGTTCCCACTGTGTTTCTCCAGCAGTAGCCCCACAAAAGGGAAAAATGGAAGCCCTTCCAAATGCCATGGCATGGTATGGCATGGCATGGCATGGCAAGGCATGGCAAGTCAGGGAACATGGATGGCACACAGACACAGGAATCCCAATAGCTGTTTCCTTGACACAAAAGAGTCTGTGCTGGATGAGAGCCAAACTGCCTTGTCTGATGTGCAACACTGAGCAGGATGGGATCTTGCAGAATAGGGCTACAGATCTTGACCATCAGCAAGGGCATGTTCCATGGTTGCCAGAAGAACCGTGCAAGACCCAATAGATGCTTAGATGCCAAGGGTTGGGCAGCAGACCTGTGCTAAGGTGCATTCCCCACAGTGTGATGTCTGGCTTCAGCCAGCCCACTGCTGAGGGCTGTGGGAAGGCAACTCGCCCACCCTCCTCATCCAATGTAAGGAGAGACCACTGGTACGCTACTTATCCATCTTGCTGATCCCCCAGATAAGGATCATTAAGTCGCATATTCCCCTGAAAGTTTGCCCATCCTCAAGCAGATGCTCCTAAAGAACTCAAAAACTCCAAGGCAAAGCCTGGATCGCTCATTTCCTCCCAGGGAACACTACCGATGTCTTGGCTTAAAACTGGTTTCCCTTCCTGGCAGCAGAGCACAAAGTGTTAATGCTCTGAAACAGTTCTGAGTTTCCTGAAAATTGATCTTCATCAACTTTGTCTTGAAGAATTATGATTAATAATGTTATACTATTTTCAGTTTAATCTGAATTTCTCATCTTTGTCAGAAACTGCCGTCCTGTTTCCCTCGCTGGCAAACCCAAATACACACAGAGCAATTGTTCTGATTTCAATGGAGTTGCGTTAGCAGTCTGCAACTGAGAGAAGGTTTTGGCTCTTCGTACCAATTCTACAGTTGCTTCATATATCCCCCCCAATGCTATAAATATTGGTGCTATTTTAGGCTAATGGTGTTTTTCTTTATAAGCCTAGCCTCATCGGAAGTTTCCTGCCCATATTTGGGTAAGTAACAAAGGATAAATATGATCCTTTTTTTTTTTCCCTCTTAAGTTGTTAAACTTCAACAATAATAAAGGTATTATGTGGAGTCATCTCAAAAATATATCCCATATATCATTCTGAGATAAAGATCTTTGTCTGAGACTTTGTCTGAAAAGGATAATGTTTCACTCCTGGCGCCTGTGAGTCTACTCTTTCTAGCATAATACATATTTGTTATACAGTTACTAGACCTGGCTAGGTACAATGCCCAAAAATCAGTTTGCACTTTTTTTTTTGGCCAATTAAAAAAGCTCATCAGCCCATTGCTTCTTCTCTACCTGCTGCATGCTAACCAAAACACTGGGAACTGGTGAAGGCAGTAGGAAAGTGCTTGTGTCCCTAGTTGTTATACATGAGGGTGTAAGTTGTGGTGGAACGCAGAACAGCTTGCAGTCATAGACCAGTTTGGATACGCTTTAAAATACCTGCACAGTCATTTTCTCTGGTGGAAATTAGGGGAACGGAAATTAGGATATGCCCATGTGTTGCAGGAGGGGTGTGTAAGAAATCAATCCCTACAGAAATTATAGCTCTGTTGAAATTCTCCTTAAAATTTTGTTGAGTTTGGGGAATAATTTAAGACGCCAAGCTCCAGTGTTCAGACAGCACTGAAACGTTGCCCGGTGTGTTCTAGATAAAAAAATATTTGTGCGTTTTCATTTTATATTTAGGCGCTCTCATTTAGGTGTTCAAGATGTAAATATACACCTGTGTATACACAAAATAGAAAGGATGAAAGTGGAGCAAGAAACCATAGGAATCTCAAACGCCTAACACAGGGCAGGGTGCACAAGGGGAGTCCCCCAGGTATTGCTCCTGCAGCCTCACCTGCTGACACAGCCCCAGCAGACACTTTGATGGAACAGCACCTTCCAGCAGGGGATGTTCCTGTGGGGCGAGGGGGAATCCCGGTGGGCGCTGCTGACAGCCAGCCCCCACGTAGTCGCTAGGTTAACCCCATCTCACAAGATCTGAGTCTCACTAGAGAAACCCATTCGCTCCTCCTCCCCGCTCCCCCACGCCCCGCGCTGTGTCTGTGCTGTGGTTTGCCTCTAATCTTTGGCTAGATCCAAGAATCATAAATATATAAAGTAAAAGTATAAAACCCATTAAAGGAGTTAAATGTGATATACCGAAGCTACGTTAAATATAGTAGCAGATTTCACAAGTTAGACAAAAAAAAAGTACCAGAGGCTTTTTGTTTATCATTTATAAACAGTTTTATTTGGTGAGTAGTTTCCAAAGTTAATGGCTTTAATAAAATCTTTATAAACCAGAGTACTTATCTCCTGTATGCTGAGGGCCAGATGGTACCATCAGATTTATACTGCATATTTCTCCAATTTGGCTTCATTAGTGTGGCAGACAGCAGTTTCCACACCTCGCAGAGGTATGTTCTCATCTTCCAGAAATGGTGGAGCTCTGGAGCAGTGTGCCTCCTCTGTTTGCTTTGGAAGAATCCTCTGCAGGGGTGTGATTTGAGCAGAAAGGGATGGCACAAGCCAAAAAAATTAAGCTGCATGATAGCACTAGAAAAAGCAGATCTGGAGGAAAAATTGAGCTCAGGTTAGTGCTGACCTTAGCTCGGAAAATCATATGCTCTCCAACATCCACATCTATACAGCCACTAGGGAGCTGCCTGGTTACATGTGATTTTACCCATCTGTTATTTAAATCACAGATCCAAACTCAAACCCTGGAGCTTGCAGAAATGATGTGGATCGGTGTCATCCCGTGAATACTTTTTCTATAAAAAGCTGAAGGATCTGGATCAGGAAATCTTTCAGGCAGGATGACGCTCCTTAGTCCCCCAACCCACTGTCTCTAGGACTGGGGTGATGAATACCTGCCCACTCCTCATTCTGTCACAAAAGGCAGCTGACTGCTGCCATGGTGCTGCTTCTTCAAGGGAAATTCACTTTGTTGCTCCCACACTGATCCCCAGAAGTGTTGACTCTAGGGGATAGTTGATTTTCTTAGTATCCCATGGTAAGAATTTCTAAAAATGTGGAAATTACATCTGACTCAACGACAGCAGGGAATCCCCCGTGCTATTTTACTTTTTGTTTTCCTTTCTAATCTCTTTCCACCTGTATTGTCTGTGGTTTGAGTAATAGAGAGACAGGGAAAGAAGAGTGACTTACTAGGTTTCAATACATTTTCTATTTTAGGTAAATATCTAGACAAGTGTCTTCTCATCTTTCTCTGGGTATTTTCTTCTACTTGACTGTTTTATCTTTTTTTGCTCTCAAAGCTATCAAATGACTGATTTGTGTACTTGTGAACCAAATGCTGGAAAAAATCGTTGTGGAAAACAAAACATTTCATTGATTTCTTTTTTGGGGGGTGTTACACATACTAATTTTTATTAAATTTACATAAATTGAAAAGCAATTGAAGCATTTCTAAACTATGTGTTCAGTTTCAGGAAAATGTGGAAAGTATGCTTTTTGTTTCATACTCATTCATCGAAGTGATTTGATTCAGAACAAGTTTGCAATTTGTCTAATTGAAATTGCCATTATTCAGTGAATAAAAAAAAATACAGAAATTCAGCCCCCAAAATGTAGTGTAGCTGCTCTAACAGCAGAAAGTAGCAGGCTCAGATCAGATGCTGTGGGTTTGCTTGTGGGGGTCTGGGTGCGGGATCTCGACAAATGTGGTTCCCTGAAGACTAGGGGAAGGCACGCGTCCTGCAGGGCAGGGAAGAGATGATCTGGATTGTAGAAATGTCACCAGGAAGCCAAAGTTATCATAAGAGAGGGTGTAGAGAGAGAAATTCTGAAGAAAAGGGAACTGGGACATGGTTGACTGGAGGCCTTTTTGTTCATGTTTTTGCCCTTGATGTGTGTCAGTAGCTGATGTGTTGAGGTTCCAGATGTCTGACCATAGCCTTCATGCACCTGGGAACCCCCTTACCAAGTGCCACAGTGGGCAGAATCGACATTGGGCTCGATAAGCCACTAACTTTGTGAAATGAAAACTCACCCCGAGCAATGCTTAGCCCAGAGGGAAGTTGTGCTGACTTGTGATGGTCCAGACCAAGGCACCTCTGGCCCGAGCATCCCCCAAACTCTGCACCCCTATGCTGTTTTGCAGCCAGGCAAAGAGCTGTACATGACTGGTGCTCGTCCAGATGTAGAACAGGGGTGCTGCTTGGGCATGGATACCACAGACTAGGTATGGTCTCCTGGTTCCTGGTCTGGTCCTGCAAGGTTTTACCTGTCATGGTTAGCAAGAAAACCCCCCAGGTGTTTTAGTAATAGAGAAAACCTCTTGTGTTTCTTTTTTTTTTCCAGATAGAAAATAACAGTGTACTTTCCCTTCATCATCTAAGTAAAACGTAACCCTCATTTAAGTCTTTCTTACACATTTGTGGTCATGGTGGCAATAAGGGAACACATTGCCCTGTGAAAGGTGGTTTGCAGAGGTGCCATTCCAGCCTCTAGTAAGCATCTTGGGGGGTATTCCTGCCCCAGGCTATGGTGGCATTTCAGCATGGCCACTCTTACTGACAGAGCCAACCCAGCAAGGCCACGTAGGCTCTTACTGACAGAGCCAACCCAGCAAGGCCACGTAGGTGATACGTCTGAGGTCTTGGACTTCCCGTGCAGGTGGACAACACAGGCAAGAAATGTGCTGTGGGGCCTGCTGCCCACTGACGGCTGGGTTTGCTTCTGAGTTGGAGACTCAGGCCTGGTTGTGTTATCCTCTATATTAAAACGGTACGGGACTGCATGTTATCAGGGACTGTCGCTGCAGCTGAAATTAGCAAACAGCGAATCAGATAAATCTTGTGGGAGGTTTAACGAATGCTGGAAAGTAATATTTCTGACCCTCTTGGAAAATAAACCCATCCTTCTGCAGCTTTTCTTCTCTTACCTAATTTCAACAACTGAGGCAATACAACATTTGGAATAACTCAAGCATGTGCAGCTTGTTCTCCAATAAGTCCAACTTGCTGCTTATTACAGCAAGATGACATCATTACCACAGAGCAGGTAGACGACAAGATATCATATCAAATCATGTGTTGTGTGAAGATGGTGATGGAGGTGAGATTATTCCTTGTAACAACTCAAGAAGAGGGGGAAGCCCAGTGACGAACAAACATGGACTTAGAACAAACATAATGAGGAAGTATCTCTTGAAAAATTAGCTGTGGAAAACATTGTTACCAAATGCTGTGGAGACCAAAGTGGACATAGTGGGTATAGTCTTTAAAAAATATATTAAAAATTAAACACAGTTTTAGGGTCCTTCAGTTGTTATTGAAGGCAGTGAGCCAAACATAATCTTTAGGGCAACAAATCTCTACATGGCATAAACTGAGAAGGAAATACCGGGCAAATAGTTGTTCTAGATTGGTGCTGTTTCTGACATGTGTTCCCAAAGCATCTGCTGGAGATGAGTTACTGAGCAGAGTGGCCCCTGTACTCATCCACGGTGACATTATGACTCTATTAATATGAGTGGAAAAAACACCCCAATCACCTTGACTTTTGTGTTTTAGTTGGAGGAATATTGAAGCTACATGAGAAACGACATCTCTGTGAAGTGTTTGTAGCACTATAAGAGAGGGTAGATGGTGCTCAGAGCACACTGAAGAGAAGACTTTAGCTCCCTTGGGTGTACAGGTCAGTCTACACTTATTGTTACCTAGGGGCTGGATTAACAACATTAGCCGCTAAAATCCGGTGTTTATTCAGGAAGGATAACATTGAGAACACCCACTCGAGCTTCTACGTGGCACCCTACTTGCACAATGCTAGTGCTTCACACATTTTCACTGGCCATTCACCAGGTGCTGTGCAGGCACTCTGGGGGAGCAGACGGGTGGCCAGCTGGGAAGCGAGCCACACACCGGCTGGTCACATCCTCTGGTGACGCTTGGGGGAATGCCAGCCAATGAACTTGCTGTGAAAGTTTTACTTTAAGGCTATTATTCACCACTTTGTCTGTAGCAACAGCGCTTCTGTACGTGATGTCCTCCATGTCATTGCCAGTCCTCTGAGTCATCAGCTCATGAAGGAAATAACTTTGTTTTCTTTTGGCTCTCAGCTGAGCATCCAGCATAAGCACTTTCTTTTGGTCCACCTGGCCTCATCTCAGCTTAATTTAAAGTTTTCCCAGGAGAGCTTGTTAAAATAGTGCTTATGTTTTCTTCTTTCATGTTTGTATAGGTGATGGGGAGGAGAAATTTCCCGTGTGCGCCTTTTGAAAAAAAACAACACTTGGAGAATCGTGGAAGTGTTTTCTTACCTTAAATAAATTTCTCGAGTTTTCATGTAGCCAAAAGAGAACCACAGTAAAAGCCGATTTTAAAAAGTGCTCCCCCCTCCCCAAACCCCACTTTGAAGAGATGGAGAACACTTGTGTATCTGTTCAAAGACTCATGATTTTGCTAGCATGCACCCTGTTGATCCCACAGCCCCATCGTATGCGGCTGCTCCTTTTGATGTTGAATATATTGCCAGAGTAATTTTCAATCAGTCCCAGACCAGAGAGGCATTTGTAAGCAGTTGCATGGCTGTGTAATTATCAGGTACTTCAAGTGTAAATGTTGATCCCAAAGAAGGACAGGGAAAAGAAATGAAACATGGCATGAGTGTGTATTGCTGCAGTGTGAAGTGAGATCATGAAAAAAAGGAAGCCCCATCTTCGGGGTTTTGCTTTAGGGGGACTTGTCTCAAATGTTTGGGCTATTTTGTCAATATTGAAATTTTTCATGGACCATGCAAAAGCAGAAGACGAAAATCAGTGGAGGTTCAGGGAAGAGTGTTTAAATCGCACTCATGTCTGGCTAATTGTGAGTTTCAGTGTTGTCCTCAATAAAGGTGATTTTAAGCATATACTTGGTTTCTTTCTAACTTGAAGCCTGAATAAATGATCCCTTTTCAGTAAATTCAGTAAGGACAAAACTTTGATCTAGGCTATTGTCTGTAACTTTTAACACAATTTTCAATGCTCTAAAATAAATACAGACAATCTGGCCTCAGAGTTCAGTCTCATATTTCAAAAATAGTTTGGTGGTAAAACAGCTTTTTCTTTGTATTTTTCTTTTTGAATGCAATAGTAAATGCTTGAGAACTGGGACAAAAGTTAGTCCTTGCACCATCCTGTCTATCACCGCTTCTTCCAGAGTTACAGAGACAGAAGAGATTAGAGTTTAAAAATATTGGTGCGCTGTCACTCAGCTTGTTTTTGTTGGCCTGACAGGCCACCAGCTGCTGCAGTTTGTTGCCATTTCACAGGCTTCTCCTGAGGTATTTAAACAAGGTTTTCAGTAATTCAGCACCGTGACCTTTCTTAAATTATATGGCACCTTTTAGAAGCAACAGCATCCTGAGGATGTGGTGGGCAGCACCTGCAGAAATGGCTGAAGAACCACCTTGTTCACCAGTAAACGTCCCCAGTGCTGTGCCCAGGCCACTGAAGGGTATGCTTGTGCTTGGTCACCGAGTGCTGCTTGCTAGGCTTTGTTGATCTCTGTGATATTTTCATATGGAAGATTTATAGGCAGCAGTGATGGGTCACGTTTGCTTCTGGGTTTCCTGGAAGCCTATGAGTTACCAGGGGTCTCAATTAGGATGGAGGAGGCAGATGAGGACAGAGGAAGCACCGGAGGAGAGGCAGAAACATGGTTGTGGCTTGGAGTAGATGGGAGAGAAAGAACAGCAATCAGGCAGCTGGGGGGACCAGGAACAGGGCTGGAACCAAGTCAGGGAGCTGAGCAGGCATCAGGAACCGCAACGGGCTCAGAAAACATCACTGGGGTCATGAGTCCTGCAAATGGCTGCAGGGAAGGGGCACGCTGGATCATGGCAGCATCCATCAGTGGTTGGTGGCCAACAGAGCGTTCTCCTGGAGACCTGCTGTGGTTTGGTGGCCAGCAGCAGCTCCCTTGCCAGTCCACTGCTTAGCAGGGACTGTCAATAGCCTGGCAATGACCTGGCTTAAGATCCCTGACCTTCGACATGTTGTGCAAATATTTCCATGAAACTACATGTGATGATCTGAACAACAGATTACTTATTAAAATAGCCATGATTTCCCTGCTTCCTTAGTAACAAATACAATGACTGAGAAGTACAGTGCTTCAGTTTGGAAAAGCATGTCTCCATTAATCTGGTAAAGATAAGAATAATGCTGACATAGATAACACTAGAAAATGCTTAGGCAGGTAACAACTGTATTTTGGAGCTGGTCTTGGACTGTCTTTGTGGATGCAGACTAATCTCTCAGGCCAGGGCCCACATGAAAAGCGTTGAGATAGATCCCAAACTTGGAACTTCAGCCTTCCTCCTCTGCTTTTAATGGATGTTTCCTATTCAAAATGAAAGCTGATCTCATGCTTCCAGGTGCTTCACTGGGCTGGCTCCGGGCAGTTGGTGTGCTGATCACACCACAGTTGTGGCAGCACAGAGCCTGCTACGGGCTGCCAAACCATCCCGAAAAGCAGGCTGGAGTAGCCAGAAACACGCTCCCGGCTGCTGCAGTTAGTCCTACCACCCTATTTACATTTACCTTAGATGTGCCTACTCCACGCAACTGTACTCACAGCCTACGCACAGCCCTCATCTCCCCCTCTGCTTCCATTCCCTATGCGTAAAAGGAGAGAGCAGCAGAAGAACAGCGCTATGTACGTGGTCAGATTTAGTCCACTTTGATTCAAACAAGCCTGTGTCTGGTGGTACTTAGGACAGTGAGGCAACCTGTCCAAATTGGCCAGGGTGGCTCGTGATTTTAAAGTTAAGCATGCACTTAAGTGTTTTGCCAAGCTGGAGGCCCACACTAAGAGGTGGGAAGCCAATGTTAGGCAGGGAGATAGCAAAAGCCTTAAATTACTTTGGCTGTTTTACTGCACCGCAATTGGCCCTTATGAAAGTTCACTCTTCGCACCTGGCAGTTGAGATAATTATCCTATCTCTTGCAAAAACATAATAGGTGCATTGTTTGACTTGTGAAGAACAGCAACAAAGTGCAATTGCTGAACTGAGATGTCAGCATAAGGGAATAAAAGTACTGAGGTGAAGGCTTTGATGTGGCAGAGGACAGTGGCCCAGACAGCAAGCATTACACTCCATCCACTTTCTGCTTCTGAAGATACTCCTTACGTTGCAAATCCCTTTCTTAAATGCAAATCCACAATTAAATGCACTCTGTTCCATTGTTGTTTTCTGAAGCTGAAAATCAAAACACAAAACCAGGTTGCCCTTCTACAAACGCACCTTGTCACCAAATGGAGGGATTCAATAACAGCAACTTCTGAGGTTCCAAAAGATCAAATACTTATCAGGTGTGTTTAATCTAAAAGCTTGCCATTTATTTGCGAGGCACAAACAAAACAATGGTGAAAACAAAGCTCTTTCTCTCATCCTTCCCCTTTCCCAGCCCTGGGGTGCCACAAAATAAGAAGGCACTTTGCCACCCTTGCCCTCATGGTTATGATGTTTGTGTGGCAGCACCTACCTCAGAATTGAGGATTTGCTATGCTGAGCTCTCTGCAAACCTAGACAGACTCTTTCCCAGAAGATTTTCAGTCTCTAGACTACAGTAAGAAAAGCTACACCTCTTAATGAAAAATTTCTTCTTTTTTTTTTCTCAAAAACTGGCTGTAGTTCAGTGGCTACAAACCCTGCGTGGGGGTTCTCTTAATTATTTAAATTCAGTGGTAAAATCATGAATACAGTCTTCCTGGTTCTCAGCCAGGCTTGAGCAAAATGAGATCTGTCTACTTACAGTTTTTCCTCAGTGCCTTTGAATCACTTTTTAAAGTACCCTTTCAGTTTAATTAATGTTGCTTTCTCAGTGTATTAAGCCTCCAAAATATGAATGAAGTCAAAGGGATCAAATAAAGAGTATAGTCAAGCGACATGGTAAAGATACGACAGCTTTTTTGTTTGCCAAAGGTCCTCTGACATTTCTGTGAGCGTTACAGCCTGGCAACAAAGTGGTAGGGAGTGTTAACATGCATATCGAGAGCCATGTATTTTCCGAAGTCCTCCACTTGACCCCTGGCACTGAGTCTCCAGCCTCTTTCGCAATGTAGCCACATGCACCTGAGATATTTCATGAGCACTTGCTACGCCAACACCCATCTGGGTGCTAGCAACGTATCTGGTCAAATACTCAGCCCTGCACTGGAATCAAAGTTTTACTTTGGTTATGCAGCACTTACAAACCAACTGGGTTTTCAACACCTTGGCAAGTGATCTGTGCACCAACAAGTGAGCCTGCATTTTAATAATGGCAAGACAATCCCCAGGTTTTGAAATGGGAGAGGATTTAGAAAGACTTAGTTCTGACAAGTATCCTGGTGAGGTAAGGAATTCAAGACAGTTGTGAGCTATAAATATTCATCTCTGACTTGCTCAGGATAGCTGGTTAAACAATGATCTGAGAGTCTGTTCCCTGGGAAAACCCTCGATGGAGGAAAGTTCCTTTGGAAGCCAAGGGGCATCACAGGGTGACTCAGCACAGTCACACTGCACAAACATCAGAGCTTTGAGGATAATGAATCTTAAACTACTATACATGAGAATATAACAATTCAGTTCAGAACTGTATTTTTCAAGGCTGGTAAGGGAAATAAAACTATTGACTGGTCTGTCAGCAATTGTTTTTAAAAGGCATACGAACATATGCTCACATCTAACAGACAGCCAGTTCGTAAAAGCCTAGGACTATGACTGTTCCAATACAGTTTAACCTCTGAACCACCTGGGTTCAGTTCCAAATTTCATTTCATGATTGCTTCATTTAATTTGCCAGGCATTGCCAAACTCTATGTATTAGAAATACATAGAGTATGGATCCATGTATCCCACACATGGTGTGGGATGGGCTTAACGGAGGTACCTCTTCAGCATCTGAGGTGCTCTGGTTCATGGATAACAGCAGGCTCACAAGAGTGAGCAGAGATCCAGCTCTACCCAGCTGCCCCATAGCACCCAACCTTAGCAAGGGCACCCCGGCCCTGGCAATGGCTAGCCCACTGCATTAGCAGAAAGGAGAAAGGAAATAAAGCCTGATTCAAACAAACATTACATCTCCAGAGGCATGCCAGTACCATTTGGGGTGGGTAAAAGAGTAGGTGGGTGGCAGGAAAGAAGCAAATGCTAAAGTAAAAATTACTACCAACAAAGATAGCAAGAAAGATAGTGTAGTTTAACCACAGAATCCACAGTACTTAGCTACTGAGCCTACCCCAATTATAACCACAAAATACAGAATCTTTAACCACAGTAATCAGATGATATGACCAATATTCAACAGAAGGATCTACAGAGAACAGCTCGAACACTGGAAAACAATTTCAGGAACATTCATTTTCGAGGTTTGAAAACATCCGTTCAGAGCAGTGCCTCACCACCACATGTGCTCTGGAGCTATCTTTTTCTCAGCAAAATCTGTAGCAGAAAAGTTTCTGCTTCTGCGTTGCTGATGGGAGGGAGCAAACCCTGCAGTATTGGGCTGCACACTTGCAGCACTGCAGTGTGAGCAATGTGTGCCTTGCCTCGGGGTTTGCTCTGAAAGGCGAACACTCAGCCCGTTAGGGAATACATGTGGTCTGGGTAGCCAGCTGGGCAGAAATAAGGCCCCAGATGTGCAGACCTGGCCTCAGATAATTCCCTCTAGTTTTTTCTGATTCCTGTTGGAGACCCCAATGTGAGTGGACCATGAATGGACCCCACTCATGCTTCAGGTTTAGGATTGTGAATTCAGCCCGCAGTCTCCCTTCGTCCCCCCGAACACCTTTGCTTTTGTTGCCTGCTTGGCCAAACGCAGCTCAGCAGCACGCAGCTCTGCTCCCAGCTTCAGGGCAGACCACTCAAGCCTCTCCCCATGCTGCTTTTGTGATGCATTTTCTGGCTACACGGCTCTGTGCAAACTGATGTTCCTCAGGAACACAAGGTCTGTTGTGCTCAGTGACAGTCAGTGTAAATATTTTAAATAGTAATGGGAAGATTTTCATAGTCTTCAAAGCACTGACCTAAAACTTCCAGCTGCAGATCTCATGTGGTTTATATTAGAACATGATGATATTGCAAGTTGGAATATAAGGCTAGCTCTAGCAATAAAAGGACACAGTTTCCACCTATTTAAACTCACTGTATCTTCTTACAGATCATCATTGTTCATAATGGATTTCTGGAACTCTTGTTAAAGAGATTTGGGCCTCTCATAACCTTTTCTTAACCAAAGAAGATCAGTTTCTTAAGTTAAAAGAAAACATTACTCACTCTGTTCCTCTGATACCAGAAATGCCAGCTATTGCTTTTGGGTTTTCTTTTTTCTTTTCTTTCATTTCATGATTTGTTCTCCTCTGTATCAAGGCAGAAGATAGGATCCCGAAATGTCCTGCATGAAAAAGCTGAGAAATAATTGTTATCAAATAATCCCATCCACCAGATTTGAAACTTTACATCAAAGTTTGAGCAACTACAACTTCAAAATAACCCGAGGTACTTATGTGTTCAATGAGGAGCGTAGTGAACAGTTCAAGCTAACTGTCTTTACCTATTCTAAACCAACGATGTTTCATAAAACAAATCAATAATGTATGTTTCCCCTCTGTCCTAGTCCTTTGCCTCAGTTTCTGTGACCTTCTGCCAAAAGTGTTCTAAAAGGATGAAAGATGCTTTGTAAGTTAAGAACTATTAATGAGAACTGGAAATGGGATAGAACGAAAATATGTCTTCAGACGCTTTGAAGAAAAGGTCATCATGGTGGGAGATCCAAATTAAAAACAAACCTTCCTCAGGGGCACAGACAGCATGGATCTGAACGAGGTGGGTGGAGAAACTTAGATACCTCAACATGCATCATATAAGATGGGAATCTGTGTTCTGCCGGCCAATGCAAATGAGAGGAATGGAAGGGGCGTTGCAGCACATTTCCCCTCCTTTCTCACACATGCATGTGGTCCATTCAGTCCCCAGTAAACATATGACTATTCCTGGGGATGAACAACACATTTAAGTTCACAGGGATAGACCATCAGTGGCTTCAGGAGCTTAGGAGGCCTTTCACAAAGATAGTTCTCTTCCAAAGGAGCATTTGCCTCTGTTTGCATATAGGTGAATCCTGAGGACTTTAGCTGAGAAAGTGCATTTTATGATTCAATTATATTTTTCTCCTCAGTGAATAAATTCCATAGTAGCTGGATGTGATTGCTCCAAGTCTTTTGGGCACTTTTACCTACTGAGAAAGTGCCAGAGCAAAAAGTTTACAAAACATGTACCTCAAGAGGAAGTCCTCTCTACGTGTTTTAGGGAGTAGTGAGTTTACCACAGAAAGGAGCTGGCACTAGTGATCTGGTAGGTATATGGTGAGAAACCACCTCTGTGCTCAGGGTTCAGTTTAGTCTGCAGCAACCTCGAAGCAAAGAGAGAGAGGGTTGGTGTTCTCATCGTGAAAGTAAACCTGCTCTCCATACCATCTAATATGAAACTCTCCTAGAGTGTTCAGAAAAGAACAATACATTGTTATTGTGTACAAACAAACTTACTTCCTGGATGAGTCCTTCCTTTGGGTGGCCTGCTCTAGCTCTCCTGAGCTGAAGAGAGAAAGACCATTTTAAGCATGAAGACAGTCCAAAGAAATGTTTTAGGAGCAAATATCAGGTCTCATGCCCTCCCAGAAAGCTGCCACCTCACTTCATCAGGAATGTCCTACAGTCAGATCAGTGGGGCCAGCTAGGTCTCCAAGAGCCTGTGTCTATAGTGTGGCACACGACTTGTCAAAGTCACTGTGACGCTCTCACCAAACCTCTCCCCACAGCTCCTGTGGGCTGTTCCGTGGCTGCTGAGATGCTGACAGGGAGGACACGCGGAGAGGATGCTCTCAGTGCCCAGCATGGAGTTAACGAAGCCTGGCAGGACTAGCTACAATGACCCACAAGTTTCTTTTCTGTTCTGTCTCCCCAGAAAGCCTCTGCTCCTCACCTCTTTGCCAGACTTTTCGACATTTGAAACAGAAAAAATAAGAAAGATTCCTCATTTCAACAAGAAAAAAGTCTCCAAATATTCAAAGGTGGTGTTTTATCCAGTACTTGACTCATCTGGGATCATGAATTATGGTAAAAATAACAAAAAACCAACCCTCTCAGACCTTGCAGCCTGATTCCTTGGCCAAAGTGCTCAAAATAAGTTTGGAGTCAAATCAACGTAAGCATAAGCACCCAAGCTCGCACTTGCTGCTCTTTATTTTGCTAAGGAAAGGGGAGAATTCGTATTTCCAAGTGTGGCCATGGCCTTGCTGAGTCACGTACAGCTGCGCAAGTGGATGTAAGCTGCATGTCAGACCTCGCCACTGAAACTGGACACCCTTTTCGCACAGGTGCAAATGACTGTACGGGGGATGTACACGGAGAAGAGTCAGCCCCAGGGACCCCGCTCCCTCTCCCTGCTGCTGCTGCTGCTCGCTGTAGCGCATTCAAGGCTAGCACCGCTTTCTGGAAGCCAAAAACTGAGACTGTGAATGTTTTTGTTTGTAGGTGGGACTGGGAGGTAATAAGAGTGAGTGCTCTTTGGCCTCGGTGGAGGTCAGCAAGCGTCCAGGATGGGAATCTTTGAAATAAAACAGCACAGAAGCTTTTCTTACCCCAGCACTGGATCTCTGGACTCCGGCCCTAGTTATGACCAGAGTGAATTGTGTCTAATTTCACACAAAAGAATTTAACCACGTGCACAGATAGGTACATATACATAAAGGAAAATTAGTCGATTGCCCTCTTCTTTGTTATAAAGCACTTGCACTCACAGCAATGGTCTTTCAATTTAATATAACGGACACAGCTGCTTATTGCTACGGTCCATTTCAACGTTCAAAAACTGGGACTTGGAGTGAAAAACACAGGACCACTCACTGAAGGACTTAAATTTCATATGCTTCAAAAACTGTCTCCTCCTAACTCTGGATCTACTTTTGCTGTGTTGGCAAGACACAGTAGTGTCTGGAGACATCTGTTGCTATGTTTATAGAGGCAAGTCATTTGGTACAGTAGGAGCGTATCAGTAGATAGAGCATTTGGTGCTGAGTCACATATTCACAATGTGCAGTTTGGGGAGTTTACTTTGGACTAAATTGGGTCTGGTTCTCGGGACCAAGCACTCCCATTGCGCATGTGGCTCAAAGCTGTCTACAGGACTCATTTGGGGTTCAGCCTCTCATGACCCATCAGGAATTAGGGCACATTTGGTGCACACCTGAGGCACAGCCTCCAGGTTAGTTTACTCTGAAAGGGATCCAGTTTGCATGTGTTTAAAACAGTCCCGTGAACTGAACCAATGTACAGTAAGAAGGGGTGACTGAGAAATTTGCTTAAAAACACACTGATGCCATGAACCAAAAAACTAATCTGTATGCAGGCAGTGGAGATCAGACCTGGTTATGCTACATGTGTGCACAGTAGCCACCCAGCAAGTTCACACCCTGGATAGATGAAGTGATAAAGAGAAGGAGAAAAGTGAGACCCCTACAAGGCGAGTGTCCTGCCTGAGGTCATCCATTTTATCAATGGTTTTATCCACGTGAGCCACTGTCCCTCTGAATCAGCCCAGTCAGGACCCTGTTGAACAGCCAGTTATTGGTGCTTGGGAAGCAGTGGTGAATCACAGGATCACAGAACTGAAGGGGTTCAAAGGGACCTTTGGAGATCATCTAGTCCAACTCCTCTGCCGAAGCAGGGTCACCTAGAACAGGTTGCACAGGAACGCATCCAGGTGGGTTTTGAATATCTCCAGAGATGGAGACTCCACAACCTCTCTGGGCAGCCTGTTCCAGTGCTCTGCCACCCTCAAAGTAAAGAAGTTTTTCTTCATGTTGAGATGGAACTTCCTGTGTTCCAGCTTGTGTCCGTTTCCCCTTATCCTGTCACCAGGCACCACTGAGAAGAGCCTGACCCCATCCTCTTGACACTACCCTTTAGACATTTATAAGCATTGATGAGATCCCCTCTCAGTCTTCTCTTCTCCAGGCTAAAAAGGCCCAGGTGTCTCAGCCTTCCCTCATAAGAGAGGTGCTCAACTCCCTTGATCATCTTTGTAGCCTTCCATTGGACTCTTTCCAGTAGTTCCCTGTCCATCTTGAACTGGGGGGCCCAGAACTGGGCTCAGTACTCCAGATGCAGCCTCACCAGGTCAGAGTAGAGGGGGAGGATGACCTCCCTCGACCTGCTAGCCATGCTCTTTTTAATGCACCCCAGGAGACTATTGGTCTTTTTGGCCACAAGGGCATATTGCTGGCTCATGGTCAACTTGTTGTCCACCAGGGCACTGAGGGTCCTGCACATAGCTTATGCCCTTTCAACTGAATGAAGGATAACAAATATTTCTATAGCCAATAGAAATGGCTATGAAATAGAAATTTATGTGTCTTTTGCCAATAGCTGTCCCCCAAACTGCCAGGTTGTATTCCATTTTGAAGCAGTGTGATGCCTTCAGACTGGTTGACACAAGCCTCAAGCCATACCTAACTGAACCTCTTTAAAGAAAAAGAGACTACAATCAACATCGCTCAGCATGAGGCTGACATACAGCAAATGTGACCTTGGGCAAAATTGACAGCCATATTTCAGCTGTGCTATAGTCTTCATTAAATGTTTGTCTTATCAGTGTCATATCTTTTTTTTGTGGACATATGGGTCAGTGCAAATGTCACACAACCTAATTGTTACTGTTTTGAGAGACAACCTACTCTTCTTTATCTAATTGCAAGCTCTTTAGTCTTATCTATACAATCAAAACCATTCTTTAACAATATCCTCGCTATTTCAAAGAAATTAATTCCTTTCCATAGAATTGCCACTCTCATTGCAGTTCAGTACTTTCCTGCTAAAGCTTGGCAGAGAAGTGACACTCCTTTTCTGTTAGTGGAGTAAGATAAATAAGTGCAAGACATCCCTGGCTTTGTGGTAAGAGCTGGTGGTAAGAGCTGCAGCAAGAAATGGGTAGCTGAGAAACACTGTAAAACTCTGTGCCCTCACTGTTTTTCTTACTTTCTCTCTTTTTCTTTATACCTCTTCACGGCTCTCTTTGGGTGTTGTGGCCGTTGCTAACATAGGCAATGATTCCAAAATAATGAAGAGGCAAGAGTAATGCTGCAATGTTGAGCATTCAGTGCTAAATTGTAGTATTGTAGTAAAAAGGAAAAGAGGGGGAAAAAAACATGCTCAGAGTGAAATATTTATCTTCTCCTTCTCCACCTTGTACCTGTTCCCCCCAGCGCTCCTTTGTTGGCTTTAAAAAACCTAATGTTTTTCCCATAATGTGTGGGCAACTTCAGTGCATCTGAGTTTCTGAGAGAGAGGGGAAAAAAGGAGAAAGTGAATGACTAAGAACTGCAGCCCGGCTGGGTTTTTGACGTGGTGCTCGCCACTCATTTTAGTAAGGCTCTGCAGGGAATCTGGGGCTGGCCCCTGGTGCTTTAGTTTTGCCTCTTCACTCACTGACAGTGGCACTGCAGCAGCAGAAATGTCCCAGCCCTGAAACTCAGCCTGCTCTGCAGAGATGTGCAGCTTCAATAGCTCATCTCCACTCCATGCCCTGTCTTCCTCTCCTACCGGACCGAGGCCAAGGAAAGTTTAACCACCCCTCGCAGTGACGCTCATCTTGCCAGGGTGGCAGCGGGCTAGCCGGCAGTCCTTGCAGAGAAAGCGTGAGCAGATAGGCGAGGAAAACCTGTCTGCAGCCCAAAAGTACACAGACATTAGCAGCAATGTCAGCGATGCTCCCTGCGCGGCAGCAGCTTGGAAGAAGACAGGCTGGGCTGGTGTGGGTGCCAGCTGGGTTAGTAAGTGTCTGCACTGAAAGGTGTATTGGGTTTGCATGGCAAAGTTTTGGTAGTGAGGGGGGCTACAGGGGTGGCTTCTGTGAGAAGATGCTAGAAGCTTCCCCCATGTCCGATAGAGACAATGCCAACTAGCTCCAAGATGGACCTGCTGGCCAAGGCTGAGCCCACAAGCAACCGTGGTAGCACCTCTGTGATAACATTTTTAACTCTGTAAACGCCAAGGTCAGTGAAGAAGGAGGAGAGGAGGTGCTCCAGGTGCTGGAGCAGAGATCTCCCTGCAGCCCATGGCGAAGACCATGGTGAGGCAGGCTATCCACCTGCAGTCATTGGAAGTTCACAGTGGAGCAGATATCCACCTGCAGCCCGTGGAGGATCCCAGGCCAGAGCAAGCGAATGCCTGAAGGAGGCTGTGACCCTGTGGGAAGCACACGCTGAAGCAGGCTGTTGGCAGGACCTGTGGATCCATGAAGAGCGGAGCCCATTCTGGTGCAAGTTTGCTGGCAGGACTTGTGGCCCAGAGAGGGACAAACGCTGGAGCAGTCTGTTCGTGAAAGACTGCACCCCATGGAAAGTCCCCACGCTAGAGCAGTTCAGGAAGAATTGCAGCCTGTGGGAAGGACTCTACATTGGGGAAGTTTGTGGGGAACTGTCTCCCTTGGGAGGGACCCCATGCTGGAGCAGGGGAACAGTGTGAGGAGTCCTCCCACTGGGGAGGAAGGGGAGGCAAAGACAACAGGTGATGAACTGACTGCAACCCCATTCCCCGTCCCCCTGTGCTGCTTAGGGGGAGGAGGTAGAGAAAATCAGGAGTGAAGTTGAGTCCAGGAGGAAAGGCGGGGGGGGAAACATTTCTAAGATTTTGTTTTATTTCTCATTATCCTATTGGTAACAAATTGAATTTGATTGGTAACAAATTAAATTAATTTCCCCAAGTCGAGTCTGTTTTGCCCATGTCCGTAATTGGTGAGTGATGTCTCCCTGTCCTTACCTCGACCCACGAGCTTTTAATTATATTTTCTCTCCCCTGTCCAGCTGAGAAGGGGAGTGATAGAGTAGCTTTGGCAGGCACCTGGTATCCAGCCAGGGTCAACCCACCACAAAAAGCATGCTCGCTGGCACCCATGGCTGCGCGGTCTCAGTTTGCAGGGGGATGTGTAAGAGGAGGTTTTTTTTTTTTCCCATTGATCAGAAGTGCAAGTGGGAACAGCTGCTGACTGCTTGAAATAATAGCAGAGGCACTGGGGTCTTGAGATGTTCAAGTCAACACAAGTTGGCCTTGAAAGTTTTGAGCTGCGGCTTAAAGTGTAAAATTATCCTTCAGCCGCAGGAAGCTGATCACCCATGCCAGTAAGTGAAGTTCAGTGGAGATAAGGTGACTCATGCAATCGCTTTGGAGTCTGCCAGGTTCCTGAAAAGGTGGTTTCTTCTCCTCCTTCCCACCCAGGCTGGCCAGGACAGCCTCAGATGTACAACTGCCGCTTCCTTGCAGTTGTTGCTTGGTGCTGCATGAAGGTGATGCAGCAGCCCTGTCCCAAGGGGAAAGAGAAAATCACTCCCCTGTGGAAGAGAAACACAAAACACATGAACTGCCCTCCTCCCCCTGGCAGGTTTTGGGACACCAGCTGCCTTTTCCTGCCACCCGGAAGGTTTATGGAGCCCAAGCACAAGTCTTCCCTGATACAATCCTGCACGGCCCCAGTGTCACGACACCAGCAACCTGTGAAGACTGGCGGGTGCCATGCAGATGGTTCTGCAGCGTGGGGACATTGGGGCTCCAGCTGTATCAGGCCGGTTCCGCCGATTCACACTGGCTGGGGACCAGGTGCCAAAAAAGAAAAATCTCTCGTTGTGCCTCCCTCGCTATTTGGGATTTTTTAATTGGTTATTAGTGGTGATTCCCATTCATTAAAGAAAGGGCATGAGTAATTTTTATACGTTGCTGGTTTTGCTAGTAATGATGTAAGGTGATTACATATGAAAGAGATGAGAGGAAAAACGTTATGGTCTCTGTAATCACTTTCACTGTTTCCCAGGAACAATTAGTCAGCTTCCTTTAGGCTTTTGTGGGAGTTTTTCATGTGTCAGAAGAGAAAGAGTGAAATAGCTCTAAAAATAAGAAAATATGATGATAAAATCCTAGTCCTTTGGATAAAATCCTTCCAAAGAAGAGATGAAGATGTCTTTAATGCCTAATGGAGCACTAAGGTGAAGACATGAGAGGTATCTGAAGCACAGACTGTAACTGAGATGAGCCTTTTTCCCTCTTACATACCAACGTCTGATGGAAGAAAAGATGTGTGTGGGTCTTAGGCAGCCTTCTCTAGTACTAATTGGGCTGAGCTGGAGAACACTTTGGATGTCACACATCAGCTGAGGTCTTTGAAGGGACCCGTTACTGCTCTAAGTACAGTTTGACTTTGGTGTAGCTTACAAAAGCCTCTGTGCTGGCAGTAGGTAAACAGACATTTGCAGTGTAGATGTGTTAAAAACTTGCAAGTGCTGTGATGAGGGGCAGGTCAGCCAGAAGTGAGGTGGGCATCTCTGATGTATGAATGAGTGCCTTGGACCTAGAGTTTCCCTCCTTATGTTACCGGCTTTCTTTTTCAGCACACAGTAATACGACCTTCTCTCTCCACTGACCACAAGAAGCAAGACCCCAGCAAACCACGAGGCACACAAGGGTGGTTGCCTGTGCAAAGCGGCTCTCCTTGCTTCCAGTGAATGTGCTCCAACCCATCAGGTTACTAGTTGGGGAATAAATGGAAATACCCTGCTGACTGGAAGCTCTTGGACTTTGAGGGACGGGGGCACCTGTTTTTAGAATTATCAACTTGTGGCAGGAATGTGCTGGTTTTGATCAAGCTTTACCTGGGAGAAGGCCTCCCAGAGCCAGGGCAGACACTCAGACGCAAGGGTGTTGCACGGGGCTGACTTCCTGGGCAGGTGGTTCACCCACTCCTTTGGGCTGTGGGAGGTGCAGGGTGGTAGCCTGATTCATCCAGATTCAGACCAGGAGCTAGTGCATGGGCCCTCCATGACCAAGTGGGTATTGGTGGTCCCTGGTTTCATTTTTTATTTTTACTATTTCTCTCCCCTTTCTCTCTGCCATCGTCCCACCACTCTCTCCTTCTTCCCTCCACTGCAAAATACACTGAAAGCACTTACTTAGCCACTTTCTCATGTAGAGGATTTCTCCTAAAGCCTGGCCATCAGAAAGAAGATGGCGCGATTAGGCAAGGGGAGCTCTGCATTTGGATCCTGTCTCCAGTTTGCAGGGAAGAAGCTGGGAAGTTATTCAACTAGCCTGTCCTCCCTTTGCTGAGATAATCCACCCCCTGGGCTCAGCTGCCTGGCTCTGGCGATGCTGGCACAGAGGCAGCCACAGTACAGACGAAGAACTTTACTCACCACTGCCCGAGAAGCAAATGGCCAGCGCTGGTTTCTCCCCTGCATACAACAAACTTGAAAACATGGACAGTGAAATGCCAGCGGTCATCCTTTTCCCGGTCTCCAGAATTGTGCAAGGGGGCTCCTCTCCGTTGCAGAGCGATTGCCTGGGTCGGCCTCTCCGCTGCATGTCCCTGCCCGAAGCAGAGAACCTTTGAGTCAACAGAAAGCCTTCCTTACCCATTCAGTGCCGGAGCATGCAGGCAGCCGACCTTGCTCCCCACGGCTCACACATTTATATTAAACTCTTCCTTGGGATTTTAAGATTACCAAACACACTGTTTCAACAGAGCAAGGATTTTCAACATATCCTGTCCAGACGACTCAAGTTTACCTTCCCATGGGGACTTTTTAGCTCGTACTGGGAGAAGCAGCAATCCCTTAGGTTTGAGTTGGGAAACATCACTTAACCATCGCTGTAGCCCCTCAAATGTTTAATGATGTGCAGTCAGTCCAAGAGACATTCTTGCATTTTTTTATACTGATGTTCAAAGGCTGAACATCAGTTTGTCCCTTCCTTAATTTGGCTGGTTTTAGCAGTCTGTTTCTTCTCTTGTTTTCAAGATTTTCAGATCTCTGTTTATATTTGTGGAAAATAGGAAGTTACCATTAAACTAAGAGTGAAAATTAAAACAATCTGTGTTGTGAATATTTTGGCCATATTTAAATACGTGCATGGGCTTCCTGCACCAACCAGGTTGATTTCCTATGGACATCAACATTATCACAGTAAAAGCTGTTTGCTTTCTTAAACATGTACAACTTCTCATCAATTTATATAAAAAAATGCTTTGTTCCTGCTAGACTGCCTTCCATGGAAACTGTGCAAGACTTTCATGAAATGCCTTTAAATCCTGGATTTAACTGAACCTTATGGGTCTTTCCACTCTTTTCTCTTTTATTGTAAATTGCGTAATGTTGAGCTGCTCTGAAGATTTTCCCAGCTTTCCAGCCATAGAAATCTTGTTACATCTTCAAACTGGACAGCTTTGCCTGCTTTGTGAAATGTCTGGTTTGTTTAGGACTGCTTTGAACTCAGAAAGCCAACTATTGCACTTGCTTTTACCACTTTGAAGGAAAACGTTATTAATCCTTATGTTAGTCTGTTTATGTGCAGCCCTTGCTTTTTGGAAAATATTTACTAACTTTTTTCTGACTTCTGGCTTATGTATCAAGAGATGAGAATAATTTTTATATTAGTATATAGAATAATTGTTACAAGCAAATGCAATGGTTTGACTTTTTTTTTGGAATTTAGTAGTCATCAAAAATATAATTTTCTATGTAATGTCATGAAGACATTGTTACACCACAGTTTGTATGATGGGGGGGATTACCAACCTATTGGTATATTAATGATGCTAAATGAACACTCCCTTTTAAAAATGCATTTATCTTCTAATAGATATATTGATTTTAAAAAGCCAGACCCCTTCCTTCTTCATTTTTCCCTTCCCTCATGTTCCCAAATAATCGTTAAAACACATTGTGGTTTAACATGCCCATAGATCCTGCCACTATATGCACAGTAACTAACTGATGTGTTTTTTGTATAACTAGATGTTGCCGGTCTTACACTTTCAGAAAGGGCTGGTGCTACACTTGCCTGGACCCCAGGCAAGATCTCTTCCTCCGAATTGCTCAGCCTGCGCTTCTACCCCAGTGAGGCTTGGAAGACCTTGTACCCATGCCAGCCCTAATTTGAAAATATTCACGTCTGTATCTTCCTCAACTCTTACATGCCTCCCCGAGGTAGGATGTAATGCTCTTATCTTTTCTCTCATGCCAAATCTCAAACCACAAAAAGTACTGATTCAAGCTGTAGTGGCTCAGAGAAGGAGGCAGAGCGCTGCAGACCAGGGATGGCGCAGTGGTTTGGACCTGCTCTCTGAGGGAAGAGAATGCTGCTCCAGACTGAAACTTTCTGCTATATTAAATGGGATATAATATGCAGGCAGAAGTGGAACATCTCTATTTTGGCAAAGGTAATGATCCTGGCGGGGAAAGAAGGTAGACAAAATAAGAACATTTCGTTCCAAAAATCTGCTGTGCTCTCCTATTTTTTTTTTCTTCGTCTATGCATATAATTTTGAAGCTTTTTCTTTGTTAATTTTAGGGTGAGGCTGTTCTTAATCTTTGTCCTACAAAGTGTGCTTGCACTGTTTTTTTCCCTCCTTGAGAGCCTCTTAGGCACATTGTGGCTGTAAGCACAGGGGTACGTGTACACACGGCTGCCTGAATAAAGGGGGTGTGTGTGGGTGTGTGTGTGTAAGTGGGAAGTGATGGGAGAGTGGGTGGCATTGTACCGCCGAGGAGAGGATCGTTTGTGCCAGCCAGATCCCCAGGAGAGACAGACTCTGACCGCAAAGACAGAGCAACTCTCTTCCCCACCAACTCAGGACATGCAAAAAGAGCAGCAGCAGCAGCAGCATCCCTGCCACCAGCGTGGGAATCCCAGACCACTCATGCTCTGCTCCACCAGAACCAACCCTTATCACCTTTTGGCGGGTCAACCCCTCGGTGCCTGTGCGTGGTCCGCCATGCTGCAAGGTGGTGGAGCCGCCAGGACACTGGCTCTGCCGCTCCTTCGATCGGGCCTGGCAATTTCACGCTGCCGCGAGCTGCCGAGCGGCGACAAGGACAGCTGCGCCGCTCACCCCCCATCTTAATCCCTCACACGAGCCACCGTGCGCAGGAGCCGCGAGTTAACATGCAGCCGAGGAGCCCGTGGCAGCTCGGCTTTTTATTCACCAGGCAAAACAATCCCCACTGGCAGCTGAACTGGCAGCCCCTCGGGGGACCAATTACTCCGACGTGCGCTGTACAAACTGCGGCAGGCGGCCGCCGGCTCCCCGGGGAGATGCTCCGCCGGGCTTCATGAGCGGGAGCCAGCCCCATCCTCCAGACACAAGTTGTTCCTCATGTCAAAACTGCCGCTAATGACACAATTAACTAACCAGGGACTACTGTGGAGCTCTTAATTAGGTAAACACTGCTTGGTGAAAAACGAGTGCCCGGTTCTGAGCGTACTGGTTCGTGTCAGGCTGCTTGGGAGGTGAAGCCTCCGCCTGCGGATGAGGAATCTGCTTGAAGGTCTAATTTAGGTGGTAAAACTGTAACTCAGCTGGGAATTCCCTTTCATGCAGAATTTAAAATAAGTGCTAGGAACAGCTCAACAGCTCGCAGAGACGCCCTAGAAGCATTTAAAATATTTCATTGCATATACAGAAAAAGATTACTTCCTTAACCAGGGCAGCAGCACAGAAACTGCTGTCTAATTTTAAGTGGATCAACTGGGAGAGTCTCAGAGACAAAACCCAGGGGGAAACTACAAAAGCATTTTGCATTCTTCATTTCATAATGGGCCCGATGCAGTGCTTGGCACTCAGAGAACGAACCGAGCATCCTGCAGCCCAAACTACTGCAGACTTCATGGACTGCTCATCACAGGGCCTGGAAAAATGAAGACCACCATGGCCACGTATTTCTTTTACCCCTGCAGTCTGTTATTACTTAGTCCTGTGTGTTGAAAGAAACCCCACAGCATTTAGCTGGTATTGGCTGGCTGAAATTTAGATTGAAATTTTAAAAGGAGTCTTGGGGAGTTGAAGTTCTGGTCAGTGGGATTTGGGCCTCCAGCTCCTGAAGGCTTCTCTTGGATGAAATTTTGAATCCTATCTTTATCTAGGTATTTTCTGGGCCCATTGCCGCAGTTACCGCACGTGGACCACTTGCTGAGAATTCTCTCGCTGGATGCTTGCCTGCTCAGCGGGGGGAAACAGCGAGCAGGGAGCGGGACGATGCAGCACAACCACCACGAAAGGTAAAGTAATGCCCGTGGCAGATAGGACAGCTTACTGGTGTACTGCAAAGAGCTCCGCCGTGTAATGCTAATTAGACGAGAATGTCAGGAGAGCTCTTATCACATGTTAGGGGTCAGCAAACAGTATGTCTGCAATGGGTACTGAGGAATTTAAAATCTCTTCTATCTTAGCACTTTTTACCAGCAAGTTTTACCATCTCTTGTCTAGTCAAGTTTTATTTTCATTAAGCACGGAAAGAGATTACTGGAGAATTCAGCTAGTCTATCTGTAGTATACAACAGAGCAATTTGCACCAGGCAGCTCTGAAACCTCATCTGTGACCTCTGGCAGGTACAGATAGAGTTTTTCAGAAAACACTGCAGATGTGTCTCAGGCAGACCCCGGGATACTTTCTTATTTGTTCTGCATACCCCCACAAAATTCATGCTTGATGGGGAGACAGAAGCAACACTATCGCTTAGGTACCCATGATCTTGATGCAGATTTCAAGTTTTCTCTCAGGAGAGTAGGACCATTGGCATTTTACAAAGCTGTATTAGAGCAGCAGTGTTCCTTCAGCACTATCCTGTACCTAATAAGACTAAGAAATTTGTAAGGAGTTCACCAAATCGTGTAGCAATTGTTTATAGCATTATCTGCATATATGCGAACTTCATATTGGAACTACATGATCTTTAAGGTCCATTCCAACCCAAACCATTCTATGATTCTATGATTCTATGATTCCTTTCCACCCATGCCAATTAGTCATTGGCGCATTCTCTGATGGATATGAAATTAATAAAGTTCCCCTCCCAATATACACATTCTCTTTTAGATTAATTATCTCTGTATCCATGCACAATGCCTTTCATGGTGAAACCTGTTAAGTTTCATGATACCTCATGACCATTATAACTTCAGTGGTATCTGTGTCTAATGGAGGAATGTAAATTATTTGTTATACGTTGTGTTTGATTTTCAGTGTTTGCTGATAAGCTCTTGGAGATAGATATTATCCTTCATAGCAGGAGACAGAGAAGTACCTCACCTGCTATGTCACTCATTCTGAAATATATTTGTTCTCTTGGTCCCACTATTTCCTTTGTGGATAAACTCTGACAGAGCATCATCTTCAGCATCTGGAAAGAGTAGCCCTAGGGCAGATGTCACACCATTGAATTCACTGATGAAGACAGAGTCAAGAAAATATGGTAGAAAAATCTTCCCTTTACTGTCTTCATTAACCTGAGTTGATGCATTGACTTCCCAGGAAACACTCAGACTCAATGTTTTGTTCTTGGGCTTCAGCTTTTTAACACATGGAAAGACATTTTTATGCCATATGTATTTTTTAAGGCTTTGTCTGTTTTCTTGCTCTCTTCACTCTCATCTCATTCCTCTCATTTCTATCTTTAGACTTTACCTGTGTTTGTTTATGCTGTTTCTTTCAGCTGCACTAGATTCAGATTTCCATTTTCTGGTGCATAGCGGCACGGTTTGAATAACCTCTTGAACTCTGCCATTTAATCCCATGTGTGTTGTTTTATTTTTTGTCCATTGCTTCCTTTCCAATTTAGCCACATACCTTCTGTAGCTCTTCTTATGGGTTGTGCAGGGCATGCACTCAGTCCCCCTGCTGAGTCTAAGGTTTTTAATTTCCCTGTTTTTGACATTAGGGTCTTTCTCAACCGCTTCCTCCATTTTTAGAAATCCCCCTGTCTGAAGTTCACAGTTACCAATGTAGTTTTGGGGTATGACTCTTCCCTTGCTGAGGTAAAATTGAACTATATTGTGGTTACTGTTGTTTTTTATTTAACTGGAACTGCTTATCAAGTCAAAATGAACTGTGCCACAGCAACAGTTTTTCTATGCAGTAGCTCTTTCAGATGCAGAGAATTTCCCCTAATATTAGCCCAGCTTGAATGTGGACAGCTAAGGTCAACACATACCATTGTTTTGTTTGACACAGCTGCCTAGTCTTCCTCAATACTGCAAGTTCCCTAGTCCACACCATTACTGGGGTAAAACAGCACCAATTTTTCAGAGCTGCCTCATTGTTTAATAACATATTTGATATAAAAAATAATAAATAGCCTTCATACTTGTTACTCCATCTACAGTTGGCCTGGTTGGAAAATTTCCAAAGGTACACTTTCTTGGTGAAAACCAGAAATGCAATGAATGTAGTGACCACATCGAAAAGATTGTAAGGACATTTCAAAATTGAAGACATCCGGTTCAGAGGGAACAATGGGTTTCTTTTCTTTCTTGCTGTTTTCTCACACTGTCTTCTCTAGATGCAGAAAAGCAAGGAGAGTGAAATGAGTGTCCCTCATTTGAAAACATGGAAATTCTCCAGTGAAACAGAATAGTTCAAATTAATTAAGAGTTGGTTGTTGTTAACTAGGCCTCTCTTCTTCCTCCCCCATAACAGAGCAAAGCTAAGATGCCGATGCTGTGCATGGAAAACTCCCTGCCACAGGGTGACATTGTATCTCGTACTCCACAGGGTTTATGGAGGCACTGGGGACTTCAACATCGGTATTAGTCTCTTCGGTATCCACATCACTTCCTCAACAGAGAATGATATCCGTTCACTGTGCAGAAAATAATTCAATTATAAGCCAATTGTTGACATGTACAGATGAATCAGCAACAGCTCAATACAGGTACACGTAATCAGAAAGGCATAGAACACAAGTGTGTGCAGATTGCACCACAGTTTATTTCCAGCAGCACCCCTGCTCTGGTCTTGCATGGGAGGAACCTCAGAGCCTCATTAGTGATGGGCTGATGAGCACATGTCACACAGAACAAGCATTGGCAAGCCGGTCACTCAAACACTGACTGAGTAAAACCTTCAGAGCATGCCTCATGGTGGTTCAAGTTCAGTGCCCGGCTGAGAAGGAACCATTAGAGGACTTTGATCCTCACAGCACTTCTGGAGCAATTTTTCTCTGTCTTCAACTCTAAGCTGTGCCTGACACCTTGGCTTTCAGTAACATTCAACAAATGTTTTAATGGCAACAGGAAGTTTTTCATATTGTGGCTGTATCTATCTAGGCTGGAATAGCTTAAACCATGAGAGTTTGAGGGTGTTTTCTCATTTTTTTGGAAGAAGAGATTTTTTTTTTTTTCTTCTTCACATGCACCAAAGCCATTGACTGTGCTATGGCTCTGAACCCAAAACCGCAATTACAATGTTTATTTTTAGGACCCTGGCTTGTGTCACCAATTTAGAGAAGATGTGGTTAAGCTAACCGTCACTCACTTCTACTGCTTGCAATTTTGTGTTTCACATTTGTATAAAGCCAATTACCAGAACAACAGAATGTTTCTGTTCCGGGACCGTAGATAATTGATAATTCGAGAGGAAGTCAATGCAACTTCAACATTTCAGTTTGTCAGGTCTTTCTCACTCAGTTTATGAACTGAATATAAGAAGATCCTTTCTTAAAAAAATCAGATAGGTAAAAGGGGCTTTTTAAGGTATCACCACAAGCACTAGTTTCCTGTCTTGGCAGACACAAATGGCTGTAGAAAGGGTGACTATGGGAAATAAGCAGGATTGTCACTCCTTGGTCTAACAGTTAAGCTTGGTTTAGCTTCTGTGCATGTTTCCATGGCTCTGAGCACAGAAGATTTTAACTACAAACCAGCAGCAGTGCAGGTCTTGTGTATATTTTTTAAATACTGCTGGTGCCTCAGAAGTTGGGCTGTGGACTTTTCCTGCTCTCTGTAGCTTGGACATTTTGAAAATTTTGCCTGTGGTGGCTCTACTCAGCGATCTGTCACTTAATCTTGTGAACAGTGAACACAAGACTGAGCAACTCTGATCTGCCAGCACTCTACACTCATTTTGCTGAGGAGTAAAAGACTAACATGTAAGACTGAAAAATCCAGCCTGCTGTGAAAGGATGCAGTTAAAAAAAAAATTACCATTTATAACTCAAAGTATTTTGGAGCATGCACAAATTTTAATGTGTGCTTTTACATCATTGGAAAATCCTTTATCACAACAGCTTTGCCACTACTTGACAAGTAAGTGGCAACTGATATCACTTACCAGTGACTGTAATTCATTCAATCTATCTCACTGCCTCAGACTGTCCATCAGTAAAAAGAGTTGGAAAAAGTGAACTTCCCAAGTCAAAGAGGGAAAGGGGGGAAGAGTCACTGAATACCTCTGAATTTTACTCTGGATTCTGGTGCCTACAGAAAGAGGGTCTCTAGACCCAGCCTTACAGACGCAGGGCAAAGTCCCTGGGGAAGCTGAAAATTTGGACCCTGCGCACAACAGGTGGGACTAAGTCATCAACCACCTTGCTGGGTGTGGGAGTATACGTGGCTCTGCACCACAGGAGGAGCAGACAGGAGGATCTGGGACTGACGGATCCACACCTTCCCTTGCACCCCTGGAGCTCAGAGCGCAGGACAGTTAATGGCATTTCTTTTGGGGATGCTCCTCGCCTTCCCCTGGCCCATGCCATGCCCGCACAGGAGGTGCAGAGTGGTGGCACAACCAACCTCCTGGTCCTGCCACCTCCATTCCCCCTCCCCACACAGTCCTTTCCCTTCTCCCCTGCACGGCAATGCCAGCAAACTTGGGCATGGCAAAGGCATGTGCTTAGCTCCGTGCTCATCCTTGTGGATGCTAGGAAGCCAGGGATAGCTCACCTGTGAACACCTAAAAGTAACGCTCTGATTCATCATGCAAGACTTCATGAATGGCCGCAGCCCCTGACAGCAGTAGATATGTCCCAAAGGGCAGTTGTCTACACACCAAGTGAATGGGAAATGGTAAAAGGGTGGTTTTGTGGCATTTGAGAAGGGGGAAAACAGGCTACAAGGTATAGATGGGTGTGCAAGTGTGTAGTGACAGGTGGCTGAAAGCATACTGCTTGGTGGCATAGAGAGTTTCTGCGGAGACCCTGAGGACTGAGAATGCAAATGAAGAGGGTTGAGGTGAACCAGCAAAGAGTATGTAGTACCCAGGACCCAGAAAGTCACTTTAGCAAACAGAAGACAACAATTAACAAGGACTTTGCTGGAAAGGAATAAGTCAGGAAGGAAACAGTTCTCATTAGGATTAGATAACAAGCAAGAAAAATGTAATAGAAACCAAATGAGGGATAAAAAACTGGAAAAGAATTAAGTTTCTGGGACAGACAGTAAAAACAATCCAGAGAAATTCATCCGCTCTGTTTGGAAAAAGAGATCAAGGATTAGGTAATTTATAAGGCTGGTGAATCATTTGCAGTGAATAATTTATTTTGTGAATGTGGCTTCATTTTCTGCTCAGAAAAAGTCTGCAAGCAGGTTATGAATTAATTGACATGCATTTGCCAGCTGTTTATGAATAATGTTTGGTGCAGTTTGCTCACATGTATTCTTTGGAAGCAGCAATCTTTAATCTGTTCCGGCTTTGGTTAACAAAGCAGGTAACTTATTTTGGGTTTTCTCCTTTCTTTCTTGATGAGCATAATTCCTAATTCTGTGTGAGCACTTGAGTTAATGACCCAGCCTGGCCACTAGTATGGCCCCTTTGGGCACTCGGGGTTCTCCATGCTTGAGACATCTTCCAGGCCACCCTTGGGGTTGCTGCTGGCAGGCTTGCTCTCCGTACAGATGGTAAATCTCATCATCAGAGGGCATTTCATGGCATTGCTTCATCAGAGGTTTGGAAGTGCATGCTGGTGTTAAATCCATTTCTCAGTGAGATGCTCTGAGATCTGCTCAGGGATCCCTGTTGGGATGAGCTGGCTTGCACCGGGGCTGCACCCTTGATCGCCTGGCACATCACAGGCTCTGCTGGGACTTTTAGGTGCCAACACGTGCAGCCAAAGGGAAAAAATAGCATAGGCATAGATTTCTGATCACTCAGCTGTGTTCTTACACAGCCTTAGGAGAAGATTACTAGGGTTTACTAAATGCTTTGTGATCCAGGTCCTCACGGAGGCTGATTTTTTTGATAAGACTCCTTTACAAGAGGGCAGCACTCCCTAAAGAAAGACCAGGGTGGAAATTCACAAGCTTATCCTGTTTAGTACCCAGAAAAATGTTTTTTACCTCTGTGTGTTATATGGATCTTTTTGATGGGAGGAATTTGTATCAGGGGACTCTGCATGGAAAGAATGGCCTGTCTGCCAGGGTTCAGCCTGGTGATGAGGCCCCCTTTGGCTTTACCAGGGAAGCAGTGACAACGATTAGGTACAACATTAGGGCACATTTTGAGTGGAAAAAAACCCTGCTGTTCTCTTTTAGATAGAGCAATTGCAGAGGCCATTGCTAACTGAAAGAGGTCCAAAGAGCTAAGCATGCTCATTTTTTTTAAGTTGACTGTGCCTCTTTCAGATGTCTCAGAATTTAAATCTAAAATCTTGCCCTGTATTATTTAATTTTAAACGCGTGCCACTAGTTCTGCCTCACTGCAGTATCCATCCAATTAAATCTAACTTAAAAAGAAAAAAAAAGAAAAAAACCTTCACATACATTATATTAAATGGCTTTCTTGACATATTTGGGAATTAACAAAAAGCAAGAAGCTTATTTAACAACTTGCAACGTATATGATTTTAACAGCCAAACTTACAATAGCTGTTCTTTCATCTATAAATTAAATGTATAACAAAGCCATAATTAAAGACCTTACTAGCAAAACTTTTCTATGGTGTGTTCTTCGCAATGGACTTTGAAGCACCTTCAATTGGAGCAATGGGAATTATTCTGGACAATACTACAAGCTGCAGATATAGCTTAGTTAATTACAAGCAGAGCTTTCAGTATTTATTCCTCCTGCCAAAATCCTTATGCACTGCAACAGAGAACTGTTTTTCCCTTGTGCTTGCTTACTAATGCTGCTAGAATGTGAGTATAAAACAATACCTGCCTGTCTCTCTTGATCCTAGACACGATTATTAGGCTTTCATGCTAATTTCCCTGTCTATTGAGTTAAGACTGGATTAAGGAGGCAGAATTTCTATATGCAGTTAGGGTTCCCTAAATATTTCAAGGTAATGCTCAGTGACTGAAGGTACAAGGTGGCTATTGTTTAAATGCCACGGGGTTCTCCATCACTGCCTCTTCTCCCCTCCTCAGAGACGGTGCAGTACTGATGGCAACAGCGATGGGAGTTTCTCTCAGTCTACCTGAGTGCAGAACAGAGGCCAGAAATTCTACCTGCTATATAAGACTAGCAAGTGGTCCTCGCACATCACACGCCTGAATCCCTGGTCTAGGGATTCAAACCAGTGTGAAGCTGATGCAGTGCATCAGTATAGGGGAATCTCCCAGATTCCCTCCCCTAATATTCAAATAATCAACTTTGCCCGGTTGTTTGAAAGCCTGCAACTATATCTAGAGGGTTGTTCAAAGAATCAGGGGCCACTCTGGAAAATAACAGAGACATGGTGCCAGAGTGGTGCTCCTGAAGCAGAGACTCCCCTTTCCAGTCCCTTCACATAAAATCTTTCAACACCTGACCACCCTCCGCGTGAAGCCCGTTCCTCCTGGAAGGCTGTGCCACAACCTCAGGCCTCCGAGGGCTGGAAATCTTCTGTGGTTTCCAAGCTAAATCTACCTGCGGCCAATATATTTCCATTTCTCCTTATATCAATATTATTGTTAGCTAAAATTACATTCTTTTCTTCCATGGTGTTTACCTCTTCAGGTATTCTCGGAGAGCAGTCACATCCCTTTTCTGTCGTTTGTTTTGCTCACTTCTGACACATTTCTCCCCGAGGGACCCCGTGGCCATTCCCCTTTCTGCCCTCCCACACACACGCAGATGTGCATTCATGGCCACAGTGGAGCCACAGCTTGCAAACTTCGCTATTTGGAAGAAACCAAACAAAGCCCACTCTGAATAATTACTGGGCAGACAAAACTTTTCAGGGAACGGCTGCACTGCAGGTCGTTGTGAGCTCGGGCTTATATTTTTGCCTGCGTGCAGTCCTGGGGTAGGTACCATCCCTCGGGTGCTGCTGCTCACTGCTCCACCCAGCCGCTCGCAGTAAGGTTGCAGCTTAGCAGTTGCACGCAGTGTTCAAGCATGAGCTTTCCTTCAGCGGCATTTCCACAAGTCCTTGCTCCAGTGCCTTTCACCCTACCTCCCTCTCAGCCCTCCTCTCCCCCGAAGCTGGGTTATTATTCTTTGTCTCTCTGCACCCTTTATGAGCTACCAGCTTCAGCCAGCCCCTGCCAACCAAAAAATGTGTTTCCAGGATGCAGTTATCTGGCTAAGGAATCTCATGAGATATCTGGATGGTGATCTGGGGGGGAATAAACCGAGCATCAGCATTTTGGCTATGGTAACAAACAAACTCATTATCACAGCTTAGTTTCGAGCTTGATGAGCCACACACTCGCAGTAGTGGTTTGCAGGGTCAACACGTGATACATGATGTTGAACAGCTACACTGAAAAACACAGGATGCAAATAGATACTTCAGCAGCATCAAAACAGTTAGCGATGAACGTGTAGAAGTTTGGGTTATTGAAATTCTAGGTATAGAATCCTGTCTGTATTGGTACAGTCTCTCTTGGCCATGTACGGTAGTACCACAGCAGTACTTGCTCTAAGCTTCCCCACAAAGGTTTACTTCCTCTTGCAGAAGGCTGAGCCACCTTTTCCCCTCCATGGGTTCAAGAAATGTGAGATTCCACCAAATTATCTTGTTCTGCCGCTTGAGAAAATCTGGGGAGAAGAAGAGAGCGGTACCAGCCTCATGTAATTTCTGCTTCCAACCATCCCTCAGCATCCAGCACCCCTGTCCCCATGGTTCCCACAGCAACTCCCTCTCCGTGGGACACCTGAAACTCCTGGACACATGCCCAAAACATACCACCATTGCACACCACTCCAGTGTCAAGAGATGGGTAGGCAGAGCAGGCAGTGGCACAGTCCACTTAATGTGGATGGCAAAAGGCTGCATGCACTGCCTTGGTCCTCAATCAGATCAGGTCCCACAGATCCCGGAGGAATTCATATTAGTATCCCAACTCTAACTTAGTACTTCCCAGTCTGACTACAGTCTGTCCAATTATGTCCGACTCCTACATGACTTGACAGTTTTTTCACTGCTCCTCATTTTATCTATTTTAACTAAATTCCCCATAAAACACACTGTCAGGTGCCTTCCTGAAGACCAGATACATGAGATCTACTGCATTTCTTCAGTCTGGAAAATCACTCATTGTCATGGGAGAAAGATATAATCCTGAAGTGATGTAACTTTGGTAAATTCTTATTGACTTTTTCATTTTATTTTCCATTTAATGTTATCTTTAACTCGCCATAACACATAAAGC
This sequence comes from Dromas ardeola, assembly GCA_013398915.1. Taxonomy (NCBI): domain Eukaryota; kingdom Metazoa; phylum Chordata; class Aves; order Charadriiformes; family Dromadidae; genus Dromas; species Dromas ardeola. Next base: position 176,640 of record VYZM01006637.1, on the reverse strand, counting down.
TTCAGTTCAAATGCTGAGATCACATTTAGAGAGCTGTGGTTACCTGGGCTGCTTTTTTGCCTTTCTCAAATACAGGAACTACATTTGCTGTTCCCTGATCACATGGCCCAGACAAGCACAAAAAAGTCATTAAAGGTTTGTGCTGCAGACCTGCAATTTCACATGCAAGTCCTTTCAGTGGTGAAGATGGAGAGTGTCCAGTTCGCCCAGTTTGAAAGCAGTGAGCTCCCTGAGCTCTGATTCCACCTCAGGTGTGGTCATTTCCAATTCACCTTCCTTCCACTCCCATTAGTCATCCTGCATTTGCCACCGCGCTTTGCATCCTCGTTGAAATATGAGGGAAAGCATTCACTGAGTTTTGAGGCAGAATGCTTACTGCAGTTATGAACTCTAAGCTGCCCTCGCCAAATAGTGCCCCCACTTCTTCTTTCTTTGTTCTCTTTTTATTTATATAACTGAAGAACGTTAAGTTACTGTTTTTATTTCCTTTGCAAGATCTAAAACAGCTTGGTTTTTGGTACTTTTCATTCTATGTGTTTATGTTTGACCTCTAAGATGTACCTTTCCTTGCAGATGGGTCCCATTTTTCATTCCATGTAGGCTCTCTAATTATTCCTAATTTTCTTTATTTGAGCTGGTTATTTGCACTAGAAGGAGCATTGCCCTTTGCTGCACAGTCCCCCTGTCCCTTTTGCTTGCATCTATGACTTAAGTAAATTTCAGACTTTGCATGTTGGAGTATATGCCGCTCAGTCCAGATGGCTTCAATCACTAGTTCCCTAACTTTGTCAAACTTTTCCTTTTTTTTAAATTGGGAATCTAATTAAGAGAATTGAATTAATTCCTAATCATTTGACTGAAAGTAATTTTCTACAATCAGATCTTCCGAAATGTCATCAGTATTGACAAAATCAAGTCAGCAATCACTTATAAAGAAATCTGTCGACAATCATACCCAAGAATATATGGATCCTGCTGTGATTAGTCCATCTCCGAGAAGCTGAACTTTCCCAGAAGAACAATTTCTGTCATTACTTGCTTCTAAGAACTCTGCAGAGATCTCAATCCATATCAAAAGTGGGTTTTACATGCCTCCCTGCTTTTTTTTTCCTCAGCTAGTCAATCAGGACCGTAACTCCCTTCCCGCCTAGCCTTCATCCATCTTTTCTGTTTACATTCAAAACTCTCCGGGAGTGACTCTGCTCCCTTGTACAGAGTGCAGTCTTGATTTTGTTTGGTCCCCGGACACCGTCATAGTTATTAGTCATGTTTATATAGCGATCCTGTATCATCAGGTTGTTATGACACATTTTATTAATGTGTTGGAATCTCTTTGATGCTCAGAAGGGCTGTGAAGCAGAATTATACATCCCCAGCAATGTTTGCAGCAGTGGGGTAAGGCACGCGGGGCTTGCATCCCAACGCCGCCTATGTTCTTTGTGGAACATGAGACAGTTGTTATTCTAACCATCGCATACCTCATCCTTTTCATTTAAACCAGTATCAGCACAATGGCTACTGCTAGTCCAAAGTGTTAACAGCTGTGTTAAGTGGCAGCCAACCAATTTCCTGTAACTTGTGGTGAGGTAGCCAGATGCAGAGAATATCTATATAAAGGCATCTTTTTTTTATCTTTTTTTTTTTTTTTGGGGGAGAGGAAATAAAAAAAAGCCCCTTTTACATTTGAGTTCATTTTCCATATCTAGACCAAGAATAGTGTGAGGGCTAAGAGCACATGCCACCATACTGACATGCCAGAACAGGGTCAAGAGGTGCTATGAGTGGGAAAATGGGATGAGGTTTACTCTAGGTCAGCCTCTGCTGTAATGTTGTGTCCCTCTTGGCTGATCCCAGAAGACCTACTTCAGCTTCTCTTCTCCTACCGAGAACAGCAAGACACTACTCTTTACTACCCTACGTATGTGCCTCCTGGCTTGAACAACGTGGGATCTCTCCACAGGCTACAGCCGAACCCTTCCCTCCCTCCCTGCAGGAAGCCACACCAAGGGAGGGGGAGCTGAAGACATCCTTCAGAAAGCCCTGTCTCTAAGGCAGGGCAAACTTGCACAGAGTGACAGAGGCTGCTGTACAGAGGGCAGGCGGTGTGGCCTCTGCCTCACTACTCACCTGCACAGCAGAGTGGAGCAGGTTGAGGCGTTTGGTCTGTAGCTGGTGCCACCGAGATCCCACGGGGCCCTACCCTGAGGGTCTCGAGTCCACGCCTGTGTTTGGCACCTCGTCTGCCTGGACCATGTCATTAAACAGGCTGGGCTGGAGCAGCTGTTTCGGGGCTGGCTAGAGGGGGTAGCTGCAGGAAAGCCCAGCTCAGAAAGGCCAGGAGTCTCCTCTGAAAGGCAGGAGGCACTTGGTGGTGGCAGGCAGACCCTGGCATGTGTCAAGGTGATGGCTGGGTTTGCTCTCTTCTCCCAGCACAGTCTAGCCTCCCCTGGAGAGACATGGCCAGGGATGAACCCTGGCACTTTCCAGGATCAGGCTGTTGGGTTAAAGCTCAGCAAGACATTTGGTATGTGCTTGGCTGAACAGGCAGGGGACTGGCTGGCACACTGGGGCACAGAAGATTAAGAGGCTCCTGTGCCTGATGCTATAGAGATTGCTTAGGGCTGAGACTTTCTGCACTTGACTTCCCTCCCCAGTCCCCATGCAATTTGAGAAAGGACTTGCTTTGTCTCTGTGTATGTTGGGTGTGTATACATACATACACGTGTGAAGGGCCGTCTGAAATCTAGCATGCCTGGAATAGGAAGGTAGTGAATGATGAACAACATCCTTAAAAGGCCTTATCCACTACTAACCAGATATTTCCCAAATCGTTTGAGACAGCACACCATTACATCAATGTTAGGGAGTGAAGGAGAATAGAAATATAGGCAGAAGGCAACGGAAAGTTGCTGTGGACTCGTGATCTTACCTCTGCAAACAGCACTATGGGTTCTTTAATGACTAGACGTGGTCAGGACCTCTATTTTGTGTCTTGTCTGAGCAATTTGCAACAGAGCCCCTATTAAAACCATTCTGGGGATATTGGTTTTCTCTTGACTCAGAGAGAAGACTGCTGCTTGAATCACTAACAAGAATTCAGCAGCACCTGGGTTTTCCTTGGCAATGAACCACCCATGTACCGACCAAGTGGGAGGCTGTTAAAGAACAATTTCCCACCATCTGGGGGAGGAAAAAAAGCATTCAGTGCCACACAACTGTCTAAAATCTGTGACATAGGAGTGATTTCTTAAAGAAAAATTCCCGTCTTTACTGGAGCAGCAGGAAGGAGGAGGGGGGGAAGAGGGAGGAAGTAAGGCAAACTCAGACACCTTTCCCCAAGGGGAAGAGTGACATTTTACTGAGTGAGCTGCTTGGACATTCTTTGTGTGCATGTGTGTGTATCTAAATTCAGTCAGACAACATCCCTGAAAATTTCCCTCAAGCAGCTGAAAGCATGAGGCAGTGAGCACAGTGCTGCAAACATATCATGCAGACATCCGAACTTTTTGGTATTGGGAAACAGCAGCAGATAATAACTGTATGAACAGCCTTGTACTAGGACACTGCCTTTGGGGCTCTTGTGGCACCAGAGTCCCTCAAGGAGCTCAGAGCCTTGTAATTACATGGCTTTACACACTGCCTGTTGCCTTCGTCTTAAGGACTTGTCACAGTGCCTGTGAAATAGTCTTCTTAGAAGTGGAGGGTTGGAAGTGCAAAGTCGCCCTCCTCAAACCACAGACAGGGAAATTCCTGATGACTCTGACTGCCCTGTCCTATTTCCTAGTTCATGTTTTGTCCCTTTCTTGGCAAGATCCAAAAGCATGATATGCCTGGGGTAGACATAACCAGGTCCTCTCAAAGCTGGATGTGGTTAAGTGCAGCCTTATTTATGTAGACCTTAGGATGTGTCTAGGCATGCAGTTTTAATCCTGTTGTGATACAGTAACAAATACAATGGCAAATTCTCCTTCCATCAGAAAAGAACTACCTGACGATCAGGCCGTATCTGTGGCCACTGGGGCTGAATAACAAGACGACAGCTGTAGTGTCAAATACAGGTCTCTATATCGAAAGGTTTCGGTTCCCACTCGTAAGTGATTATGGAAAAAGGACTCACTTGCCCACTTCCAATAAATGAGAAACATGTTTCTTAGAGGCAGTATGCTTCCTATGCTTGTAGCGCAGTGAAGCTGTTGGCTAGTCTACTATTTTTGACGTGCAGCTGTTACACAGAAACATCTGATAGTTTCTTTTCTTCAGGCTCAGTTGCTGCCGTGTCAGGAAACAGCTTTTCGTTTCAGTTCTTGTAAGATGTGAGCAGGTATGGGAGGCCAGTGCGATACCACAGTAACACAAAAAAAAACATCCTGCAGCCTGCAGAAGAAACTAGAGGTACAGAGGAGGGTAGGTTGATCAGTTCAAAATTCTCATTACATATATTTGCTTTGATATAAAAAAAAAAAAGTACTAAATGATTAGTTAAAAATAAATCACAAATCAGAGTAATATGTGTGGGGTTTTTATACTGTGAGACTGGGGAATGAGTTCATTGACTTACGAGGCAACATGCCAATGCTTTGGGTAAGAGCAGCTCCTCACCAGTAAATGGAAAACTAAAAGCTCATCCAATGACTAGCAACACAGAAGACTTAATTGTACATTGGCAAAAGAGAAAGCCGCACCAAATCTGCAATGCTGTGAAACATAAATGCAGAAGTGGGAAAGTTAAAGGAAGGCCTTCAAGTACCTAGGAAGGCAATGACCAAATCTTGTATATTGACTTAATATTAAGTATAGGAGAACAATATACAATATTTTGCAGTATCTACTATCACTCTTGCTTGGGATTCCAGAGGAGGAGGGTTAGCGCTCTCTGAGAGGAGCTGTACCTAGGCAGGTGATATGCTAAGAAATCCAGGTGCCAGCTATAGACATCATGGAGTCCTCAAGAGGATTTAAAGCCTGCTCAATATATCTTTCTTCTTTAAATCCTGGCAATAACTGCAAAAACTGCAGTGGTATAAGCAGTTCCCTCTCATCCCCATTGTGAGAACAGTGCAGTTCAACCCTTGCTCTGCAGAGTGTGTATGGGTTTTTTTGGAGGTTTTGGGTTTTGTGTGTTTGTTTTTTTCTAAACCTCAGCTGACAAGAGCTATAGCAATCTGGTTCTGTGTCAGGTTTGAAGCCCTTGGCTTCCACAAGCTGTGGCTTACGCTGTGGAGAAAGAAAAGGTGAATATCCTTTCATGTGAAGCATTTTTATGCTGAAGTTAAGAAAGTTTTAGAGTTAAAAGGTGGCAAAGCAGCTTGCCTTGCACAGTGAGGAGCCTAAGTCAGCAAGCCAATGTTCATTTGCAGTACCTGGGCTTGGGAGCACCCAAAGTCTTCCTGGACCGAGCTGCTTGAATACGGTCATTACCTATTTCCTGTGGCAAGGAGCCATTACAGGTCTTGTATCTGCTATAATGCCCTTCCTTCACGTGGGGAAGTGGGCTGAGAGTTTTTGGGCAAGATAGCATTTGCAAAACTGATTTTCACTTTTAGGAGCCGTTTGTCACCTTTGCTCACCGCTGCAACTTGTAACGTAGCTCTGGGGCAGCCAGCGCGGCATTGCTGGGTCGGGGCTGTGAAACCTGCACAATGACGATGCGGGGATGAGTCAATCTGACACGTCCCCTGGGCATACAGGTGGCATATGTGCTGCAGCTCACCCTCAGCGAGATTTGGGTTGAGCCTGGAGTACCCGGATCTGCAGGTCAGCTCCAAACAGCTTTAGTAAGAGGCTACTGCTGTGGTGTCTGCAGGTGCTTCAGATGATGGTTTGTCAGCTCTGGAACAGAACCAGCAATAACAAAGCAGGTTTGTGAGCATTTCCTCTTGTGATCCTGCCTAACAGCTTCAAGCGACCAGCCACTGCATTTGGGAAGGTGCTTGGAAAGGCCCTGGGTTGTGTTCTAGCATGTTTTCCCAAAGACCATTTGCTGACCATGGTCCAGGATGAAGAACTGCCTTTGCATTCACCCAGTGTCATTTTTTCCATGCTCTCTGACAGCAAAAAGTGTCCCCTGCTCCTGGGGAAGCCCGTGACACCTTGTTTTATTCTCTCTTCCATTCTTCCTTTCATCAGGGGGCAGCTGCATGGGGAGGTTTTCATTCCTACCTAGAGCCTCTAACACGCGGGTCTGGATAATAAGTAGCTAAAGCAGAGCTGTAATTTATGTCTGCCCATGACGATGCAAAAGGGTAGCAGCTCGGTCCCTGGGCAGAGTAGACTTGTGCATGCTGATCCGCTTGTTAAGCTTCTAAAACAACTTTTGTTTTGTCTAGCTCTACATCTCAGCATGTCTTTAAGGAAAGGAAATCCAAACCTGGGATATAAAACAGAAAATTTGTCTGATTTAAAAATGCTTCTGTAATGCACCAACTGAGGTAATGGCTACATCCATTTGAAAGACAGCTGATTTCTTTTTCTTTCCTTTTTTTTTTTCTCCTATTTTTTTCCAGCATGACAGGAAACTGGTGGCTGAAGGAAGAAAAAGGATATAGTTTATTCTTTTGGGGCTATACTGCTTCTGACAGAGGCAAACACTCTGTTCCTGCAAACACAGCTAATCCTCTTTGTCTGGATATTTTATTAGCTGAAGTTTAAATCCTTGAACCCTCACTTTATCATGTGTTTCCCTTTTCTGATGATGTCACCTACCCATGTTCATCTAATGAGTCACTTACAGCAGCCAAACATAAGTGCCGGTAGGATATAAGGCTCTGCCAAGAACTTCAGCCTCCTAATACTTACCTTATTACTTGATGAAATAGGAATATAACTTATGTACTAGATGATATCCCCTGAAACATAAAGGAGGTCATTGAGAGCCTATAATTACCTCCTAATTACAGGAACTGAATGCAACAGGAGTTGTTAGTAAAGGGGGAGGGAGGATTGATGCTGGTTCTGCAGTGTAACCAACAACAAGTAGGCTGTTTGAAAATTATTTTCTTCCTAAATATTTCCATATGTCATTGGGCTCCCCCCCCCGCCGATGTGCCCTTTCAAAAGTGAGAAGAAATGCACTGGGCATTGTGTAACTGATGATGTCATCATGGAAAGCCAACACTTTTCTCTCTGAGACCCTGAAAAAGAAGGTAGGGAAGGAAATGGAAAAAGTGAAGAAGCAAATGAGACAGATTGAGAGACCAAAGGAGCTGGGCAAACCCCTGCAGGACAGATGACTAAGCTTTCCATTCCAAGTCAAACAGCTCCATTTTGGGACAGCAACAGGTTTTCATTTAACCTCCCTAAATTTCATGAACATGCTCTGGGCTCCCTACAAGAATGTGGCTACTGTCTGTGTTTGAGACTAGGCAGGCAGCCTGCTTTTTCCACTTGGCTACCTTTGCACAGTATGTCAAAAACCTTACGTGGCTTTGGTAGAACTTGCTCTCAGTCTCACTGGATATCTGGAAAAGGCACTTCGGTGTGAGCATAAGCATGCAGGGAGGTCTGGACCTCCTAATTAAATTGTCATGTTTGGGACCCACCCAACAAAACTGGACAAAATCTGGTCTTAGATTTGAAGAATGGAATTTTCCAAAGAGTTTCAGCTCTGATCATAGAAACCAGCCAGACCATAGTTGGGCTGTACTTCGAAGGCAGTGTTCAAGCTCCAGTGTCCACAGGGAAGTGTTTCAGGGAAGGATCTCCCATGTAGGATGTGCTTGCTGAGCCTCTTTGGCTGGGCAGGGGCAAAGGGTTTTTCAGTTCCTCATGGCTGTAAATCTTCACTGCACCACCAGTTGTGGAAAGGGACTATAAAAGAGAGGGAAATGTGAGGGCAGTGAAATTATCAGTATAGAATTATTGAAGAAAATATTGAAATTTAAAATTAAAGAGGAGGGAACTTACAAGTTAATATTACAATGTTTCCCTCCTGAACTGAGTTCGGAAACTTGGACTAATAATAGTAACAACAATACGTTAACAACAAGAGTGATAATGCTAACCCAGTAGAAATGGGATTTTCTACTTCAGTGATACCAGTTAACCTGTCTCGGAGATACAAGGCATCTATCTTGTGGGCAGTGATGGCCCTTACAGAAAAAACGATATTAGAGAGGGGGAAGAAGAAGCAAGGAAGAGTGTGAAGAAGCAAAGCCCGTCTTTACCTGCTGCCTGTCTAAGGTGAATAGAGACTGGCTTTTGCTCAGCTCTTGTACTCCCTGCTGCGTTGCTGTCCTGTGCTGACCTGAGCTGGGCGATGCTGCAGGGAGGAGAAATTCAGGTGTTCAAGATGCCTGTGACCCTTCCTGAACCCTCTGAACTCCTGCCTCCTTCTTCCCTGTAGGCTTTTCCTACGCTCTCCTCCTTGCCAGCCATCCCTTTCCTGTCCCGGGAGTGACTGAAGCGTGGCCTTATATTTGGTTCCAAATCTGAAAATGAAGGGGCTGGCTGACATCTTTGTGATGTCAGCAAGACAAATATATGAGGGTGACTGCATTCAAGAGCTCGATGAGCTGATAGGGAGGAGTGGGGTGGGGTGAGGGGAAAGACCAGTGTAGACCATCAGTAGTCTCTGGGAAAGGTCCCACTGGAAGTAGGAGTCAGCCACTGAGTCAAAGGGAAGGATTTGCCCAGCTGCTTTGGAATGATTTTCCGTTGCCTTTTCACATTTTTTAAATATAATGCTGTATTTCTTTCTTTCATTCATTAATATTTTT
>VYZM01006637.1:94844-167900 GCA_013398915.1 Dromas ardeola | reverse complement strand
TTTTTTGAGTCATCTGCTGGCTTCTCGAGAATGCTGGTTTTACTGTTGAGAAATAGGAGTCCAGAAGCCAGTTGGAGGGGTCATTGCAGAGGAGAGAGACTTGCAGGTGGTGCAGACTCCCAGTGACGGCGCCGCAGAGCCTTTGTGGTTAGGTTTATGCTAGTTGTCGTCGGCTGAGCGGTGCTGTGCTGTAAACCGTATGATCTGAAAGAAGTAACCCCAAAGCTGCTTTGTAAATCAGAACCACAGAGTAAGAGCTGGGCAGGGAGCTGTGGGAGGGGATGAGGTAGAGGTGCATCTGCATGGCAGCCCCGAGCAGCTGAAGCGATGCTCTTCTGCTATAATCTTTAGCCACAATTTCAAGGCAGAGAACAAGGGCAAGGGAAGGAATAAACAAAAATTTACCTTTTCACCTAACAAGTAAGTAAACCATGAAATTCATTGCCACAACTGATTCAGAAATTATTTCAAAGAAGGCTTTCACAGACTCATAGAAGATAAATCTGATTGGATTCATGGTAGCTAAAGCGATGCTCTCAGAAGTTCCCACACACAGGAACATGGAGGAGGTATCACATCTGACATGTGTCTAAGCATTTGCTCCTGGTCATGTTGGAGATAGGTTACCAGGTAGGCGGTCCTTGGGTCTGACCCAATACAGCTGCTCTTATGTTACCAAATATCCACTGTATCAGGAATGGAGGAGGTCAATGCATCCAAGACGATGTCATTAAAGTCAACCTGTCCAACAGCAGGGAGGAAGGAGTTACAGAGGATGAAGCAGGGAAAAACAAGAAAATTGCAGCCTATTTCTCAGGAAAGATGGGCTCCTGTGCTTCAAAGGGGCTGATGCATACCAACCCCGACTCAGAGGTCATTGTGATTTTTCCCACTGTCCCTGAGAGGTTTGAAATGAAGCCTGTTAGCAGATGGGAGAAAATGACTGCAAGGTAATCTCAGTGGATGAGCGGTGGAAGGCATGGGTGTGCCACACGTCATGAGGATGTCTTGCAGATGTTTCTGCAGGCCCCTCTGCAGTCATTCTTTCCCTCAGTGACTTGACTCCCACACTTCAGTTTCTTGTAGATGTGTTCTCCTTATGACACTGGTGGCTACACTAGATTTGCCTGCAACCTCTGTGAACCCAGAAGCCCTCCTTAACGGCCTTATCTCACAGTCTTCCTCCTTATGATTGATGATCTACTTCATGAGAAAAGAGGACACTCCTGTCCTGCAGAAGACATTTTACTCCTTGTCCTAAGGAACACGCAGCAACTTCTGTGCTGGAGAAGAGTGTGAGTCCCTCTACACTGTTTAGGGCTCATAGCTGTCTTTGTCCCCATCCACCAGAAGTTAGGGAGGTTGTCAGTGCAGAGGAAAATCAGTTTCCCACCCAAAGCAAGCACAAGTGAGTAATGGGAGAAGTGGGTGCTGCTAATGCCATCAGCCTGGACTCCCTACTACTGCTCTCTTAGACCATGGAGGGTCATACTCACATAAAAAGACTTACAGCTAAATGGTGGCTGAGCAGCTCAGTTTCACCAGAGGGGATGCAGCAGGAAAGGTCCCTTTCTCCTGTTATTTGGGACTGATGAGTGATGGCCAAAGGGTGCTGCCTCACTGCAGGGGAAGGGCAGAGCAGTGGTTAGGTGGGCTCATGGGGAATGCACAGTCCAAATTCCCTCTTCTCCAGCATCCCTTTCAGCCTCTGCCTGCTACACCCCGTGGCAGGACAGGATCCGGCCACAGGCCTCCTCCATCTCATTCTCACCATGGCAGGGAAGAGCCTCGTCCTCCCACCACTGCCAAGGCTGTTGTGGTCCTCACTGTGGGCAGCAGCATCACCCACTGCTCTCCGGTAGAGCAGCTGGCCTCCAGCAGCGGCATGGCTTTCGTGTCAGCAGGCAAAGCCAGGGAGCCAGCGATACGCTGCAATAACACAGACGCCTCACTCTCACCTCATGGAGAAAATGGCACGCGTGCAAGAGCTGCCTTTGGGTGCCAGGAACAGGGGAGCTCACGTCAGGTAGCGCTAAAAGTGTCTCAGAGCAGAGTGCTGCCTCCTAGCATCAGGCAAATGCTGGGAAACCTGCTCCCGAGGGACCCCACCTATTTCCTCCTTAAAAGAATTCACGTCATTTCAAGCGGAAAGAAATGCTCTGAAAAGGTGTTGGGGGGAAATTAGACAATAAGCCTTCAGACCTCTTCAGTTAGGATGATGTCCTAAAAAAAAAAAAAAGGAAAAAAAAGACAAAATCATTGAAGGGGTGTAGGTTCCCAAATGAGTGTGCACCAACATTGCCCAGGCGTCTGAACTCTACCTGCTGCCTGTGCACCCAGCAGCACCCAGCAGCACCCAGCGCTGCTGCTTCTGCTGCTGCTGGGAACGGATGCATCCAGGCAGCACCCAGGTGTCTGGGAACTGCCCGTGTAAAGAGATTATTGTTTATCCTTTGACATATAGAGCCATTACCTACCTAAGCAGCCTTAGCTTCATTCTGGGCATTATGCTTAATCCTATTTTTCTAAGAGAAATAGGATTATTCTCTGAGACTTCATCATTATTAACTTCATTGAATGAATTACTGAGACAAAAGATACATAGTGATTTCTGGTCCCTTGGTATTAGATGGAGGCAGCTGACTGGAATTTGCTGATTTCTTCGTGAATTCATTTGATGGTGTCAGTCCTTCTCTCAGCAAGCGAACATGTGTCTCAAGGCTGTAGATCAGGATTTTTTTTTTTCTTTTGGGACCATAAATTCCTACTGGTGTGTTTGCAGCTATTTATTTTTTCTTTTGGGAACCACCATTGCTGATAGAAAATGTCTGATGAAAGTTATGTATAAGGGCAAGGTATGATTTTATGAAAAGTTGTTTACTTGTGTATTTCTCCTTACTTGGCCCCAGCCACCCATGCTTGAGGGAACTTTGCTTCAAGCTTTTCCATTTTGAATTTCTTTCTTTTGGGTTCTACTTGTTTTGTTTCATTTCCAGCCAAGTTAGATCTCGAGCAAGTTTAAAAGGCCTTTTTTTCTTTTGTGATTTTGATTACAACAATTTTTATTTTTCCAGCATCTCAGCCTAAATTTAGAGATTCTGATGCCAAAGATAATGATGGTATTCCCTTTGATATTGAATCATCTGGTGCCGCAGCACCAAATAATTGAAATTTTTTTACCTCTCTTATGAGGAAAGGCTGAGGGAATTGGGTCTGTTTAGTCTGGAAAAGAGACGGCTGAGGGGTGACCTAATTAATGTGTACAAATACTTAAAGGGTGGGTGTCAGGAGGATGGGGCCAGGCTCTTTTCAATGGTGCCTGGCAATAGGACAAGAGGTAATGGGTACAAACTTGAGCATCGGAAGCTCCACCTAAACTTGAGGAGGAACTTCGTTACTTTGAGGGTGGCAGAGCACTAGAACAGGCTGCCCAGAGAGGTGGTTGAGTCTCCATCTCTGGAGACATTCAAAACCCGCCCGGACGCGTTCCTGTGTAACCTGCTCTAGGTGACCCTGCTCTGGCAGCGGGGTTGGACTAGATGATCTCCAGAGGTCCCTTCCAACCCTATGATTCTATGATTCTATGATTCTATGAAATTTTCTTTAGCTCTCCAACTTCTTCTGTGAAGGTGCAATTGTTTTCTCTTCTGAACATACTGGTAAATATAGAATGTTTGCTATGCTTTGTGTTAGCGTTATACACTGGGCTTGGCTTGATTTTCCTAGGGCTATATTGTTATAAGAATGAGATTCACCTTCCAGGAGAACTATTAAAGACCCAGATTTACTGAGGCTCCTAATAACGTGACATGCTAATTCTGTGGAGGGAATGGGAGCCACCAAGAGTTCTCAGAGAGCTTCTCCCGAGACACTGAGCATACTGTTCCTGGACTGCAGGTATCAGTGGTCCACACCCATCCTTCGCATGTGCCCCTGCATGGGTGGTGGCACCCTATTCTGCTTCGCACGTAGCATAGGTGGGATTAGACGTGTGGCCATTTCAAAAAGTTTGTATCTGGCTGGCAGTGCAGCAGGGCACAAGTATCTGCTCGGCGCTGGCAAAGTGGGGGTGCCTTCCCCACGTGGTTCCTCCATAAGGCGTTAAGGTGAGCCATAAACTTTGATTTCAGGATCTCTGGGGCAAGGAACATCTCTTTGATCTGGGCTTGTACAACGCCTTGGGCAGAGGGGTTCCTACCCATTAACTGGAACTGTGAGCTCCTACAGCAATACAAATAACACATCATTAATAGTGATAATTATGGTGGGCAGACTGGTGAGTTTGGATTCCTCAGGTGGCTCTCGCATCCCATGGAAACTGGTGACACATCTTCCATTGGCTTCAGTGGGGCTGGGATGCAGGCTTTGCTTTCTGGCTGTATGCTGCTTTGCAAATGGAAAAATATTTGAAGTTCTGTTCTGGTGCCTCAGACTCTGCTTCCTTTCCGCTTTAAGAGCACTTCTCTCCAGCCAAAAGTTTCCTTTGTCTCATAGCCTCAGGAGAAAAAAAAGTGAAAAAGAAAAGCTTTCTCCAAATAAGAGCATGAGCAACAGAAATGTTAGGAGAAAGGATACACTTATGATCCAAAAGAAAAGAAAAAGAACTTTTCCCACTGTCTAGATGTCCCAGCCAAGGCCAAAAGAAAGCAGTCAGCTTTGCCAGCAAAATCCTAAGCAAAAGAAATAAATGACATCCCTCTGGTGCCCCTGGACGTACGAAGTATCCGGCTTTGCTGCTGTTCTGCGCCCCTTCTGCTTCCAATGCAACAGCTGCCAAATTTGTCCTGCCTTGTAGGCATAACACATCAAGCTCAGGGAAAAACCAGGTGCCGACATGAATTCTGGAAGTCCCGCAAAGGGAGGAGAGCAGCATGAAAGAAAACACAGCTATGCTAAGAAGCTTCCTTCTAGGATAAAAATAGATGGACACACACAGGAACTGAAAACCCCTCACTTCTGTTTGCTTTTTCTGTTTGATTTCTTTTTATTCTCTCTCACCTTGCTGGCCCCCTCGCCTATACCAAATGAATAGTTGTGTTTCCCATCATAGCTCAGCTCTCTTTCAAGGCAAGATATTTTGGACTTAAAAAGAAAAAAAAATAAAAATTTAGGAGTTATTTCCCAGTGCGTAAAGCAGCAAACTCCCTTAAGGAAAAACTGAATGTCTAATTTTGCAGTGGAAGCCTTGCAAAATCAGGTTTTCATTTCCGCTGACTGCTTTGAGTGGAAAACTGCATAAACATGAATACATATGGTGCATGAGCACACACACACACACACGTATACACATACTGGTTCCTCAGCCGCTGAATACTCGCAGCTTGAAATTGCAGCTTAAGAAGTGAAGTTTTACCAGGGCAGTTTTTTAATTATGAGATAACGCAGAAAGATAAATTCTGCCTTGGTGTTGTTTTTTTCATTTCAACCAGTTACATGCTCTTTGCATTTTAGCTAGCAGCCCTGAATCCTATTTTGCTTTTAGAAGTATACCTCTGAATGTCAGGAGGATGAACCACTGACTCCCACCTTGATGAACAGAGATCGTAGAGAAGAATTATTGCATTGGAGGAACAGCAGAAGAGGGTGGATGGGCCAGGCTGCCCTCCTGTACACACAGCAAACTTTGGCACCTATGTTTCCTAGAAGTCAAACAGCACCTATTGTCTTAAAATTTAAAAAATTTAAAAAAAAAAAAAAAGCAGCTCAAACTTCAAGGAATCAGCAGGAAGCTGTTTTTACCAGGAATCGGAGGCTGGGGAGCGGGCTGGGTGCAGCCTGCCTGCAACACCCACCCAGCCAGCCCAGCTGCAGCCTATCTAACACAAACATCGCGGCAGTGGCCGTTTGCCCAGAAACAGCATCGGCTGCCGGAGCCCTCCAACGGAAGGAAGCCAGAGCAAACCCCGGCCTCCCCCCTCCCCTGGCCGCAGCCCCCCAGAAATCATCTCAGGAGGCGGGAGGGGTGATTGGCAGCTCCCAACGGGGAGAAGAGCAGCGCCCATAAACATCGCTGTTATTTTCTTAGGTGAAGAGGCTTTCCTCCGCTTCCTGCCATCAAAAAGGGTTGTTAACAGTTCCTGTTAAAAGCCAGTGCTCGCAGCCTGTAACTTTACACGTGGGCTGCATTAGAAACAGGAAAGATGATTTTTTCCTCAGCGTTAAGATAATGCCAAAAGCCTTATGTTTAACCTTCACTGTTTGGGTTTTAAGTTTTCCTCAGTAGGTTTCATGGAGCAGACGGGTTTGGTAAGGAACTGAAAAGACAAGTGAATCTTAAAGGGACTAAAACTTACAGCTCCCACCCCTATACTGGAGAAGGAAGCTTAATGGAGCTGTGGACATTCCTACAGATTTTGTTTCTTATTTGCTTTTTTTGCCACCCAATATTTTCATCATAACCCACTTGTAAAAAGTTGTATATGAGGTCTCCCATATATGGAACTACCTGCAAGAAGTCATGCCAGCTGTTAGTTAGCACTGTAATAACACAGTCATAAGGTGTTTATTGACTCTTCAAAAATATGAGAAAATCAAAACTCATGGATGGATCCATGAGACTTCAAACAGGAATTGCGCAAAGTATTTAAGAAACACTACAGATACTCTCAAATTCATAGACTCAAGCCTGGCACTTCCCTTTGACTGAGCTCTGCACTAGATCCATCTTTTTACCTAGGCTTTGTCAACAGTGACTGCATCCCAAGGTGTGTGTTTGTGTGATAAGATCACATACACAATGAGGAACAAATTTTTTTTTCATGCAAAGGGAGCCCAAAACCTGCCAGATTTAAGGTGGCTTTGCCCAGCGTGTTCAAATGCAAACTGGGATTGTTTCAACTCAGGGGCCTTTGAAGAGTGTAATATGCCATTGTGCTTCAGTGAAATCATGAAGTCTTCCTTTCATTTCCACAGCAGATACTGTTGGTGTCTCACCAAAGAGTGTCTCAGCAGCAGGCAGACACCAAGAGGGTACCAGCCTCTGGAAGGGTGGCCAGCTCTGGCTGATGTCAAAACTGACAGGTTTCACTTGGCAATCCCTTCTGGCTCAATGATAATTTGAGTTGAGTGGCATTCGTTCACCTCCCGAACACCCAGGCTGGCCAAGATGGCAGTTCGTAGAGGACCTTTGCAGTTTTCTTGGTCAGGCTTGTGCGCTGCAAACAGCCACAGAGAACATCAATCTGCTATTTGTAAACAGGGATAGAGGGGTTTTAAAGAAGCTTTTGTTCCTCTGCAAGCAGTTGTCAACCGTGGACAGGTTTTCTTCCCAGGGCTTATTTGGAGATGCATTCCCAGGGGATGCATCCGACCCCTCAGAGATGTGGCCTGCTGCCAGGGGCATGCACTTGGCTTCTGCCATCTGGGCAGCAGCAGCCACTCTGTGCCGTGTTGGCAACAGCTCTCCAGTGGAGACAGCAAGTCTGGGAGCATTTTTCTTTAGAATGGCATAGTTTGGCCATGATTCCTCATATAGACACAGCTCCTCACTGAGGCCCCATGCTTGCAAATATTTATGCCCATGAGTAATTTCAAGAGCATTAGTAATGAGTTGAGTGGGATGACTCCTGGGTTCACAGCAGACACTGAGGAAAGCAATCCTTTTGTAAGAAGGGTTTACATACATGCTTAAATGTCTTTTGCAGTAAGGATGGACTTAAGTATGTGCTTAAGTGCATTTTGGAAGTGAAGGATGAGAATTTCCCCACTGTCTGGGTTCCGTTTTATTTGCTGTCTATTGACAGATATTTTGTGAGGGTTGCCCAGACTCTTTGTGTAAAATTAATGGTTAAATGATTTGATTTCTGATTATATTTGCAGTTCTTCCTCCCTCTAAATATAATAAAAGCCATTACAGCCATTATTCTCCTTTACATTTGTTGCATATAAAAGTACATTCCAGCGCCGAGACTTGAAAGATCAGCTTTTTCCTAAAGCACATTTTGTCTGACTTATAAAAGTTTTACGAGTTATAAAACCCCTGAAACAATAAGTTTCTGATGGAAACGATGACTAGAGAAAAACTAACAGGTGTTGATATAATACTCCTAAAAGCAGGGGACATGGAAATCTAGCTCAGCTAAAAATATGCACATTTTTTTTTCTTCATATTACATGTTTAATACCTTCGCTCTTCAGGCTGAACAGCAGCAGGAGATCATAGGAATCCCGGGTGAGCTTTTGCCTCAGCTTGTGAACTCTTAGCAGGCAATGTGTTTGCACTTAGGAGCGAGCAGCTTCCTAGAGAGCTAGCACCACATCCTCGGCTGGTGTAAGCTGGCATAGCCCTAAAGGAGTGGAGGGAGCTGATTTAATAATAGTTAAACACAATAAGACACATCTCTGTTTTGAATTGCGTAATTCAGTGCAGCCTAATGTGAGTTTATTGATGTGGCGGTCTTTACGGGTATTGTCAGGCTATAGGAAAAAAAAAGGGCAAATCCCCTCGCTTAACCTGTTTAGGCTGCGTTTGCCCATCTGGTCTTTGATCCCCAGGATCCACATGTTGGTGAAGCCTGCGTTTACTGCGTAGACACACGGTCAACTAACAATGCTAGCCCCGGGCCTCGGCAACACCTCCGTATGCTGATAGCTACCTCTTCACTAAACCCATTCCCCACAAGCCCCGCACACACAATGGATTTGAAACCTATCCTGAGTGAACCCCGCAAAGCAGAGGCGGCTAAATGAGGCACCTGAGGTTGTCCGGCATGAGTCCCCCTGCTGTGCACCTCGCCTAGGCTGCATCTTCCCTGCCGGGGGACACTGTATGTCATTATCTCTTCTTTCACATGTTTCTCTCCTTGTCTTTTCTCTCCTTCCTCATAAATTGCAGGAAACTGCCCCAGCTGCGTTATTTTAAGACATGCATTTACGATATAAATATATGTGTATGAATATAAAAACATCTTTTGCTTGGCCTGAGCAGAAGCAGGAGTTCAGATTCTGCTGCCACCACAGTACAACTGCCCGGGGAAGCGATGCTGTACCAGCCGTGCAGCTCGCCTTCCACGAGGGCTTCTCACCGGACCTCGTTTCCCTGGCCGCTAATGAGGGCCCTCTACATTTGTGTTCCATTAGAGGTGCCGATAAGTGCTTCCCCAAAAGGCCAGCTTTGCTGATTGTTGTACGGTCTTCACAGGGAAGAATATAAATACAAAAATGAACTACAAATAAATATCATGAGCTGGGAACTGATCATGTCTTTGATTTCTTTCCTGGCTGAACGCATCTAGCTGTGACGTCCGCTTTTTCCCTCCGAGTCTGGAGAGTGAATCAGCAGTACCCCGAGAGATTACTGACGAACCCAAATCCTCCCTTTCCTACTTCAACGATTTGTTCCCAAATGTTTGCCATGGAAATTATTTTACAGAATTGGCGATTGATGATTCACTGCTATGTAGGGAATCCCCTTGAACACCCCATGGGTTGACTCATCTCGCTGCTCATCAGGTCCACCTGCTCAGGGCATAACTGTGGTATAAACCCACACTCCCTTACATGGCTGAGGATCCCAGCTGGGGTGGCACATGCTGCCTGCTGGCAGTATGGAAGTGGGTTGTTTGTTGACCTTGGTTTTGTGTCTCATGACATTGCCTGGTTCTGAGCAGTCCTAACTCAGTGCTAATCTAGGAAGGACCAGAACTGCTTCAGCTCTCAGTGAGGTGGCACAGACAGATGGTGACCTTAATCAGTGGGTTTTACGCATATGCAGGTACCTGAAGTATCCACACCAATGAAACCAAACAAAACATCTCTCTTGCAATTCAGTTCTAAAATATCCTTGTATTCCTCCTGAGGAAGAAAGGGAGAATCAATTGGTGAAACTGAAGTCAAACTAGAAGTGTTGTGGTAGATGGCTGAGAAACCAGAAAGTCAGATATTGCTGCTGCCAGAGAGCACACTTACAGAGTCCAGTCCTCTCAAAGGCTGTGCTGTGAGAAACATTTTTCACCCCTTTATCCTTCTCAATGATGCTGATTTATTTGTATTCACATGGTCCTGTGGTGACGGTGCCCAGAGTTCCTGTACCCATCAAGGATGATCACAATGTAGTTAGAGGGTAACCGTGCGTAGGACTTGTAATGAACACAGTTAAGTGCGTTCCTGCAAGAAAATGAAGTGATTCAAAGCACAAGGCTAGACTCTTTACAGCAAAAGCTCCAGCCTCTCCTCTGAGAGCCCCCGGAAATGGCCATAAGAGTATACCTCCTGAGTCAGAGTGTAATGCATCTAGATTGCATGGTGACATAGCAAGAAAAGACCCAAAATAAGCAAGCAGTGGAGTGGAAAGACAGTTAGTGAGATGGGGCAATAAGAAAGCTTTCTACAGAACTGGATCACTAATGTGTGTACAAGGGTTTGCCTTAAACTTCAAGCAGAGATCACCTCTCAGTCACAGCACTGGTAGCTGATGTTTGGTGACAGTTTGATCAAGTTGAAGGTGATGATCCTGAAGCAGCAAGGTTAGGAGTGCTGGAAGAATGAGGAAAAAGAGAAAGAAATAAATCCAAATCTCTTGGGTGGAAGACAGTTTGCAGATGAATCAGTATGACTCTGGCAGGCATAATACTGAAATACATGGTGGCACCATGATCCATCTAGCTTTGAAAACATCCCAGTCCTAGCGCAGCATGTAAGGAATCACTGCTACAGCAAATGCGGAGCCTAACAGATGTTTCATCTCTAGTTTTCCCTAGAAGTATCCTTCAGAGATCTGGGAACATGAGGCTGAATCTGCTGTGTGGAAGTGAGTGTGAGCCTTCCCAGGGACCTGCCCAGGGTCAGACATACAGGAGGCACCTAAATGTTGGAGACTCATAGGTACACATGGAAGATTTCTCCTTTCCTGCTCGTAGGGATGTCGCACCCCTGGCAGAAGTGAAGGTGAAGATATGTACCTGGGGCTCATGGGGAGGAGGCCAGGTTCCTTGTGTGGACGAGTGATGGCTGCCACACCAGCATCCCACAACATGGATTTAACACCTCTAAACAGTTAGAGAAATGCTGACTGCTGGTCCTCAGCTGTGCTTGATGTAGCCATTTCTTTTGTGTCTTTTTGGAACATTTCTTCTGCCAGTTGGTCCATCTCATGCCTGTGACTTCTCAGAAAAGTCATCTTCCCTGGAGTTTTTTGAGTGTCTGAGGAAAATGAGAGGAAAATAGAAGATCGATTGAAATTGGCAAAATTTTACTTTTAATGCTAGAGCAGAATACCAGCAGTTGAAATCCAATTTGTCCTCACCAAGATCTCAAGTTGACTGAATAATTGAAAAAGTTAATTGTTTAGAGTGTGAGTGAAATTTTTGGACATTTTGGCCTTGGTCTAATACTGAAAGTGAATTAGGGAAAAACTCCAATTGACTTCAGTTAGGCCAATGCTGAGCAGTTTTGAAAATCTTACATGAAGGTCTGTGGGGCAGGGACTCTGTTATGCTCTGACTCGGTGCCTTCCCAGCATTGCTGTGACATCACTTGAATGCATTCAGTGTTGTGCAATGTGTTTTTACATATCTTTGGCAGTCTTTTATGTCAGAAAGCCTGGACGTTAAAGGGTAGAGGAGGAAGGCACTCAGATGTTCAAAGCAGGGACTATATCTCCTTTCATCCTGGTCTTTAACCTCAGTTGAGGCCGGTTAAGTGCTGCCATAACCCGGCTGATGAAATCTAAGAATTTAGTTTCTTTTTCATAACACATTTAAATTAACAAATAAAGCAAACCTGGTAACCCAGGGCAATCTCCATATGAGATAGGACAAGTAGAGGAATAGTAGGTACTGCTGCAGCGGCAGCAGGACTTAGACATCCCCTCCAGCCCATACAGCTCCAGGGAGCTCTGGGGTAATCATGAGGGCTGCGTAAGATTTAAAGATGACTGCGGGACTTTAAAGTAAAGATTTCCCACTCCTACTAAGTTGCAGAAGCTAAATATATCCTTCCTGTTTACTCTCTGTGTGATTTTAGACTAAGCTCCAGTCTATAAAACAAAATGCATCTCTGGCGTCTCAGCTCAACAAGGAGCAGCACAGCCCTGGTTAGTAATGCACCATCGTCTGACCGCCTGCCTCTGCCAAAGCTGGCAACAAAACTCGCTTCAGGCAAGTTCAGGGGACAGCTGGAGATATCTGGATCAAATCAGTTCTGTGGTTTAGTTCAAACTTAAGGGATAAGGCATATGCTAATGTTCCTTCGCTTTCCTTTTTAGGTAAGCATTTCCATTTGTAATGAGCCATCGATTTTGGAGGCTGCAGGCTGGATTCAGAGAGAGAGCCTATGGAGTGTCTAGGACACGTTTGCCTTTGACAAAGACTTACTTCCCAGCTTCTCTGTTCATCACAGACTGATAGCTGGTCTCAAATGTCTCATATTTAAGTTTTCTGGTTTTCTTAATTTATGATATCTTTTTTTCCTGAATATCTCTGCTCATAGCAAAAGCCTGTCGTAGTCCAGTGAGACCCTCTACATCCCACTCACAATGCCAAATTACACTCAGTAATCACGGAAGCTCTGGTTTATTCTCTACCCAGAACGGACATCTTCTGGGAGGAAAGGGTCACTAGATGATGATTTCTTTTTGTAAGCAGATGTGAGGACCCTGAAAAAAAACCTCTTAATAGCTAGTCCAAAAATGACCAGAGGCACTATTTTGCAATACAGGGTGTACAACCTAGTAAACCCAAACCTCTCTAATGTAACATAGCTATTCCTTCCCTACCTCTCTTTTTGTCTCAAAGAAAAAGGTCAATTTTGTATTTAAAAACACTATCAAAGATTTAATGATTGTACCATTGGCCGTAGTTCAAACAATACAGGCAGGAAAGAATGTACAGCTGTCAAGTGTAAACAGAAATGGGTACAGCTCAGAAGTGCTTCAGACAAATCATTGTATGTCATCGGCTGGTTTTAATTAAGAACAGACCAAATAATATTCTCTCCCTTCCCCCTCCCTCTTTCTTCTCCCCCTTTCCTTTCCCCCCTTCAGTAACTTAAAACAAAATGATTTGTAGTGCATTGTCTTATTGGTGTCTGTCCTTGTGGAAGTAAGCAAATGAATATGGAAATAGCTTGACTCAAAGTTCAAAGCATATTATGGCATCCCAAGCAGACCATAAGATTGTAATCTTAAAACTGCAACACCAAGAGGTTAGACTTGCACCTTCTCATTTTCTGCAGGGCAAGTCTTGCTTCAGGAACAGAACTCCATCATGTTCTTTCATGTTCTTATTTAAATCACTGTCCCAAAAGCAGATTTTAGGTTGATTACCTCAGTCAGGTGAGTTTTCTTTGTTATGTGTCTTGTGCCAGCACCAGGTCTGGCAGGAGGGAAAACTATTTGCAATATGCAATACATCCTGTTTTCAGAAATGAGACATTAACCAATACTTATGCTCTTCTGGGTGGGCCTGAGCCAGAGGCAATACAAAGGAACTAAGGAAAGGAGATGGGGAGACACATTATTTTTATTTATTTATTTTACATTAACATTTCTGGATTGCCCCACTTCTGTGTTTTGCTGCTGCCACTGGTGGACCTCTTCTGACTCTGAGACTTCCAAAAGTAATATTCACCAGTAAATACACGTAGAGAGGGACCTGACACTGAAGAAATACCCTTAGCGTTACCCCTGTCCTAGTCCTGTGGCACAGAACCGCTGCTCTGAAAGTAACAAACAGCAGTTTATTGTGTTGTGTTTCGGGCAAGCTTCATCCATTTTGTTTTCAGACAGCAAGGTGGTTGTATTTCCGAAGCGGCAACGGTGTGGACTGCACACACGTTGCAACCGTTTTGAAGGGTAACCAGGAGAAGAGAACACACTGTCACAGTCCGAAGTGGATCAGGCCTGATCAGCAATGTGCACTTTGACTCAAGGGTGGAAAAATGAAGTCTCCCCAAGGACAGACACTATAATAGATGTTTGGGTTTACTTGCTGGCTCATCCTATTTCTCTTTGCTATGAAGAATAGCAATAATGCCAATAATAATAATAATGTTATTGATGGTACACCCTGAAACGATTGTAAGGAAGGGTGATGAAAAAAAACGTTGCATGAATCTCTACTGCAATGAAAACAGTGTGGGCATCTTGTAAGAGGGCACTCCAGCAGTTGCAATATAAATAAGTGATTCTTTATCCTGCTCACTATTGCTGTCATTGAAAGCCCGCTTCTTTTGGTCACCAGACACTTTCTTTGCTGCTACCCTCAACCAAGACAGAAAGGGTGCTTTTTCCTTGGAGAGCAGTTTATAGCTTCCCACATAAAAAGAATTCTTGGTAGACATCATCCTGTGTGCTAATGACCACAGAAAAGAGTAGACGTCATTAGCAAATGCAGTATCGGTTATTTCCATATTTGCTCATAACGACGAGGCAGAAGCAATGAGAAAAGCTCAGTTAATTTGTGACCACCAATAACTTCATACCAATGCTGATGCGTGAAAACTGCAGACAGGCTTAGTCTGCATGAGACTTCTGAAAGCTCTTTTGTTTCACTAGTTAGAGAAAGCTTTTTCATCTAAAATAATAAGGAAATATTCTTAAAACCTAAGTCACCTGGAAGGAAAAATGTCTCCCACAGGATAGTTGATATCATTTAGGTTTTTTTAAATGCTTAACCAAAACCTGGGACCTAAAGCATATAGAATTGTTCTTGGTTCTTTAGAGCACTGGAGTACTGACTTGCCGTGTGATCAAAGGTAACGTATTTTCTAGACATTAGATGAAGGCCAAAGTATCGGTACTTTTACTATATAGGACATGTGCTACAGCTGTGTAGTTACTAAAAGGCTATATGCCTCCTGATCTATGCCCTTCAGCAGTTAGGCTAGAGGGTGTGGGGTTTGTTTGTTTGGTTTTTTGCACTGGTCTCTTATTTAAGTACTGTCAATTAATGCTAAATACAGTGCATGAATCTCTGCACAGGGGCTAAACCACTTTGATATTTCATTTCCCTTTTTGGCATATCTTCCTCTCCAAAAGAGGATAATGTTCACAAACCAATAGTTGGGAAGCAAAAAACCTTGAAAATGTTACTAAAGATATGTGCAGAGGCAGCAAATCGGTCTTGACTCTGGCTCTACAAACAGCCTAACTTGCACCAGTTCTGAGACAAAAAAGAAGAGAGAAGAAATGCAAACGATCAGAGAAACATGAGATGAATTAAGAAGACATATGGAGATCTTCATGAAATATGGCCTCTAAATTTACTGGGAAACATGTTTCCTATTTGCTTCACACGTTCAAATGTCTGTTTTGTATGCAGCAGAAACAGATTTTCTTGATATTCTGTGTGGGGTTAGTGTAATATGTATATTAATTTATGAAACATAACTCCACAGTGCACGCATGTATGTATTTTGTACATTAATTATTATAGTTATATATAATATGCATGTATTATATTGTGTTTATTGCATAATGCTTGTGTCAGGTTTGGTAAGCAGGCCAATATTTTTACCAAGTAACATAGACAGAGGCCCCCCAGATGGATCAGAAGGATTGTCTGAAAAAAAGCTGTACTTTTTTACAAGGCTCAGAAGCCCAGTAAAACTTCTCTACATCCTCATGCAGCCTCCCAACAGAAAATAAAAATCCTTTATTAAATAATGTGGCCCTTTAGGGAGACATATATGACATCATCTGAACAAATGTATTTGATGAATAACGCATCATGATGCCCCACTTCACAAGTGTGATTATGGAGCTTGCTGTGTGGGAGGCCTCCAAAATGGACAAGTTTTCTACCTTAATTTCATTCTTGAAGTTAAATAAGATCTCAGTCTTTCTGAGAAACAGAGGGATATTTCCCTCTGAAATCCACAAGACTCTCTAGGCAAGAAGATTTAGTCTTAAAAACCTGCAGAGGTATTATGCTACTTCCAAAGCTCCTTTTCACTTATTTTTTTAACAATCTGTTCCAACCTAAACCGACTGAGACAAAACAATGCTCATATCGGGGGAAAATCAAGTAAAAGGATGAGTTAGTTTCATGATTCATCAAATGCCGTAATTATTTTCTTTATCTCTGCTGCTTATTCTGTTAAAGTAGAATGCAGCAGTTATCATGTTCTGTAACTATACCAGCTTCAGCACAGTTTAAACAAAAATATACCTTGTATTACTGCATATGATAAGCAACAGGCAAAAGTCTGTATCTACACAATGTCTCTTGTGGGTACGCAGGGAGTGGGAGTGGGATGATCCTAGCACAGAGTAGAAAATTTTTGAGAGGTGACTCTCAACAACATTAGTTGATCGATTTTTCTCTTCCTGTTGTTTCTAGGTCATCTTTGTGAAAATTATGGGGTGACGAGTTGCAAAGAATAAGAAAAGATTTTAACACAGGCTTAAAAAAAGAGAAGTCCAACAAACTCAAAACCCCAGAAAATCTCTTCCTTTTTGCTTGTCTAAAGAAATGAAAGATCAGGGAAAATCCCAAAGGCAATCAACATTTCTTGTTTTGTTTGCATTGGCTCAGGTTCATACTTGAAGCTCTATATTTAACAAGCCATCCTGAGAAGGCGAGATAGCCGTGGCTAATGGCAATGGAAACAATTTCCCTTTGTGGTGCCTGTGCTGGGGCTGCTGTCATGGTAAGCCCAGAGCTTTGATGTCTGCCTGACACCGATCAGAAGCATCACATTAATTAGGAATATAAAACTGAGAACTATTGCTGTCTTAACAGAAAGCTCCTACTGATGCCTGGTGGAGGCTCCCCCCCAGCTTTGTCAGGCACCGCAGCCTGTTTCAGCAAGATGGGCTACAGTATTTGCAGGAGCTTCAGTTTTTATTGCCATGGGATCGCTGCGTGGAAGCAGATGTGAGGAGGAGGCTCTTCCCTCTGAGCTGCCCCGAAATCTGCAGCATGCGGCCCTTGGGTGCCGAGGTCAGCCTTGTGGGCCTATTATTAGTGCTCCAATTAGGTTAATTCCCTTGTTTGTCGCTGCTCCCTGTGCTCCTGATCCACGCTGACCCAAGGTCTTGTCCCAGTGATGCTCCTGCCCCAGCGCCTGCCTGGGGTTGGGCATCCCCCCTCATGTTTGCTCTGCCTTTTGTGGCCACCCTGGGGCTTCAAGAGCTAGCAGGGGTTCCCCAGAAGTGTACAGAAGTGAGTGCTGTCCATCCCCTGGACCTCTGGAGTCTCTGCCTCTGGAGACATTAAAAACCCGCCTGGATGCGTTCCTGTGCAATCTGCTGTAGGTAAACCTGCTTTGGCAGGGAGATTGAACTAGATGATCTACAGAGGTCCCTTCCAACCCCTATCACTCTGTGATTCTGTGATTTTTGGAGTCCCCCTCGGCCTCACTCCAAATGAAAAAGGAAGAACGTCTCCAGCTGGTTTTGCACTCGGCAAGTTCCCAGTTCAGCTAAAACTACAAGCGACAGAGAAAGACTGAATAATTCTGGGGTTTAATTACAACGCACTGAGTTACTGCATCGTACAGTAGTATACTACTTGAAATCCAACTATGATCGACAGCAGCCAGCTGACAGCTTTTTTGCAGCCTGCGCGAAACGAGTTGTAATCACCAATCTGATTTTAATAGACAAACTATCAGTGTTGAAAGGAAATGAAAAGAAAAAAAGACAACCACTGTTTCTTTGAGGAAGATGTCAACAAATAAAACATGCAGGAACATTTTGCACTGAGGGTGTTTTTAATATATTATAGGCTCTACAAGCGTAATTTAGAAAATCACAGACTTTAGAAAAAGTACTTCATAAGTCGATTAAGGACTTCTAGAAATAGAGAAAGTGAGGGTAACATGCGGAAACTTGTATTGCCACTCCTGTGGCTACTCCAGGTAAGACATGTAGAATATTTTACAAGTTCTTAGTTTTGGTGGCACACTTTGGTTTTCAAGGATGGGGAAAGCATATGAGGTTAAAACTAAAGAAATAGATAGCACTTCAAAAAAAAAAAATCAACAAAAAGCACTTCCCAGCCAGAAAAAATCTGTTTCACAGTCATTCCGGTTTGGTTGCCCCGTATCTTACTTCTTAGCGTACATGAGAGTTTCTTGAGTAGGCTACGTGAACCATGACGCATTATGGGGAAATTCCCACTGCACACCCTGCCCCCTCACCTTCTTCCCATTAACGGTGTGAGCTGGGAGATGCAGTCTGGCAAGGGTGTGTGGAAATTGAGGTACCTGTACTACAGCTCCCTGTGAAACATTGCATCAGCATATAGAGCCTAAAATATTTTGGGTTTTTTGCCAAAACAAAATTGGCATTTGAATTGTTACTAAAACTTTTCATTTTTACTCTCTCTAGTTTGAAAGATGTGGTTACTGTGAAAGCCTGTTAAGTGTCTGTGAGACTCAAATGTCATTATTACAGATATGATAAAAGATTCATAGGCACTGAAAATTAACAAACTTATCCTAGTAGTCATGAGTGAACCACAGTCATTTGTGCTCTCTAAATGATATAAGGTAATGAAAAATGGCCAGAATTAGCTACATTGTTACACTTTCAAGGGCCTGGGTTTATTGGAAAGAATTTGGTTAGAAGCTACAGAGTTCTATTCATAAAGAGCTTTGTCCTGTTTCCAGTGGAATTTCTGCCCGATTTACTATTTCCGTGCAATTTGTCCAGTATGTTCCCTCCTCTTGTAAGCAGTTATTTTTACTTGATGCATTTTCCCTGTTCTTGGTTTCCGTGACTTCAATTACATTTCTTAAATAGAGTCAACATTGTTGGCCTTCTTACTCAGAAGCTGAGCAAAATCCATGAAAATGGTTGTTTCTACTTGCAGTATACAGAACGGGTCAGAGGTGATGCCTACTGCAACACTAGTGAAACCAAAGCAGATGCACATGGGATGAGCCTAGCTCTCAGAAACACCATGGTGTTGTAAGGCTCATGGCAATATTATAACGGCAAATTACTTTCTTAGTTATCTGAAATTCTCCTTTTCAGTGGGGAAGAACAGATTCAGCAAGTTGAAGAGAAAAGTGCACAAAATTGTGAATGATGGAGGATGTATACCAGAATTCATGTTGTGTTGCTGTGAGCAGCAATGGAAAGATTTCAAGTTGGAGTTTGAAAGCCATGTCAAATGCCAGCTCCACCAAAAATCGGTCTCCACTGAGGGTAGGTAATATATGGCCAGACTGAGGATGTAGGGCTGAATCCAGGGGCGGAATGTAGCACTGTGATGGGCTGCCTGGTGCATGCCAAGAGCTATGTCCCTTCGACAGGATCCTCAGAGACCAGACCTGGTGTGGGCCACATAAGATGGCTTGCAGGAAATGATGTGGTGCTGGCCACAGCTATGGACGTGCTTCCTTCCCTTCAGGGCCTGAGATTAGGCTGAAGATCCTGCTGAAAACTGGATCAGTCCTTTCTCAGAAAGACAAACAAGGAGCAAAATCGGTGAGGTTTCTCTTCCCTGCAAGTATCCATCTGAGATGAGTAAATTCAGGTTCAAATCCTACCTCTTCAGGATCTGGAGTAGGAACATGAAACTAATTCTCCGTTCTTCTGTGGAAAGATCCTAATCATTTGAGTAAATAGCAGAGCATTTGAGGCTGGGACAGTCGCTCCTTCACTCCTGTGGGGGCTGTTGATCTCTGCGTACCCCCTGCCCTCGCCAAGATGAAAGGCTCTCCAATCTGGTACATCCAGTCTAGCCTTTAAATTTTGATCTTATATCTTGCTTCTTCTCAGTGTCCTGACATATAAATCCTGTACTGGGGTTGCGAATTGGTCCTGTCTAGATTTCAGCCCGACGATTCAGCTGTCACGTTAACATTATTAAATGGTTCTTCTAGTCTACCAGGAAGTATTGGAGGGCTGTAAGTGAAGGAGCTTTTACAGTTATCTAGTATTTAATTGAACAAGCTACAGCATGTATCACTTAGGCAGTTGTTGTCGGAGCAAGTATTAGCATATACTTTTACATCGAGGGTATGCAGAGTGCCATGTGCATGTCATATTTAATGTGGTAATAAATGTACAACAGCATATTGAATTCTCATATTCGTAAAGCCGGTTAGATGGAAGGTGTGTACTTTGTTTAATACCCTTTCCCAAGTGCTTCTTAAACAATCAATATTTAATATGTTGTAATTGCCTTGTATATTTAAATTGAATGGTTCTTTGGAGTGGCAGTAAAGTCTAGCTCTGGGCTGAAGGGCTGCATTAGTCATGGTAATGCTGGGAAAGACTGAGGGTGAGAAAGGCTATGGGACTCGCAGGGTGGCTGTGCGATGCTCCCAGCTCTCACCTGTGGTCTCTTCCAAAGCAGCAGACAGTCACCTTCCAGAGGTGATGGGTTAACTCCAACCCTGCTGAAGCCGCTGGGTGTTATTTCACTTAACTCGCCTGCCTTTGGGTGGGTCTGAGCACTAGGGTCAGCTCTAGGTAAAGGTGAGTGAGTGACTTTGACTCTGTTATTTCTTCTTTCAATTTCACATCACCGCCTTGCTCACCTAGTTCAGTCCCCAGGGGACCCTTCTCACTGGCTTGCATTGCTTTAGGGTGAGACCAGATTATTTGCAGCAAAGTGCCTATTCACTTTTCAAAAACATACTCAGATTTCTCAACAACCAACACTGATGGTCATTCAAAATAGGGAATCACAGAGGAACATACAAGCCACAGTGCACAGCATCCTGCGTGGGATATGACTTAAACTACTCACACGACTGCAGGAATAGCTTGAATCTCTCTGACTGCAACACTTGCTGCTTTGATTTGTTAGACAGTTAAACCAGCCAGGACACAGAAATAATGCCGCATGACGTGGGTAACTAACTGACCACTGCACAGCTGAAAAGATCAGTTCTGCAGCTGAATGCATTAACTGAAATTTAAAAGTGTTACCAAAAAAAGGAGGGAGAAAAAAAAAAGCCAGAAACTCAGTCAAACTGAAATTAGCTGTTGAATTTAGAAGAAAATCTGTGAATTTTTTTCAGTTATTCATTCATGACTAGTCACAAGTTTTGTCACAAATCCAGTGATATAAGTGGCACCCTAATCATGATATTTAAACTAGTCACAGGACACAGATGACTCAGCTGCAGTTCAAAGAGCCTCTCATTTCTGTCAGACTGAGTCGAATAGCATTCACACAGTTTTTCTCATGTGAGAAATGTTAAGATACACCAAATTGAGTCATTTTGGGCAGTTCTCTGAATGTCAACTCAGTGCTCGGCAGCAATCAAACAAAAAATACTGCTGTTAAGACAGTAGTCGGGAATAAAATAGAAAACATCATTAGGACACATTTTACTTGAATGTTCCTTGTGGCCCCGTCTCAGATGTCAAAGGATGAAGGAAGGATGCGTGGAGCGCACTGTGAAAGAGCATCCATAGAGAGACTAAACAAACCATAATTTGGGGAGGCGGCAGTAGGAAAGGTACAACTGAAAGGGGACGTGCAGTCACAGTTACAGCAGGAAGAAGCAACTGGAGGAGGAACTTGCCATCACATGAGAGCTGGGGGACAGTCAGGCACAGGTATGGGATACACCAGAAGGATGATTTTTTCCACACAGCAGTTTTCCCACGTTTTTTTAAGCTGTGGAAGTTTCTGCCATTGGATACTGTGGGAGCCAAAGTCTAAGCGGAAAAAAGGGCCATTAGGGCCTATGAAACACAACAGAGCAAATACAACCTTCAGCTCAGGGCCTCCCTAAAGCACTGATGGAAAGAACTGGGGAGGAGTAAGGAGATACATGAAGACGTATCCTTGCATGCCCACTATGGTTCTTCTTCATTTTCCCTAGATGTCCACTACTTATCCTTGCTAAAACCAAGACAGTGAACTAAAAGGACCTCTGCTCTCTCCCTCTATTGACTGTCTTTTAGTTATTAGGTAAGGCTTAAGGAGAACAAGCTTTTGCATGGGGATGTCCTACTACACCTCAAGAGAGAGCAGCTTAATGCTAGGCCATGGTCATCCAGACAGTTGCACGCAAGTGACTTCACACTTATAAGTAGGCCCATTAAATTCCCTGGGACTACTCAAGTGCATAAAATTAGGCACGTGCAAAAACGTTTCCAGGTGCAGGGACTTAAAACACACTTAGTGTGGCCCCAGCTCAGCAAAGCACTTAAGTATATGCTTAAGCCCCTGAACTTCAGTGTGTTTGGCTGAGCAGGCATGGACTTGTGGCAGAGCTAAACCAGTGATATACAAACATGTAAAATCACGGAACACTTGTTTAAACTCTGATTAAATAAATCAGCAGCTGAAGTTACGGTGCACAGCTTGCTCGCTGCAGTTGCAGGTTTATGAACTCCAAAGACATCATGAGAGAAGAATCAAAATTCTTCTAATATAGACACTTATTTCTGATCTTTCCTTTTACCAGGCTCACTAATTGGTCAGAAATTACCTTATTTGTGGGCATCGGTTTATCATAGTCATGACTGTATGCAGCTATGGTTTTACTTCTTAAAATCTCTTCCAGAGCAATAGGATTAGGTGAGACTATCATTAGAGTATTCTGATAAATAACAAGAAAAACCTTAAAAACTCGCTGACTGCAGAACGGAGACACTTAAAACAGAATGTAGTGTTTAGCCCCAGGCCTTGGCAACAATTGAAACAAAATGTTTTGAAACAAAGCAAATTGGCATTTTGCTGACTTTTAATGTACTGCCTTTCCAAGCAAGACACCTGGTTCAACTACACAAAACATCTATTCAGAATTATAGTCTGAGCTTTTGTTATGCAAAAGGTAAATGAGGGCAACATGAACTCTGTGAGAGAGTCAGGTTTGGGTTTTTTTTTTCTTTTTCCCTAGGGTAATCTGTCAAGAAGATACCGGTTACTGACAGGAAACCAGGAGTCTTTTGAGGATGTGTTGGTTTCTTTTTTGGGGGGTGGGGGGAGACAGTCCAGTGAAAAAAAGATACCATGTGCAGTAAAATACACCAGCTGCATTAACTAAAAGAAATGTTCCTGTATTTGAATATCAGATTTTATAAAAATGGCTCATGTGCATGTATAAAAATGGCTTGTGTGTGTGTGCATGCGTGCAGAGGCATACCAGTATATAAAAAGGGGGAATATAAGAGGCTAGAAAGGTACATGTCACAGCATTGCTTAGGTGTTACCTCAACTCTGATGCTCTCAAATGCATTTTATAAGATCCCTCCTGAACGGTGAGTGAGTTGCTTGTGTGTTTCCTTGCATGTCTGCTGGCTTGGCATTTTAATTAATTCAAAGCATTTGAATCTGATGGACTGTGAATTGTATTAACCATAAAGATGGATCTAACTCCAGAATAACTGCGACTGCAACCCCAACTTTGGTATTTAAACTCATGTAATGATATGGAGTCAATAAAAACCTTGCCTGCTCATCCAGAACATCTCTTTCATCTTGAATTTCATTTGAAGGGCAAAATATGTCATATTTCACTATTAAATCTCAGTCATGCAGATTAGAAGCCTGAAGAGCTTGACCAGGTTGACCATTCACTCCTCAAGCTCCTCAGGCTTTCAGGCAGCAGCAAAGTAGCTTGAAGCCTTCTGTCAACTAAAGCAGGGTGATCTGTCAAACAAAGTACCAATATGACAATAAAAAGCCCTGTATTTGCTCATCAAACTTCACACCTCTAAACAAAGTGCACAAAAGGGTCTCCATAGCTTTTTGAAGGTAACAGGAGAGGCAAGAGTTAGAGGCATATGCCGTGTTTAACTGCAGTGGGTTGATCACTGCTGAGTTCCCTTTGCTGCTCATGGGCAGAGCCTCTCATTGACCAACAGCTAGAAAAGAGTTGCTTGGGAATGTTTCAACAAAAAGTATTTTGTCAAAGCTGCTGAATAAAAATTTCTCAAGAAAGACTTGCCTTTGACTAACTTCTGTCCTTGAAAACACTATTGAAAAAATCAGGAATTGGATAAATGTCTTCCTTTGAACTTTCAAAGGAATTTTTTTCGGGGGGGGGGAGAGAAGGTTCTCTTTAAAAGCACTTTTCATTTTATAATATAAATAAGCAGTGTTTTAAAAAGCTGAAATCAAAATAAAAAAATGTTTCAAGGTCATTAAATGAAACCTGATTGGGTTTGTTTTGCCTTTTTTTTTTTTAAATTTCAAAAAGATACTTGATATTTTAATTATTTGTCCTGACATCAATGGATTTTTTTATATTTTTTTTTTTACTGATTCAAAACAGTAAAATATTCAAAATCTTGAAAATTTCCCATGGGATAGAAAAAAACCCATATCCTACACAGCTCTACTAGAAATCACAGCATGAAAAGACAATCCTGACTTTGTGCCTGAACATGTTTTTTGGGTATGGTGAGCACGAAGGAGGGAAACACTACTGTCAGTGGATGCTTCAGGAAAATCAGATCTGTGCTGGAGCATATGGGTGGCAGATACACCGGGCTGCAGGATGATGGGTCACGTCGGTTCTATGAGTTGATTCCCTGGGACAAAAAAGTTAAAAGACCTTACTGTAATAGTGTACAATGGACAATTTTCTACACCTTTCAAATAGTTATTTCTTAAGGCAGAAAGGCCAGTCCTCATTGTTGGTGGCTGCCCCTAATATTATTACTTAATTACAATTGTGACAGTATTGCTCCCATAGCAAGATAGGACTGCTGCATTTCCAAAGAGGTGGGAGAGAAAGGGATGGGAGTAGGCTGGGTAGCCCAGGCATCAAAACAGGGACTCCAGCCCCAACCCAGCTGCCTCAAAGACTGGCAGCCCCTGCCTGCCCTGAGTATTTATCCCTCCCAGCCCTCTCTTCCCAAAGCTCCTCCGGCACTGTGTCTGGCTGAGGCTTCCCAAGCATCCCTCCACATCCACCACCCTTACCTCCAATCTCACACATGGGAAGCCCCTGCCCTATCCTGGCAGAGCCTCCAGACCTTTGCAGCTTCCCTGCTTCAGAGCTGCCCAAGCATCCCTTGCCACCAGCACCTCCACCCCACCCCAAAATCCTTCCCCATGGACCTAGAACCTTTCCCTGCCTCCCTGCTCTCAAACCCTCTTCCCCCAGCTCCCCGTGCTCACTTTCTGTACTGGAGCCCACCTCCCTGGCTGCAAGTTCTCCCCGTCCCTGAAGTGTCTCCTGTCTCCCATCTGGCCTCAAACACAACAGATGATTAAAATTAATATAATTAATCCCATTGTCTCTGTGTTAACAGAGACAAGTGCAAGCACTAATTCATGCTCCTGCCCCTTGACGTGATGCTCGTTCTTGGCTCCCAGCCCACAACTCCTTCCACTGGAGGGTTTTTCTCCATTTGACCCCTTTTCCCATTAGGGGATTCCACCCGCGACGCCTGGGACCCCAGCGTTCACAGGGTTTGGCCCCATCCCATGGGCCACGGGCTGCTGGCTGCCCCGGGGCTGCCTCAGCTGGCCAAACCTGTCTCCTCGCTTCCTCGCAGAGCCGCCTGGGCTCCTGGCAGTGGTTTCCAAAATCCAGACAGGAGCTGCAGCTCAAACTCCACCTGGATCGAGCCTGGAGGGAAGAAAAAGCGGACATGTCTGGGAAAAAGGAACTTTATGGTAATTCTGCAGCAGGCAACCAGACTTTTAGGATGGGAGCCGATTTTCTAGCAGCTTGAAAGGGGACGGGGAGCCCAATATCCATGGGCAACGGCAAGTGTGAACACAGCAAGAAGAGGGTGAGACTAGTCCTAATCTGCGTGGTCAGATCCACATCTCACACCAGATGTATACTGTCCAAGACAACAAATTACAACGTATTCTTCACTCTGACTCACGGTCTGGGGCTGGCAGTGGCCATAACTGTAGGGGTGAGGGGTTCCTTGGGGCATGTGAGGAAAGGCAGCGCTTCTCCTGAGCACCCCGGTGAGAAGCAGGGGTGGCTGGCCGGCGTAGGCAGCCTGAGGGACCGAGGGCGGCATCCTCAGCCCTCCCAACAGAGCACCTCCCTCTCAGTTTTTTGGTATTGTGCCAGTTCCAACACTGCAAGGGCATCAGATCCACAAGCTCCAACTTGGGCATCTCAGAGACCTGCCAAGAACACCATGAGGGCATGCATACGAAAGACAGGAGAAAATCAAACAAAATAAAGACCAGGGGAGACTTGAACGCTCCAAATGCTAAGAAACAGAAGTGAGAAACACTGATGCCCTTGACCAAAGCAGAGAAAAGGGGCACAGAGCAGTGAAATTGGGCTGCCGCTGATCAAGCGAGGATGGGGCTGCCAGACACAATGGTCAAACAGGGGAAGACCAGAAAGCCATGACAATGGTGCCTGCTTTTTGGGTGTCTGTCAGGGCCATGTCCCCGTCGGGAGGGATGAGGGGGGGCTGTGTGCACGCCTCATGCAAGCCATCACAGACCTTTTGGGCTTGGTTTATTGTTTGGTAAAACAAAGGTGATAATATCTGCCTCACAGGGGAGTTGTGAAGCTTATTAACGTTTTGTCTAGTGCTTTGAGATCCACTGAGTGAAAGTCCTTTATGACTATTTTATTGTTATTGTACGGAGATCAAAGTAAGAGCTCTAATCTAATGCCATCCCTTTTATGTTTATACCACCCACTTGTATCCAGAAGCCAGCCTGACTGCAGAGTCTCTCTTCAGCCTCTTGGTCTTTCAAGGCTGTGAGTGTTTGTTTGTCGGTGAGGTTTTCCAGGGTAACTGGCTGCTAGTCAGTCATAGTCTGAACCTTGTAAAAGAATGAGGGCAGACACAAAATTGCATCATTATTTAGCAGGGCTGGAAGTAAACTATTGAGCTCAGTATTTTCTCTAGTTATGTGCTATGTTAAATAGCTAGGTGTGGCAGGCCAAAAATGTACAGTACCAAGGCAGTACTCTATGTGAAATAATTTTTAATTTATTGATGTTTAACCTTTAATCCTCTTGTTATGCATGGGGGGTGTTCCTGTAAGTACATATATATATATGTATATACACACACAGGTATACAGGTGTGTTTTTAAGCCACAGAAGTCTGTAAGTCACTGAACAGAAGAAAACAAATGGGTAATTCATGGGTTTTCCTTACCCTGTTTGAGGAGTTAGTGTCAAAGTGTGATCGAATCCTACAGAGATAATTTTATTTTTTTTCCTGTAAGGGAAAGCTACTGCTGGGAATCTCAATTTATTAAGTGTATGTACTTGTTTCTTCTTGGACATCAATTTTACAAAGTGCCTTAATGTGTGAACTGTACACAATAGGTCCAAGATGTTGAAGGGTGACAGTAAGTGCTCTGTTGACAGGAGACTGTGTGGTCCAATTATTACTAAGGATAAAAAAAAGCAAAAGCAAAAGAAAAAAAAAAAAGGGTATGCAACTTCATGTCCAAACCTGAATGAAAAGGAGGAAAAACATGAGCTCTATAGAACAAGTCATACTCCCATTCTTGGACAAAGACCAAACCCCATGGCAGATATGTTTATTTTAATACTTTTATTGTGTTATATATTACTCTAAAACTTGTTCATTTGAAGTTCAGCACCAGAGGGTACAGCTCCCGTGAGCAACCTAATTCTCCACTTGTGCAGCGATTCTCACCTGCCTGGGTATGAAACGTAGTGCTGTCTGGGTAATGGAGTTTTCTGTTTAGTGACTGAACTGAAAAGGACAAACAACAAGGATTTAAGAAAATACGTTGTCCCACAGTGAAAATGCCTTGATTCTTGGCAAATCAAAGAGCAGTGTGTTTTATTTTGGATCGCTCTCAGAAGATTCTCTGGAGCCAAAACTAAATGTTTAGGGTGGAGGGGATGTTTTGTTTCAGGTTACTTGCACTTTGTAGTAAGAAACAAAGGAAAACCAAAAAACCAAACCATTAAAACAACAACAAAAAGATCGCTTTAAATGAACAAGTAATTGAGATGAAAACTTAAGAGTTTCACTTCAGGAGTGCTGAAACAATGCATTTTGATGCTCTGGAAATGTGTCTCTTGCTTTTTTTTACCTCACCTAAATCTGGTCACTGAATTCAGCTCAAATTCGTGAAGTTTGAGACTGCCCAAGCCTGCATTTTTGACTTATTTTTATTTGGCAGAGCAAGTAAGAGCCTGTGTTTAAGTACTTTTTATAAATAGAGAACTCAAATAACTCACAACTGTGGGATTTATCATGGACTGATTCCACAGCCTCATCTATCAGCATACCAAGGCCCTACTTCATGAAAAAGTGAAAATGTGCATATATCCTGGTGAAAATAAATGAGAGTCTGAGGAACACATGCATGTCCTGTGAAAATAAGCAGGCAATCGAAAACCGCATTTTCTGCAGAGTAAGGGATAGGATTTTTTTAAAAACTATTTGTGCAGTTCAAATAAAAAGGTGCGCAGTAGATGAACTGCGACCACAGGGGCACTTCAAAGAGACACCAACGCTAAGGCAGGTGTGAAATGGGATGTAATTGCAGAGAGAGATTTTGCGATATGGGTTATTTCCAAACGATCGCCCCTGTCAGCTGTCTATATTTATCTATTCACATAGGTAAGTACATAGATAAGTATATTTAGAATCATAGAATTGCCTAGGCTGGAAGGGGCCTTTCAGGTCATGTAGTCCAACCATCAACTTAACTCTGAGGAAAACCATCACTAAACTATATCTCTAAGCACTATGTCTACCCATCTTTTAAATACCTTCAGGGATGGTGACTCCACCACTTCCCTGGGCAGCCTGTTCCAAGGCTTGATAACCCTTTCAGTGTAAAAATTTTTCCTAATATCCAGTCTAAACATCCCCTGGTGCAACTTGAGGACGTTTCCTCTTGTCCTTACTGCCTGTTACTTGAGGGAAGAGGCCGACCCCCGCCTCCCTACAACCTCCTTCCAGGTAGTTGTAGAGAGCGATGAGGTCTCCCACTCCTCATAAGACTTATTCTCCAGACCCCTCACCAGCTTCGTTGCCCTTTTCTGGACCTGCTCCAGCACCTCAATGTCTTTTTGTGTCGTGAGGGGCCCAAAACTGGACACAGTACTCGAGGTGTGGCCTCAACCAGTGCCAAGCACAGGCGGACGATCACTTCCCTAGTCCAACTCACTTTACATATACAATCTATTCCGGAGTGCCAATACCTGCTTTTAACCATTCAAAATGAACTTTTACTGCAAGAAAACCCAAACCTACACGACCGTCAGCGCTAAGCCCTTGACCTTGAAGGATTCCTGTGGGTACATTTTTGAATTAGCATTCAACATCAGTAAACCTTGCACTGATACCTTAGTGAATCAGTGCCTTTATCTGTCTTTTTAGGGTCAGATTTTCCAAAGTCCTGACTGTTTGCCTACCTCTCCCCTCCCAACAAGGCTTTCTCCTGACTTCAAAGGCACGAGAGGCAGGCCAACACAAATTGCTTGTGAAAATCCCACCCTCATCTATTTGGCTGCTCTCCCCGCCCCACCTGAGCATCTCCTGTTACCCTGGGCAGCAGCACACACCAGCTGCAGGTACCACAGTCCTGACTTGTACAATAAAAGAGGAAAACTACACACTGCTGCCCTGATGCGTGTGCAGCATTTCAGCAAGTCATTGGTTAGAATGACAGTAATATTTTAAAGATGATTGTGGGATTACATCACAGAAACTACTCCCCTCCGGGGTGGGTGGCACTGCTGCAATATAGGTGAGAAATTATCTTTTTTTGGTTCTTCCTGAAGTAAGGAGTCAAAATAAGTTTGTCAGCACACAGTGTCCTGGGACTGCATCATCCCTAACAGGAATGCAAGCTCATTTTTACTGCAGTTCAGCAATTGGGTTGGATTCTTTTTTTTTTCGCAGGGTGGCCTTTTATATGCTAAAAATGCCTCATCATGGCAAAACACAAAACAGGACCTTCCTTAAAATCCCACCCCCTCTCCTGGGGTGTTTGCCTCATCCAGCTCTTTGGAGATCAGTGTGACTCACGTAGACTATATCAACATACTTCATTTCATACAACATACTCCCCCCCCTTCATTTTCAGTGCTTGAAGAGAGAGGAAAATGTTTGTGAAATAGTGAAGGGTGACAGCAGGGTGAAAAAGGGCATGTGGAAAGCTGACACTGCCCTGGCATTTCCCATCCCAGTGGCAGGGATGTATGCCCCCAGCGTTAATGCAGCCTCCAACCCAGCACCAAAGCATTGCCCAAGCCCACTTGGGCAGTACCCACCAAATCCTCCCTCCATGAGGGGCAGATGCCAGCCTGGGAATATATTTGGCCTGAACTCTGCCCATGCGCCTGCTGTCTGAAGTCCCCTCTGTGGTGGACTCCTGCAGTTCATGCTCCCATGCTGAAAGTCAACCCTGCTACAGCAGACACAAGAAGCCAGCAGCATCTTCCTCCCTAAGATGTTTTAGCCTGTATCTGTTTACTTCTGCAGGGCCTGGCTAGCTTTTGTGAGAAGAGGTCTGTCCCCAGCCCCTCTGGAAGGCAGGATACCTCCACCATGGATGGTGCCTTCAGATGTGTCTTGGGAGCTTTGCAGGTGTCCTCTTGATGGCTAGTGCTCGGTTTGCTGCGGGACGGGTGGCAGCTGAACCGCACATCCTGACTGCAAAGGCACAGTGAGGCACCAGCAAGGATGCTGAGGAAGCTCTGTCCTGTCCAAACAAGTGTCCAAACCACAGGCACAGGGCTATGGGGATGCTTTCCTCCCTCATCCTCTTTGCAGACCTTCTCTACTTTTGATAAAAACATGTACCCCTGATGCAAGAGCTTTTGGGCAAATCTGCTTGGCAAAGACAATCCCATCTGCGCTCCTCTTTGGTAGCAATCCATCCTTGCCCACATGTGGTCCTGCAGAAGCAGAGCTGCATCCCACTCCTCTCCTTTCAAACAGCCTTCCGTACACACAGGAAGGATCTCAGAGGGCTTTGACCCAGTTTTAAGATTTACAGAATTTTTGCAGCTCTTGAATGTAATTTTACGGAAAAACTTAAATTAGGCTCCAAGAAAATAATCTCTTGATGGTATTAATTTGCCTTACCCAGTGACCTTTAGAAAGGCTTGTCTTCGTGTTTGGTATCAACCTGTCGCATTAGTGACTACATTGCAGGGTGGGTCTCTGGGGTCCCTTCCATTCACTTACCAGTTACTGATAGAAGTCCCCTGTGTGCCTGGTGTTGTTTTGTTGTTCCCCCACTCCAAGCTGATAAATTCTGCTTACTTGGATATCAGGCCATGCAAGGGAAGCTCAGTGTGCTTGTACACGTCTGTGTGTCTTTTTACCTCTGAAAAGCTCTTCTACTACTTTTCTTCATGATGCGTAAGTTCCTTTGCAAAAAAAAACAAACCAAAACCAGAAACAAGACCCAAGCCCAAACACAAACAACCAACACGCTGATCTGAATTCCCTCAGTCCACCAGGGCTTCCCTCCCCTTGCCAGGGGGCAGATAACCAGCATACCCGTGGACTCTGGCTCTCCAGGTTGTACCCTGTCCCACTGGTGTGTCTCAGCACTATCAGTTACGCTGCTGCTGCAACCAGCCTGATGTGGTGATTTCCCAAGGCCCTGTGTACAGGAACTAATTCTGAAAGGCCAGGTCCTCAACAGAGGGAAATCAAAGTAAATCTGCAGCTGCTAATCACAGCTAAACTAGTGTTATGAATCCATTGAAGTTCACACCAGTATTTCCTGGGATCGTCAGCTGCTCCCACTGAGGTAGTGAAGATTCCTGCCCAGCACCCTCTGGGGAGATGATCTGGATTTGTGTTACTGGTGGAATGCAGGACCTCAAATCTGTCCTGACTGAACCAAAATGAGCATTCTCAAAGTACATACAGGAAAAAGTTAGTGGCTTTTTTGCCTTGTACAGTTAGACACATTATCACTATATTTTCCATTTTACTCTAAAAATAGAATTAAGAGCCAAATTTTCCTGTCCTTTATTAACTTCACTAGTATAAGCTAGATGTACACTAGTTGAAATACGTGTGAGAACAATGTGGATTTATAATTCTACACCAAATTAAGCAAAGACACCAATGGGTAGATTGCAATAATAAATATATAACAGTAATAGAAAAGGAAATAGAACAGAAACTTGAGCTTTAGTCCCAGGCCCACACTCCCATAACTTTCCTCACCCTGGTTTTATTCCACTCAGCTTTATGAAAATGGAGGAGCTGAAATGCAAAGATCAGAGTTAAATCCTGACTTTGCAATAACTCACAGCATCTGGTCCATGCGTTCCTTCCTGGATTGCTCTCTCCGTCATTCTCCAAGCATCATGCTGACGATTTGCAGTGCCACTGCTATTTGACTACATGACCCATTTATCATCTCCACACTTCAGCATGCTCATTTTTCTTAATTTAACCAATGAATGAAGTAGCCCTAAATCACAAAATGGAAACGAGGGAAAGTGCTGAACTGGATCTAAGAAAAATGCTGGCTAGACTCCTCCCTGGGAAAACAAAATAAATTTCTTCATTTTCAGTCTCAAGTTTATCACATACTTTCTCAGAGTGAGAAACCCTCCCTTACTAGGTTTACAGTTTCCACATTGTGCAACAGAGTTCGCTCTGACTCATCTGTACAAATCAGTCATTTTTGTATTGGGGTCCCATTCTTTGCAGATTAAGTTGCAGGAAAGAAACATCTAAGTGCTAGAAATAGTCATCCCAGACTTTTTCTAGTCAATTAGTCCCCACAGACAGTCAGCTAGGGTCGATGCTCCTGCTTGCAGTAGACGTGTTAGGCACATCCACTATTCTGTGAATTTCTCCACGTAAACTCTTCTCTCCGTTCCCACCAAGCCCTGCATGGGGGCATTCCCCAGCATTGTGTAAGAACCCACCACCTTCTCCTTGCACCCCCTTCCTCTCAAACCCACCTGGTGGCCCCTACCTCCTGTATTGGAAACTAATCCCCATCCATCTGCTCTGCCGTACTCAGCATCATTGGTCTCTGCTACCCTAAAAGGTCCTAAACTAACTGCTCATTCGTGGCTCAGAAGCTGTTTGCACATGCTTGATGTTCATTGCTACCCTCCCATGTGTCCTTTTGTGCCCCACTATGGCCTTTTTTGAGAGGGGGAGCTGGACTGCACACAGTATTCAAGACAAGGACACACCAGGGTTTTATACTGGGTAGTAGTGACAGTGCTTTGGTTTGATTTGGTTCTTCCTTTCCCTGGGCATGAACTGGATACTTCCATAGCACTCTTGCCCCGGGACTCCATTTCTGGATCCTCACAGGTGACTCAGAGCTCAGTGTTGCATATTTAAAGTTAAAATTACTTTTTTTCCCATGGTGACATCACTTTACATTGTTGAAATTCATCTGCCATTCTTATCTTCAGTTTAATTTCCTTCTGCAAAGTATGAATGAGTTCCTATGTCTTAGGATTCAACAGTGTTCACCATCACAATACTCGTAAACGCCTTAAGAAATGGGCTGGTAGTAATGTGTTCATAGTATTCTAATTAATCCCTTCTATTGCCTAACATCAAATGCAAAGAAGTATACTACTTTCAAAGCCAGAATTTAAATGAAACCTCACCAATGATCATTTGAGAACTGTGGAAGAAAAGCAAATAATTAAAAGCAATTGATGCCATCCCAGCTCTTTGCCTGTGAGCAAAGCAAATTATCCACAGCACACCATTTTCTTCTGCTTTGAAAATGTGTGCACAGGGAAAAAATCACTCTAGAATTCTCAGGCTCATTAGATTGTTTTGGAAAAAGGGTATAATTGTGTTAATATTTTTGAAACATTTTTCACATCTTTTTCTTTCATGGGAACTTTTAAAAATTGTATTTTAAAAGTCACAGTATTTCAGATTTTGGAATCTTTCTGTTACCTCTGTATCCAGCAAGGGGGGGAAGAATAATACATTTTAAATTGCAAGTGACAGTTTTCCTTTACAGAAAATTGCTAATAGTTATGTCAAACCTACACACTCAGAAAATTCTCAGCTTACTCAAAAGAGGCATCATGGAATGAAGGTGTAGAATTGAAAGAAATTTATGGCATTCATGAGCAAATATAGGCCAAGTCATTGCGCACAAAGTGTATGCTTGGTGATGGATGGAGTAAAGATCAAGGCTAGGAGTTTTTCAAAGCAAAATATCAGAGATTCCTCAGCAGAAGGACAAAGTTCAGTGTGTGAGGAAATTGGAGCTCCCTTTTGCTGAGGGAAATGGAGAAGACGCATCAAAATAATCAACTGCAAAAGTATTTCGTAATCTATCCTTGACTTTGGAGATAAATGCATGATATTATCTTTTTATCCCAAAGATATATGCATGACTGAGAAACTGGTTCCAGTGCTATTAGTTATAACCAAATGAAAGATAAATAGCAATTAACAGAGATGATCATACCACTTTTGTATCAGGACTTTCAAAGCTAGCACAAGTATTTGCCTTGAAAAGGGAGAAAAACTGAGCAGAAAATTCCACTTCAAACCAAACACATCAACCTGCTTTTGAAACTTGACCTTGCTGGGCTCTGTCCTGCTCCTAAAGCACCGTGAGCAGGATGGGGAGCCACACCAGGCACATGCTGGGCTCAGGTTTTGCCCAACTTGCCCCCCACAAGCCTGGACATCCAGCCCGCAGCAGCGTGGCTGCTGGCAGGAAGAGGGGACATGCCATGCCCTGAGATGAGAAGGTGTCTGGAAAAAGCAGGAGCCAAAACTGTCCAGAGCAGGGTTCGC
Organism: Dromas ardeola; assembly: GCA_013398915.1. Lineage (NCBI taxonomy): Eukaryota > Metazoa > Chordata > Aves > Charadriiformes > Dromadidae > Dromas > Dromas ardeola. The sequence goes on along the minus strand of VYZM01006637.1, from coordinate 133,339 downwards.
AGCAGAAAACGTCCCAGAGGGAAAAGCGGAGTGGCACAGAGGAGGACGTGTCGTGGGGGATGGAAGAAGGGGCAGAGTGGAGCTGCAAGGGAGGTGCTGGCAGGTGGGAAAACCTGGCGTGACAAGGGAGGCACACCAAGAAACCCCAAAGTACAACTGTGTGATGAGTCAGGCTGGGGGGTGAAACGCTTGAGCGGGAGGGGAAGAGATATGCTCACAGGCATTCCTGCCTGGACCATATGCACAGTGCATATTTATTAAAGCCTGGGCAGCATTTCTCACTGAAGATACCATGTCTACCCCTCTTCCCTCGTCTCCAAATTCAGTTTTCTAAGCCAGGTTTGGTTGGCTGTTTTAATCCCTTTTTTTTGGTGAGGGGAACACTGAAGTTTCAAGGGGTGTTAACTTACAGTCACTGTGGAAAATCTTGAAGGGAGAACAAAAGCATCCCAACTTTTCCCAGGACAGACAGGCAACAGCCAGAGAAGCATCACTTGGTCACAAGGGGGGAGGGAAAGCCAATGGGCCGGCTGTGGGCAACCGCAGGAGGATGGGAGCAGTGGTTTGAGAGAGCAAGTAATGGCATGTGCAACAAACGATGATGAAACATGGCTGAACAAAATAGTTAGGGCCAGATTCTTGCCCTTCTTTCCTAAAGTCAGCAAAGTTTAGCTGACTTTACAGCAAAGCCAAGTGGGGCTGAGAAATCAAGTTCAGTGTCATCCAGCTTTAACCACCCCAAGCGCCTCCAAAGTGTACTCAAGGTTAAACAAAACTTACCGTAACTCGTATTTTAAGTATCTCTGAACTTGGCCGCCCACGCAGGAAACAGCTTGGAGCAGGTGGTCAGTGAAGCCTGCAGATCATGGCTGGCTCCGCTCGTGGTACTTGTGGGTTACTGACTCACTGCCGAATTATGAGCCCAAACAAAAGGCTTTAAGATAAACTCGAAGTCCAGAAATTGAAGAAGACAAGGTGAAGGAAATGATGATCCCAGCCTGTGCCCTAAATGCACGCGATGGATGAGGAGTTGATAAAAAACAAAGTAAACCCAAGGGGCTGTTGTGCTGGGGTTTGCTCCTCCTACGTGCCAGAGCACCTGAAGGAGAACGCGGGGGAGTGTGACAAGAAATGGCAGGTGAGGGAAAAGCTGTTCTCGATGTGTCATGCTGCTTCTAGCCTGCTAGTAAAAAAAAACACCCTGTATTTTAGATGACATTCCAACCATCTCATTGGGCCAAAACTGTTTGCTTGAACATATTAAAAATGTTGAAATTCTTACCAAGTAATCACTCCTAGATTAAAGTCTTGTGAATACTGAGAGAAATTATTCCTAATGACAATTATTATTTTTTTCCCTGTCACTTCCCAGAGCTAAAAATCTCTCAACTGTGGGAGAAATTCCTACCAAACTGGAACAAGTTTGCTGCTTGTTTATCAGCCATGTGACACGCAGAAGTTCTATGTCAGTATTGTTTTCAATGTACTCAATATTATTAAAATAGATGCTTTTATTTCAGATACTGTTAAAAATTACAGAGGTGAGGGCATAGGAGAAGTCATCAGTCGTAGATGAGACTGTGTCTTTAACCACCCTCCCACCCATGCTCTGTTTTTGCTGTGAATGTCGTGCAGTGGGTGATTTTAGGCAGTTCATGGTGCAGTGACAATATGGTTTTGCACAGTGACTCCTGGCCCTGAACTTTCCATGCTCCCCTCCACGTCTGTAACACACACCGTACAATCACTGAATTTGGTGGCTTCTCTGGCAGCTGAAGGGACCCCACTCAGGCATGTCCTCTTAGGCTGGTTCATGATCCTTTCTGAAAGCGGGAAAGGGCAAGCAGGAGGCTTGAGGGGGAGCAGAGGCAGAGGAGGAGGTGAACACAGCAACACCATGCCTTTATTTACTTCGCTATTTCTCCCAGGCATCCCTGCGTGGTGGGGGTGGTTGTTTCATTTGGGGCCCCTCCATCTTCATTCCTGACTGCAAGGTCTGCCGTCACCCCAGAAGCCCCCCGCTAAAGGGGCCAAGGGGACACGGTCAGCTCCAGCCTCCAACCAGCAGTGACATTAACTGAGCTTCAGTTTGTTCTCTTGGCAGGTGTCCTTCCTCTCACCTGCCCTCCTGACACCTTCTCAGCAGCATTTGCTTCCTTAACTCCCATGGATTTGGTGCATAAACCCCTGCACCAACAGTGCTTTTAATTTCTGTTGAAAAAGAGGAGAAAACAGTCAGGTTTCCTAAAAGGGGAGGTTTCATTCAGAGAACGCAGATCGCATCGTGAGTTTGCATGCTGTAAACTAGGTCTGCCTAGATGACTCACGGCGGTTGCCAGCAGACATACCTGTACAAACACACACCCTGAAGTATTATAAATTAGTCTAGTTGTCTAACGCACTCACCAAGTGCCTAATACTGCTGCTAAAATATGTGCTGGCTTTGCTAGCACGGGAGGATGTTGTAAGGTCTGATCTGAAGCCAGTTTAACTGAATGAGCTTTAGATCTGGGTTTAGATGGTGGGAAATGCTCCAAAATAGTTCTCATTCAGCAGAGGACATCAAACTGCCCAGGCAGCTCTTTTTATGCTTCAAATGGGGGTTTAAATACCCAGCAGTATCAGGGTCTGTATGGTTGGCTGATGATGCTAATGGCCAGCACTCTCCTTCCCAGATTCCCTGATTTTGTGTTATAATCTTGGACCAGGGACCGTACTGTAAATGTGTGCCAGTGCAGCAACACAGTTTAGGAGGTGTGATCTCTCATACACATTTTTATACCAGGATGCTGTGTGAGCTGAGCTGTACCACAAAAAACAGTAGGAGCTTTTGCTGGTATTAAAGTATTATGAAGAATGTCTCCCCTCTACTGTAAAGTTTCTGTGGCAGATCAGGACCACAGAATCATTTATTAAAACTAAAAATGTAAGAAGCCTAGTGCTGATCCATACTGGGGAGCTCTTTCTGCCCTATCTTATGTGGGTGAAAAAAATAGAGGTCTTTCCCTTTGGAAAGAGTGGTGTACTTCCAAATATTCATTTTCTGTGGTTCAGCTTCCTTCCGCTGGGCAATGTGTTTCAAGTCACAAATATATAATAATGCAGTTCTGCAGAAATCTATTTTCTGATTTATTTGTGCATGCTACAATACAACAGGATATTCTCAAACGCTCTTTCTAAACTTCCCAATCACAAATTGTAAAATACCCATCCACACAATGCTTTCCAAGAACATTTCATATGATATGTTTTCAGGAAAGACTACTATTTGGAAGTCTGTGGGCATCAGGAATTCAGTGGTCTTCTAAGTCTTATGAAAATTAATTTGTTTGGCTTTTATTTTCACTACCTTAAAAACCATTGCTGTAGCTGTGCTCTTTGCTGCAAGTAGCTGGCAGAGCTAGGAAACGGGGAACTGAAAGATTTTGGGAATACAGATTTCCACCCCAAGTTATGGGGCATCCATCGAGGCATCCATTTGAATCTATTTACCTGCCCATCTTTCTTTAAGTCAGTGGAAATATCTCTATCTCTCAGCGAGGCTGGCTTGATTGTGGTTACACACTGGTCGCCAGCAGCCAGAGCCGCCTACGGAGGTTCCAAAGAGCTTTCCAGCAGTGAGTTCGCACGGTGGAGCGATTTTGCCACGACGGCGTGCGGCTCGAGGATGAGCTACTTGACACTTCTGAAGTGCATTCTGGAGTCCCAGGGAGCTGCGCGTTGCCTGCTAGAGCCAGCCCAAGACCGATACCCAGCTGAACGCTTTAATTGCCCAGGAGCTTCCCTTCATCCCACTGTAGCAGCTGTGATAAGGCTCCTCTTGCCTAATTTGGCCCTCTAACAGGGAGGCACATGGTTATCCCTCCCAGCTTTGGCAGCTCTTCTGCAGCCTCCTTGCAGAGGGACGTGCTTCCCTCCCTTCACCGTCCAGGGCACTGAGGTAATTAACTGGGACTACAGGTCTCGCGTTATACGGCTGAAGTTGGGTGAAATGAAACCTTCCCTTCCTGAATTCTGAGACTGCGGTGCCCTAAGTGGTTCCAGCATCGGGATCCTTCAGCTTTTACTATATCTTTATTTCACTGCAATATCCAGATTGAAAACACATTGCAGGGATTGTTTGGGGCATATGTTAGTGTCAGATCTGTTCTGTGAGTCTCTGAAATTTGGTATTCCCATGTTTGTAAGACAAGACAGCAGTTTCTGCATTAAGTTTTGGCTTTGATAGTTTGATGCTGTCTCTGAAGCAGATGGGTATTCAGTTCCATATGTCATCCAGAGCTTTGTTTTGAAAACACTAGGAAAAGATATTAAAAAAAAAAAAAAAGTAGCAGCAGCTGTAGTTAGATTTTAGCCTGGTTCATTGACCTTCACTAAAAAGCGGAGAGATATTTAACAGTTTTGTGGGTGGGTTTGAACACAGAAACTAGAGCAATGTATCTGCCATGTATATCTGTAGCATAAATGAGTGTAGAAATTAATCTGAAACTTTTATTGAAAAAATTAGTATTTTGCAATAGCAAAATTTTTAGGAGTATGTGTGTCAGTTTTGCCACATTGCTTGTATCAAAGAGGTATTTAAGAGTTGCATGACTTTGATGCATTCTATTGGAGATGACCTCATTATCACTTCCTTCCACTATAGTTTAAGAAAATTCAAAAAAATAAATTTTTTAAAGGGCTTTAACTACAAAAAAGTTTTCTGTTTCTTGGTCGTGTGAGAGAGTCCGTTATCCAAAATACATAGTTTTACCTGTTCACACCAAAGTCTCTCCAGCAAATTTTCTTGGCATAATATTGAGTCTCTCCCCATATATATCGGAGAAATTATTTATTCCATCTTTAGCCAAAAAGACATCTATGGAGTCACATATTTGGTCCCTACAACTCCTGCCTTATTTTTTGGGCACGCTTTTCTCCCCAGTGCACGGCTGCCACACAGAGTTGTACCTCCTGCCCTGCTGCGAGATCGGCTCTGCTCCTGAGTCAATCAGTGCCAGAAACGCCGCAATCCCTGGAGAGATGGGTTCAGACAAATCCTCCCCAAATTTGTCTTTCCTGATGGCAGGAGCTGGCTCCCAAGCCTCCCTGGCAACCGTACAGTGGGAGCAAGGGAGACCTGGGGACGGCACTCCTGGCAGTTGTCTTGGGCTCAGCCCTCCCTCTCACCCACCAGTCACCAGTATCAGCTAATGGAGCTGTAATGGTCTCGTTGTGGGGTTGTAGGGGGCCCAGCATCAGCGTTCAGACCTTGACGTGAGCCCACCGACCGTGCTTGTAAAGCTTTTGGGTACTAAAGGGAGGAAGGCGGCTGGAGCACCTAGCCAGATAACCACCCTTCCCTGTGGGGATCATCACAGGGGAGAACTAGCGGCCTTTAAAAGTTAGCTTTTAGCACCACGCCTAGAAAAATGCAGGTATATCTATTTTAAGCCAGTATCTTTGGTAAGAACATTGGGTGGTTTCGTTGCCTTTTGTTTTTTAAAGACTAGCGAAGGATTTTGCACACACCCCCAGCCATGCACATGAGCACGCAAGCGCACGCATTTGTTTTAGTCGTTAATCCAGACAAACTAAAGATTATGTTGTCGCATTAAAGGCTAATGTGATGAAAAGATCAAGGCATTTAATGAAGTGCAAAATTCATCCTACTTATGAAAAGAAACGTTGCTCTCTCCAGGGAAAACTCCATACAGAAAATGTGGCTTTTTAATGAAAGTTATTTGTGTCTGTTTAATATTCTGGACCATGAGAAAAGATTTTTGTTGTTGTTGTTTTGGCACGTTAATAGCGCGGAGTGCCACACCACTTCATTTTTCCTAACAACTTGAACTCTTTGGCAGACAGCCCCACGCGAGAGTGTATTACCTCTCTGCTCTAATGGGATAGTTCATTAGCAGATTCGGTCATGTAAGTGGGGAGGATAGGAGAAAAATTTTAAGAAATTCCTAGCTATTCTATGCTCAGTTCACCTCCTATCGAGCACTGGGAACCCAGACCCACCGCAGCCTCCGAGACACTCAGTTAATTACTCTCTGTCTCGGAGCGATTATTCCTGCCCCCATTTCCTCCTCGTGGAGATTAAGAACTGTCTAATGAACGTGGAGGCAGAAGTAAAAAAATCACAACCCTGAATGTGCAAAGATCAGCTGTGTGAGACTTTTCAAGCTGTGCTGTAAAGATGGACTTAGCAAAGTGCACGTAAAAGAGAAATCCCTCCAACGCGGGCGGCTGCCCGTGGCCATCGCTGAACAAGTAACACCATAAAAACCTCCGAGGGAGCTCTCGGAGCAGGCTGCTTTGCGGGGATTGCTCTGCCTTATACTCATACACGCATCTTGTAATACTTAGACACAGCAACTGAGTAAGCAGCTTCATACCACGCAGTATTTTACTTGCAGTCAAATACACCTCTATTCCTACCCTCCAATAAATTGCAGAGAGCTAAATTTGGAATTCCTTGTCCGGGGGATTTGGAGAAAAGAAATGCATCACAGATGAATGCTTTCAATAGTTTCCACAGATTTGGTCTAAAGCTAAAAATCACCTGTTCGTTTTTCCTAAGGTGGTTTTCCCTTACAGCTGAGATTTGCAATTGATGATATCTTTATAGTGAGCGATTGTATGAAACTATTTATTTCCAGCAGTAAGGAAATTATGTATTATATTGCTCAGAAGAGGCATGGGGTATTCTGTTCTTGGAGGTCCATATTCATCTGTAAGTCTTACAGGAACAAGGTTGTTAGAAGCACTGATCACTCCTGGCCCACTCGTGAAGTCAGTGCAAACTGAGGATTTACTTGTAGTTATCGAAGTGTGATGACAGCTTGTTCTCAGGAAAACCTGAATTACAGGAGCCATGCAGCAGATGTGGAAAGCTTGGACAACCTCATCGTAATTGTCTGTAGAGGAAGGAATGTCGCAGTAGGCTGATGATTATTTTTAAGTGCTAAAACATTCCTAAACCTGGGATTTGTGGGAGAGAGGGAGGAATCTTCACCGGGCTATTCTCCCACTGTCATGTCTCAGAATAACTGGAGTTTCAGAAGACTGTTCTATAAAATTGTGGTGTTACTTTTGCAAGCGCTGGCTAAGGATAGACACCTCTCATTTGGGACTTAGTATTTTTACCAGGAGATACAATAGATTCTCAAGGAAAGATGGAGACCCCTCTAAAGGTTTCCATGTATGGAGCTATAGTTGAATGTGGACCGGCATTGGTGAAGAGGGCTCTGGCGGCGCTGAGGATCAGACCAGGTACCAAGGGATGAATGAAGTCACTCAGCACTGTGAGTCCTGCTGTCCTTCTGCATTTCCAGACCTTTTGGTACCGTCTTGCTTTCCCCACCACCGGGGAGGATAACCAGGGCAATTCCGCTCATTTAGACCCACTAAAAATCACATCACACAAAACTCCTAATGCTGTAGTGTGCAGCAGGGGATCAAAACCAACTTACTGAGAAGTTAGAGGTGGCCACAGTGGTTCTGAGAGTATCCCTCATTAAGACATTGTGAAAAACAGATGGCTTTCAGCAGGTATTGCCGGTTTCCTAACTAGGAGCAGTGAAAGTCCACTGTTTTATTTTAGATTAGAGGTTGTAGTTGTTGTAGGGTTTGCTATGTACTTTCAATAAGCCATAGTCTGTATGAGAGGCACGCAATGTATAAGGGATAATATGTGTCCAGAGACCAAGAGAGGGAGAATATCAATAGGATGTTTATATACACCCCAACTTTGATTTGTTACAGCTGAAATGGCGGAAGAATAGGTCTTTAATATTTATATGTTAACAGATGGTGTAAATTCACTGTTTAGGTCTAGCTTGCATGGGAAATATTGCCCTAGCAGCTATGCCAGGGTAGCTTCATTTGTGGACTCTATTCTGGAATAAAAAAACAGTTTACTTCTTAATAACACTTGTACTCACAAAATGGAAAAACTATTTTGGAATAAGGGGATGCTTATTCTGGAGTACCACCTATATGGGGAGTCACACAGAATAGTAACAGAATCCCAGTTCTGTCCAGAATATTTACTCTGGTTGTTTTTTTTTTCCAAGGAGACAGCCTTGTTGCAAACACATAAGGGTTGAGCCTGCAGGATGCAGGAGACATATCTAGGGTAGGGACAGATTTAGAATTTCTCAGAAAGAGGCATTTTTTTAAATTTTGGAAAAATGACTTCTTCAAAATGTTGAAATTTTAGAATTTTATGAAGATTCCAGTGTTCAAAACAAACACAAGACCCTTAAAAAGAGTGGAAAACGCAAACGCTCTCCAAAGAAAAGCTGCCTATGTAGACAGTTACTACTGCCACTAGCACATTGACTACTCATGTTGACTGCTGAGGTAGATTTGGTTTACTGTCTCTGGACAAAATGGATATAAGAGATTGTCATATTTCTGGTGTTTTATCAGAAGATGGCCGACAACCCCATAGCTCAGCTGAGAGGATCCAAGTCACGAGTGTTAGCCCAACAAAACACTGGGGTTTTGGAGAAGGTCTACTGAAGGAGGGCAGCAGCCCGTGGTCTGTCCTTGGCAAAATAAATCTTCAATCAGAATCAAGCTTACCGTTTGATGGAAAACCCAGATATTAGGCTTGCCTATAAAACACAAACCCACAGATCCAGCAGATGAAAAGGTTAAGACAGAGATTCCTCTTTACAGCTGTGCTTTCTGTTTTAATGCATTCAGTACAAAACCTTTTCATATGTCTGAAAAAGAAAATGCCTACTTTAAATGATTAGGGTGCTGTCCTCAGGGGAAGTTAAAGATGTCCATGGTAACAAAATAAATAATGGAGTAAAAAATGGGTCACGCTTTATTACAGCATTTCACGATAACACAGATCTTTTTTTGAAGTGTTAAACTGTGTCTTTTATTTGGTAAAGCATACCAGCCAACACTGGCATTCAGCAATCTGCAATTTATTAGCCATGATCCTCTTTCATCAGAAGTCATTCTAAATAAAATTGCGGCTGCTTTTTATTTACTGTAACTCATTGCATTCACTAAGAATGATGATCTGGCAGGTGAAAGTGAACAGCAGAGAAAGCTGTTGGAGATTTTTCAGGCAGGGCAGTTGCACTGGTGGGAATGTCATGGGGCAATGGCAAATGCATGGAGGGGCAGCAAAGACCCTGCGTGTCCTGGGTGTCATGCGTGTTCCTGACATGGGCAGCAGTGATGGAGACCTCTTCCCAGCACTGAGCTTCGCTCCCCAGTGCAGAGCTTCCTCGAGGATCTGGGGAACCTGCCGGAGGACAGCAATGAACTGAACACCAAGCTTCATAACAGCGGTCCCTGAGGCAGGTACGAGAGGAGGTTCAGGGTTAAGGAAAAAACTATGCCTTCAGGATTTTACTAAACAGCTGAAGTTATCCTCTTGAGATGTAAAAGCTACTGCTGGGAACAGGGTAGAGGCTTAGCCTTCCTGAATCTATTTTTAATTAGCACCTCACTTTCTGGGAAATGGACTCTGTGGGATATACCTTATGTAAGAGCAGAGCACCCACTGCAACATGTCTTGACAACCACTTGAGGGGATGACCTCAGTTTGAAAATCTTCCCTTTATTTTTCCAACTGGCAAGTTACCAGTTTTTCTGAAGCACAAGGAAGGAGAAAATCATCACCAGCTTTGAGCTGATTGCTCCCCAGAATGATCCCAGCCTGCGAGGGAGCCTCCTGACACTCAGCAGAGTCTGTTACTCCTTGTTTCAAATTTTTAAATTCCCTGCTGAAAAGTTGAGCCTGACAAAGATACAGATACATCCTGCCTCCTGTATCTTTTCATCTGTGCTATCGCTGGAAGATCTGGCATCCGACTTTCCCAGTTTTCAAAAATCTACCTAGTCAGGCAGCTTCTTCCATTCTCTGTGCTTTATGATGAGAATAAGGGATATTATCTTTTTTCTCCAGGTGCATTAAGGTCCCAATCTAGCTGCCATGCGAGACAGGCAGGTACAGAGGCATGGGCACCATGTGTTTCTTCTAACACCTTTTGTGGAGGAGCAGGAAGGCTATGAGTTTGTGCTGGTCCTCTCTGGGTGGATGTCACATCTAAACACCAACCCAACATGCCATCATTCTGTTGGTCTCCAGCCTCCAGTTATCCTAATTTGTAACTTGAAGAAACATGTATTGAGCATCACCTAGAAGTGGGAGGTGTGGCCCCCACTCCAGCAAGCTTTCCATCTAAATGATACCTCAGTAGTATAATCTGAACATCCAACAAAGGAGTAAGATGTACAATGAAGACAAATGGAGTCTTTGATACAGTCAAGGCAGGGCTTTTAATGTATTTATCCTCTCTTCTTGGGTTATATCTTTGGCAGACAGACACAATTTGGTTTGCCCGTGCTCTGAGCTATGTATGCACAAGCCAGCTGCGCACCAGAAACCACATGGCCATGATTAGTGTAGCGCTGTGCCCAAGCTAATAAACTGGTCTCTGAGGCAGGATATAGTAAGTTGAGCTCACTGCCACCCTAATATGTCTACCTGGCATCCATCTGGTACAACGTGCAAGAGAGGCATAGCTTCCTTTTCCTTCAAGAGACCATGTAGCTGCACCCTCAGTTACCTCCCTGGTGCTTTGGGGTTGGCCCTGGAGGAAGGAGCATGTTGGAGGAAGGTAATGAAATGGAGATGTCCCTCACCTGACAGGCAAGAGTGAGGAGGAAACTCTATGGATTGTGGTCATCTCGAAAGAAATTAGGGGCAATTAGAAGGAAGACACAGAAGGCACAGCCAAGACATGCAAAGGCAAATGGAGAAATAAAGACTTAATTCATCCAGCTGTGGTAGATTTTTTGGTGGTATAGGCCCAAAGTCTTCCTGGTGACTGAACATGTCAAGACCACAAGAATTCATCACTCTCTGCCTCAGCCAGGTATGAATGTCCTGAGTAAAGGATACCTCTCACATTGCCATGCACATTGCTTAGCCATCAATCGTGGCTAAGCAAACATCAAAAACCATTTGCAGGACTTTTTTTTATCCTCTTCCTTCTTGGGTCCCACCCTGAGTGGCATCCCTCAGTCACATCCCAGACCTCTCTGCGCTGGTTCCTGGGAGGCTCCGTGGTCAGACATGCTCCTGAAATCTTAGCATCAGCACCAGCTAAGTCCAGCTGAAGAAGAGAATGGGAGCCACTATGGAGAATTCTCCCACCAATTTCGTGTGAGAAAATTGCCAAATGAAAAGTCAGACCTGTTGTGTTGGATAACTCTGGAGGTGTAGGAAAAGAAAATTTGTCTAGACCACAAATCTTATGGAAGCGGAAGCCACAAAGATTTTGGTCGTCCCTTTCATTCCCTCTCTCATCCTCACAGTTTCAGTCCATCTCGTACAGCTGCTTCCCATTTCTTTCCCTCCTGTTTCTCTTGAGAACTTGCCTCATGACTGCGGTGTGTTTGATGGAGAAGGTCTGGCTGCTTTCCAGACTGAGTCACCTCAAAGGAAAACTGCTGAGGCACCTCCGCTCTCAGGTGCAGAGCATCCAGTCTACATGTCTCTGGTGAGCTGAGGAATAAGCCACGGTACTGCAGAGGTCAAATGTATTCCCTATGGGTTGCTGTAAACAGCTATTTTATTTTGCTGCTACCATTAGACCACCCTAGAGCCTCCTAAGCTTCTTTAAGGCAAGAAGTCCTCATTTTAGAAATAGATCCAGGAAATCATATTAAGTGCTGGGTCAAGCTGGGGGTGGGGGGAAGGTTGAATTTCGGCCTGTTGTAGACAGAGGGCTCACCCGAAAGTTTTGAGCTGGAGCTGGATGCTGCCATGAGATGGGAGGGGGGAGAGGGAGGAGGAGGCAGAGGTCCTCGCAGGCCCTCCTCTGGGGAGCTGTAATAGATTCCCGCACATTCAATTAGTAGGTTGGAGGGCAGATTAAAAACAGATTATTGTCACTGTAGCTCATGCTGAGCAGAATCTTCGCTCTGCTCAAGATGTTGCTCAAATGTGAGCCGGGGTGGCCCTTTACCTTCCCAGAAGGGAAACCTTACCTCTCCCATCAGAATGGGTTTGGCCTGCAAACGTTCACAGCATTTTTGCAAAGGTGGCTCCCTGGGTACACATGAGACTGCAGTTAGTTAAACAGAATTGTATTTATCCATTATTCTTTCTTTTTTTTTCCCTGACTGCTGTGTTGCTTTTAATCCATACTAGAAATTTGTAATTTCCTTAAGCAAAATGCTCAAGGTCATTTGCATCATGACCATGCAAATATGTGCGTAAACATCCTGCTTTCTAACAATACTTTCTTCTTTGGTGGAGTTTGGTTGTGAAATTCTGACCTTTACAGTATTTGTGTTTGCATCTTAACTCATTCAGCAGGGACAGAGAAAGAAACAGGCTGCACAAACCCTATTCATACACAAAGCACCCCAGCACCAGCACCAGCAACAACAATAAAAGACAGCTAAGATAAGAAGAACACATCTGATGGGAAGCTTTTTGGTCCGAACAGGGGGGATGGATGGAGTTGAGGCATGGCATGGTAACCCGGGGAGTCTGTGAAAGCTTTAGGTAGAAAGAGGAAGCCAAGCAAGATGGGCAACAGCCTGCTTCACTGCTAGCTTGCAAGAAGTCCCGTCAGGCTGCTTCCCATTCAGCCCTGGAAAAGTCATTTCCTCTCTTTTTGCCTCTGTTCCCTCAGTAAAATGAGGGTGAGTGCTTCCTTCTTTCTAACCCTTTCATTTGTCTGAAGCGGCGACAATACAGGCTCGCTCTGTTTCTCTTCCTGTAGACGCTGGGCCCTGGGTTGCTCCTGAGGATGCTGGCTCCTACTGTTGTACAAGCAAACAAGACAGACAAAAAGGTGGAGGCAAAGAAGGGGGACATGCATCCTGAAGATGAACCTGGAAGCAGAGAGGACACATATTAATCTGTACTATAACTTCCCCCAGTCCTTTTGACTGCATTCATGTTGAATATGCTCCCCTTGGCCTAAAGATAGAGAAAGAAGTGATGTCAACAATAAAGGCAGAATTTGGAGAAACGGAACCCTGTGAAGGGCAGCTAGCCATAAGCAGGATCCTAGCAATGCAAAGTAAAGGGTATGGCCCAAGCAATAACCAGAAAGATTTGCCAGACAGAGGAAACAGACTTCCAGGGACCCAGAGGGCATGGAAGTGACGAAGGGTACAGATTGAAAAATGCAGATATTTGAAGAGAGAGAAGAGCATCAGACCACAAGGTACAAAGCTGGTGTTGAGAACCAAGAAGTGACTCAGAGGACAACGCACGCTTCTCTGCACGAAAGATCTGATCTTAGAAATTTGTATCAATTATCATGGATCGACCAGCGCAAGGCGGAAATGTTTTCTCCTTCTCATGCACTCTTAGTCATTTTTGGAGCAGGTGGGCAGGGAGCGGGAGAGGATATGCATATATGAATGTATATTTATACATACACATACATATTCATGGCAGGACCTTTATGTTGTGCAGAACAGCCGGCTTCTGGGCACTTCTCCATATTTAAAAATACGTTCTGGCAATTCAAGTGAATAACACCCAGCCACTTCCACTTTGGCCCGACAACTGCCTTTCTTTTCTTGATTTTGTACGTCTCCCCGTAACAATGTGCTAAGCAGAGCCCAGGGGCTTGCCAAAGCAAGCCTCCTCACCACGGTGCCCTCCAGACCCCCGAAGGCTAGCTCTGACGAACTCTTGGAGGAAGCAAATTCCAGAAACAAGAGTTCACCTCTGGAGCAGGCACACAGGAGGGAATACTCCTCTGCTGCAGAGATTTCAGATACGTGGTTTCTGGCCCCTGTCTAGCACACGCTAGTGTGTGTTGGTAGATAAGTGATATAGTTGTGCTTTGTATAAGATAACCTTCCTTTTTAATGTAAATAGCTTCCTGGTTGCAGAACAGATCTTTCAAAGGCAAAATACAGTATAATGAGGTTGTCTGGAGTTTGTGGATAATGTGAACCAAAGTCTCAGGAAAGTAAAAAGTTGCCCATCCTGTGATCTCTCTGCGGGGCTCACTCAAATAGATAGATTTGAGGGAACCGCATAGGGAAAGGAATCTAAAAGTAAGACAGAGAACAGGGCGAAAGAAGAAATACAAGCAAGGTCAAAAAAGCAAAGAGCATAAAGATTATTTTACCAGAAGATTATACTGAATAAAAAAATATGACACCAAATAAACAGTAGTGGCGGTAACTAAATGCTAGTATTTTTGACTTTCACAGACAGAAGAAATCTCCCAGGCTGGGAGAAAGGTGCAAGGAACTGCAGTCCTGGTGAATGGCTAAAGGATGTCCTGCTCTGTTCCTGTCACCTGGGACCAGAGGGCACATTCAGCCTCAGGGGTGTCATTGATACTGCAGAACACATGGGGGTTCCTCTATCGAAGTGGCCATAAGCCGGGAGGGTGTGTTAGAGCACCAAAAAATGATACAGCATGCCCATGTCTGAGTGAATGAATTTCACTCCTCTTGACTGGGATATTTTTTGCTGCAAAGCAGAAAAATATGTTTTTCTTCTGTGTGTTTTCATCCTTGCTTATCAATACCAGAGTGAAAAACAAAATAAACAGGCAACCAAGACGAACACTCTGCATTTCTAGGTAGCTTTCCAAGGGAACAATACCTGTCCAGCCACATGACCTCTTGTTGTTCCCCTGTAATAACTTTTGGAGAGGTAGACGCCTTCAACCAAAAGTTTGATGGCAAGTAGAAGCACCAGAGAATACCAGGAAGGGCAGGTGGAGCCCAGCCCTATCTGTCCCAGCAGACAGAGGCCGGCCAAGCAGTGTGCCTACATGGGGATCCCAAGCACCACGGGCTCTGGTACAGCCACAGCCGCTGGCTGTCCCCTGTGCAGCCCCCAGCAGGGGACACAGGAGGAGGAGTATGGCACTTGAGAGGGAGCTGAGGACATTGAGTCTGGGGAAAGGAGATGAAGCGGTGTGACGGTAAGGATGCTTAGGGGACATAGAGAGAAAAGCTGGTGATGGAGGAGGAGGGGAAGATGAAGAGCTGGGGAAGATCTGGGAGCTGTACTGGAGAAATGATGGGAAACCGGACGCAACAGCTGGAGGAAAGATGCGTTCAGCAACAGGCCTCGCAAAATGTTAAACCATAACAAATAGTTATGGAATAACTTCTTATTTTCAGGTCAATAAGGGAAAGGAGGCACAGAGCTGGGCTTAATGGAAAGGCTTTGCCTTGCTGGGGTCAAGCAAGCACTTTCTTCAGACCAAGGCTGAAGGTCTGGATCTGCACCTGCCCTCAGCAGTAACTCGGTTGTAAAGGAGTAACAGCACCAGCTCCAAACTCTGGGTTAGATGGAGAGGAGCTGTTTACAGGACCGTGGGTGTATACTCCACCCGGGGATTCCTCGTCCCTAAAACATGTGGCAGGTCCAAGAGATCTGTGAGGGGGTTTCCTTAACTCAGCCTCTTCCTTTCCCCCTTAAACACCTTCCTCTTTTACAAAACTCAGCAAAAGTATTTTAATTTTTCAAGCCCTGCAAATTCTGGGGAGAAACATGGGACATTTGGCACTGCTCAGACTTTTAAGCCCAGTCGGAGGCTCAAAGGGAAACACATGGGCTGAGAGCAGTGGAAGGACTGAGCCTTTCTACGGAAATATCTAGCAAGCAATAACTAAAGTCACAGTCTTTAAAAAACAAACCAGCCCTAGGGCTACAACAGCCAAGCGCTTGCTTTAAGCAGCGGCCTCGGTGCACAGCCCTTGTTAGCAATGATGCCACCATGGATGGCAGCTGTGCAGGGGTGGCCCCGGCCTCCAGCACTGAGAGACTGAGGTAGCTCAGGACGGATGAGGGGGGACCATTAACCAAGTGGGAAAGCCACGTGCCATAATCAGATAATGCACCTTTTTTTTAACTGATTCTGTCCTGACAGCCTAAAACCTGTTGGCTTTCCACTGCTTTGTCAGTATGAAAAAAATAACCAACCGGCTATGCCTGGGTAAGGTCAGTCATGAGAGGACACGCTCGTCAGTAGTTTCTCCTCTGCTCTGACGTTGAATTGCCAACGGCTCTGCAAAATAAATTCATAAGGCTGCACCGGTGATTCAGCTAGGACTTTTCTAGGTTACAGGAGTGTAAGGAGAGAATCTTTGCAGTTCATAATTGCAGGGAAACAGGAGTGGTTTACAGCAGTAGTACTTCCTGCCTGCAGTTTAAACATAATACGACGGCTGCCTTAGAATAAAAGCAAAACAAGAACTGTTCAAAATAATTGTCTTTAACACCCTTTCAGCAATGACTACTCGACACTGGTGACAGCTTTTGTAAAGTTTCACCATGGGAGAAGTGCATGGTTTCCCAGGAGCTCCAGGCATCTAAAAGAAAAATTTGGCATTGAGGCGGCTGCCTAAATTCCAGTAATTGCTTAAAGAGTTCAAACACAAGCCTCCCTCTGGCCTTTAGCTAATCACTTCTTTTTCTCCAGCCAGGATAATTCTTATGTATCTCACAAATACATGGAGAGGCTTACTTAATCATTTTGTAAAACATTCGAAGTCACATGCAGCCATTAGGCGTTAGGGTTGTTGTGTGCTCCCTGCGGCCACCTTTGGACACCAGGCTTTCTGTGCGCTGAGAGCAGGCAGCGCCGCGGGTGATGCTTGCTCTGTAACACTCTCTTCCTAAGAGCCACCATAAGAAAGAAATTTAGCCGCAGCAGCCACGTCCAAATAACCTTAAGTATCTGACTAGGTCCACAAAACAAGGCAGTTTAAAAGTTCTGACTCAGATTTCATCCTTATCCCACTGCTCAGTGTCCTGAAAGTTAAACTGACCTTATTTGCATTCCCTCAGACATATATGCAGACCATCAGGTTGGGAGCCATTTGTCTTCTGATACACACAGCATTATCTGTAAACGTTAAAATATTACAGGTCTTCCAACAGTGGATGTTCTTGGGTCTCCGACAGATATCTATGTACCCCAGCATGAGAGGCAGGATAAGGAAGAGGTAGGTTGCTTTTGGAGAAATAATTCATGTTAATAATATTGATGGAATACATTGAAGGTGCAGTTTTAATTAGATGCTTATAAATGCAGGTTTTAATTAAATACTTATACTATCGAGAATAATCTGTGTGCTTTTAACCTGACTTTACAGATCTCTAATGCACCAGAGAAGACACATACCCACGCAGCTCCATAGCTGAAATAATTTGTTATACTGCCAATAGAGCTGTGATAACTCTTTGCAGGTAACTCTGCCCCCACAGTATTTTCCTCTGCTGTAAACATTACACATATAACTTTTGAAAGTAATTACTTGACAGGTAATACTTGACACCTGTAGCTCTTTCCAGGTGAATATGAATATATCTCCTGTACAAGATAGCAGCATTTTGCTGTCCTTATCTAAGTTGTGGAGATGCCAAGACAGAGCAGTTAAAAGACTTGAAAGTCAGCAGAGCAAGTGCTGTTTTCTCTCTGTCTGGTAAAAAAAGTAGATGAGACACAGACCCTCAAATTTTAACCAGTCTTTTTCACAGGCATCCTTTTGGGTCTACCCCGAAGTTTGGTGAGGGCTCCAGGGAATGGCAACTGGTGGAAAGCTGGCCTGTTCACAGGCCATGTAAGGAAATGCAGAGCAGATCAAAAAGCAGAAACAGAGTGTGCAAGTTTTTAGTGATACTCAAAACAAGTCACATGCAGCCCTTGCGGCATGCTTTCTGCCTGCAGTCTAGTCCTTGAGTCTTTTTGAACTCTGCGGTAAAGTCGCATAAGCTTTTTTTCAGCTTCCTCTTCCCTGCGTGCCTCGGAATAAATGCCGCTTACCTTGGTAGGTCTCAAAATCCCCTCAGATGAGCAAGCCTGGGCAATATTTGGAGGAGCGGAGATGGCTTTGGCGCAGGTGTTGGGACAGCTGGTCTCTGCCCTTAATTGTGTGGGGGACTTCTCCCATGCAATTGCTCCAGCTCCAGCATGGGGAGAATGAAACAGATGGTTTTGTGCTTTACCATGTACTGGTGAAGACTGAAGTCTTACTGTTTTGAATACCAGACTCCAGAGGATTCCTCTTTCCCGTGTCTTAATTTTTACTGTTGTGGTCTATATTTAGCCAGAGAAGGGATTTAGAGGAATGTAAATAAGTCGAATGTGTGTCTCTAAACATATGAACGAACTTGGCAATCCACTGTCAAGTGGTCTGTTAAATGTGTTGACATGATCATACTGTATTTTGACAGATTTAGGAGCCTGACTGGTTTCCCGCTCTTACTTTCTCTCTCTTTCACACACACAAATAAAGACTCATTCACATTTTAAAACCAATCTAACCAGGCAGGCACTATATTTGGCTATACAATAGACAAACCGAAACTTCCTTTAGATCTTGGGCACCCTAAGTTAACGAGTTACTGTTACACAGATAGACAGATGGATAGACAGATAATTTACTTGTAGATTACCAGATGGGCAGCATTCATTTTCTTCTGACGTCTGCAGATAGCTCAGCCTTGCGGGCTGACAAGACAGTCACAAGTGGAGTTAATAAGGGTACCGCTTGTGTGTCCTACAGCTTTGTCACCCTGAATAGTTTTTGAAAACTGTGAGGACAGCGGTTGGAGTCCCCAGAAGCCAGTGCTCCTGCTTGTCTGCCAAGAGGCAGTCTATCAAAAGGAAAAACATCTTGGGCTGGAGCCTCTGGAGTGCATATGCTGTCTAATATATCCTTGAAGAGGAAGTATAGTCAATTCTCTGCAAATGGTCATCCGTCCCACTAGCCAATAATATCAGGCGCTGAAAAAGTCCCTCCATATAAATTATCCCATATTATCTAGCCATCTCTTAGACTGGTGAGTAAAACAGCAAGGATGTTTGCCAGCTGTTTTAACAAATTTCCCTGAGCAGCAGCAGCATCTGCATGATTGGCCTTAATCAGTGCAGCGGCCACAGTGAGATGACATGACACGTGCTAGGGAAGCAAGTTTTACACAGAAATTAAGATTTTTTATTGAATTCTCCTGAAATGAAAATACAACTGGTCTCAAAAGCTGTTTTTCCCCCTTTTCCCCCTCTCCTCCTTTGAAAAACATGATTTTTCTGGAGTGTTTGTTGAGCAGGCATGCTCACATCCAGCAAACTCCGCAGCCTGCCGGCTTCCGCCCTGCACAGACACCCTGTGGGGACCCCAGCCCCTGGACAGCTTGCTGAGCCACCCTCCTGCAGCAGGTCCACCTTGCCACCCTGGGGATGCGCTCGGAGACCTATGCCATGTGAAGGCAGCCGGTCTCATCCAGGGAATGGCCTCAAGGAAGCTGGTCTGTCCAGAAGGATTGTTTCCATTGTGCTGTCAGTGATGGCTTGAACACCGAGCTCTTGCTGCTTTTCAGGGATGTGGTTTTGTTCCATTCATAAAAAAATATGGAAATGCTCAATGATGTGTACTAATGTGGAGTGAGGTGTGAGCACAGTAGACAAGGGCCAGTTTGGTGGGGTTGGGTGCTTGATTTATCTGTCTATATATGGATAGATAAATACTTTTTTGTACATATATAATTTTAATGAGGAGAGGAATGACCCTGTTTTGAAGGGGGGGAAGCTGGAGTTGTTTCCAAGCTGCTCTGCAGGGCCTACTAAAAAAAAAGCTGAGTGGGATCGAGAGAATAGGTATTTTCCTCAAACCTTTTTTGACCTCAGTGGTTAAATTGCTGGTTTTGTTTTGTTTTCTTTTTAATGTAGGAGAACCACGAATTTCCAGCTCTTCTGTGCTGATCCCATGTGGTTCAAGTAATCATGATGTTGCCTGTGAAGGCGCCTTTAGCTTTCACTTTTGACCACTGAAGACCAGGCATGTTTCAGAGGAGATAAACTGCTCCGTCCCTGATGGGAGAAAAGGCGAGTGGTACCCGCAGCTCCCTTTAACCACCCACGGCATCCCAACCAGCCGCCGTGCCCTGCTGCTCGCTCCACGCAGCATCATGCACGCCCTGGACACCAGACGAAGCAGACGGAGCTTCTTCGGCGTTAAATGAAGCCTGTGGTTTGCAGGCACGTCGTTTACAAGTGCGGCCAGTGACCAGCTCGTGCGTAATGTCAGACGTGGAGTACTTGGACGGTGCCTTTTTCTGGAGGAAGCAGGGAATGCCCCAGGGAGCTCCTGTGGAAGAAGCAGCACGGGCCACCTCTGCAGCCGTCTGCAGCCAGGCAGCCGGCTCCGGTGCCTGCTGACTGGGAAAATGTAGGGAAGGAGGAAGGGAGAAAAGCAAACAAAAACATTGTCGCTGAAATCTTTACCATCTGGTTTTAAGAAGACGAACATACAGTGCTGTTGGTGTTTTAACTGACAAGCAGAGAAACTTGGCGGGGGGGGGGGCCGGGACGGGAGGTGTTTTGTTTCTGAGGGTTGTTTTTTTTCTTTTTACATTGGCGTCTTTGACACAGTCTCCAAAACTCCCTTGTCCTACCTCATCCCCCTTGTTTGCCTATGCAGAGCCATTACAGGCTTATAATGGAAATATTTTTGTATCTATGTAGTGGAAAACACCCGTTTAAACCGGATGTTTGAGATCAGAAGGACTGACCCAGAATCTGCACTGGGGCAGACATGAAAGCATGAAAATTTCATTCACAAAGGTTTTCTGGGACCAGTTCTCTTCTGCCTAAGCGGAGTCACGCACATGCTGGCTCAGACGCTCCCACAGCGTTTCCAGAGCGGAGTCAATTGCTTTTAAAGTTATGCAGGGCTACATCCTTAATGGACAGAGGCCATGAGCGCGACTGGGAACAATTACCAGCTGAATAAGATGTTCATCTGCGAGGGGTGCACTTTTGCCAGCTACTACCCTTGGACGGCCCAGGGAGCGAGAGGCACAGTCAGTCCCACGCCTACTTGTTTTCCTTCCCTTCATCGCCACAGT
This sequence comes from Dromas ardeola, assembly GCA_013398915.1. NCBI lineage: Eukaryota > Metazoa > Chordata > Aves > Charadriiformes > Dromadidae > Dromas > Dromas ardeola. The sequence goes on along the minus strand of VYZM01006637.1, from coordinate 112,467 downwards.
TTCAACTGATTTTGATTACTCTGGCGCCAAATAAATGAAAACATTTCATAGACATATAATCATCCGTCACTGTGAAGAAAGGAAAAATGCTTGTGTACTGTATGTTTATAAATACGCTTAATGAAAAAAGGGATCGCTCTACCCTTCCCAGCCTCGTGCGGCTGCAGCCAGCGTAGCTGCGTGTCATGTCGGAAAAGCCGGTTGCTGCTCACATCCCAACACGGTCTCTGGCATGGCTGCGGAGCTGGCGGTGCCGCGGAGGGATGCATAGCCCTGCCCTTTCCCTCCCACCAGGTTCTGAAGGTCAGTGCCCGGGGAGAGGTAAGTGATGCGAGGTGTCAGGAGGCAGGAGTGCAGCCTGAGCCCCATGGACCGCAGCCGAAACACAGCACCTGAGAGGGAGCGAAAGGAAGGGGGAAGGTGGGGAGGTGGGAAGGACGAAAATAACTTGCAGGCACAGTCTGCTGCAGCTTGCTCGGTCCCTAGAAAGGGCCTGACTGAGCTCCTACCGGATCAAGGGACGTTGGCATTGCCAGGTGAAAGGGAAGAGTAGTCATTGCCATCAGGGGTATGACGGCCTGCGTCCTGCTCTCTTCTCACAGGAGCATCCAGCTGGTCACACAAACTCTGTGTGCAGATGCTCATCAGGAAGTTTTTCTGACTATTTGGCAATGGACTTTCCCTACATATGAATTCATTTTTTACCACGGGGAGTGCTTGGTTTGCCTCTGTTTTGAGGAGTGCACTGCTTGTCACGTCAGGCTAAATACAACTCAATACAAGAATGCCCTGCCCTAAATGCAACCTTTAGAAAGGCCAGATCCTCTGCTGTAAGAAGAAAATAAACGTGCAAAAATGTCATGAAAAATTGCTGCTAGGATCTATCCATTAAGCTCTTTTGACCCTTATCCTTCACATGTCAGATCTGCTGACAGGTTACTGTTTGCATCTCGCTTGGACCCATGAACACAGGCATACTGTTGGCCTTTTCCAAACTATTGCCTGAGCTGCAGTTTCTAGAAATCATTCACATCAAGCTTTTTTCCCTTTGAAGGTCTTGTGAGCATTGAGTGAAGAGGAATAAAAATTAAACAGATAAAGTGGACAAATTAAATGGATAAAATATTGTGGCAACATGTCATGCCAGGTTCTTGCGGAGGTGGATGCTGCTGCAGGAGCAATTAAATTGCACCACAAAGTGTGCACTGGCAAGACTGTGGTGGGCAGAGAAGGAGAGAGATTAGATTACCAAAGGCTCCTTCTACATTGCTACACCTTGGCAGGAATATCCTGCAATAGCTGAGAGATGCAAGCACAATCACTACTCTGAACACAGTAGGTTGCTTTTTCTAAGGCACGGACAGCTTGTAATTAATATTTTTATTTCTTCTTCTTTGTTTTTTTTTCTTTTTTTTTTTTTTTTCCAATGCTATGTAGCTGACACAGCATTTTGGGTTTTCTGTCCCTGTTGTAAAAGTAACAGTGTTTTGTGTTCCACTGGAAGTACTACATTATGAAGAAGAGAAGATTATTATTTTTTCAAAGAATGATCAATGATTTATTTTTCTTGCATCATGATGGAGGATGGCTTTAAAAGATTTTTCTCTGCAGGCATGCTTCGAAGCCTGTCCTGTGGCTTTTGGCAGCTGTCTTGTGATATCTGAAGATTTCAGATACAATACCAACACCACAGCAAGAACTGCAGTCTGACATGGGCTGTAGAGCAACGTCCTGCCTTCCAAAGTGGAGAATGACCCTTTTTTTCTTGAAGCCAGGATACCAAGTCATGGTAACTTTCCCCTGGGTGTAGGTTGGCCAACAACACTGAATGGCTATGTGGAGGGAAAGGCTGGCTAGCTTGTGTTTCCTGGTAGAAACATAGAGCTAACATGTTGGATGACCTAGGAGGTCATCACTTCCATCCCTAAAATAGAAGCAGGACCAGCTACAACAATGGGCAGGACCAGTATTTCGAGCCTGCTCTTCAGAACTTCCAGTGGTGGTGAGCTTGCAGACTGCCTAGACAGCCTATTCTAGTGTTTGATTACCCTAAGCTATAGAAAGTTTTTACTCATGTTTATCCTAAGTCTCCCTACCTGCAGTTGAAGACCATCACTCCTGCCTATCTACAGTGAATACGGAGCACAGCTTACTTCCTTCCTAGTTGTTAGTCTGTGACAGGTTTGAAGGCAAGTATCAGCTCCCTCTTGAGAGTGGGAAACAAACCCATCTGAATCTGTTCTACAGACCACATTTTTCAAGGACTTCTCCATTGTTCTCTCCAATTTGCCCACATACTTGAGCTATGATCAACTGTGGAGGGCACAGCGCTTCCACTGGGGTTTTGTCAGTACCAACTTGAAGACAACACTGTGTTGTGTGACTTGCCCATGACACTCAGCACTTGCTTTTTCTGTAGCCACATAACATGTTTGCACCATGCGGACTACAGGTCTTACATCTTCCTCTGCAGAACTTCTGCCAAGCCAGTTTTTCTCCAGACAGTATTTGTGTATCTGCTTATTGCTAAATATATTACCTTGAACTTGCACTGACTGAATTTCACCCTCTTTATTCATACTCCTGCTCATCGGGTCAAGATCTTTCAGGATTTGAGGCTTGTCTTCCAAAGCGTTTGTGGTTTCCACTGTTCCGGTAGCATCAGTAGGAGTGCTGTGTCTTTCCTTTCCCGAGGTGTTAATACAGTGGGATCACACCTGAAGCTTATTTTCTTTGTCCTTGTTAGCTGTTCCTCCACGCCGTCTTACCATCTACCTGCTCGTAGGCAAATGGACCAGGAAAGCATCAGACATCCTGGAGCTGGCTTCCCTCTTTTCTGGTCCTCTGGGAACTTAACTGTTACTGGAGATTCCCAAGGGGAGTTGCTAACAACAGGCTTCAGTCAGTTGCCAAACTATCCTAGGGTTCGATTACATCCAGTGTAGATGATGTCGAAATGCCCAAGGGCGCATCCCCATTGGTACTTCAGGGTGAATCAAGAGTGTGCTTTTGAAGCAAACCTCCTGCCTGTTCCCCCAGCGGAGCTGTGGCTCACACCATGGAGCACTCACAGGACATATGAACAGGGTGACTTTCAGCTGAAATTAAAATGCAAGGTGTGCTCTGGCCCCACTCAGTGTATGGGCCAAACTAGTGATAACTTGAGGTAAACCTCCCTGATATACGTATGATGTAGAGGTCAAGTCCTCAGCACCAGCCGTTCCCTGGCACTATTGCTTCTTGCAATTCTTTTCTATGTAAGCTTGAATGCTTGCCTCCCTGTCAACAACAGGACTGTGTAAGCCAGCTCCGTGTAGCTGACTGTTTCCATAAAGCCTTACATGAAAGATGTAATACACCCTGTGGTTTCCTTGGGCTCTGTTATCAGGTTTCCCTCCCCAGTGAAGAGCAGACTGGCTCCTTCCTTGGAGGACGAGTGTTAGATTGCTGCTTGTTCGACACACACGTGCACGTGCGTACAATCCCCATGCAACTGTGAAAACGCTCCCGGGGTACCGCTCCTCTGAAACACTCGTTGCAGCCAGGCATCTGGCTGGGATTAAGGTATGGCTTAACCCTATGAAAAATCCCTTCTTCCTTCTTTCCATCATTAAATACAGGGAGTCTGAACGTATCTGAAAGAGTCATCATTTGCACGTGTTGCTTAAAGGGTTCAGAAAGGACAAAAATATCTTTCTTGTGCTGACGTAGAAGTGAGCACAGACTTGCTAAAACCACGCCACTGTTCCCAGGAAAGTTGTTCTCGTCTGGTGACTAATGTTGAACAGTGCTAAAGTAAGTAGGCTGAGCAGGTAACGTAAAGCAGACTATAACTGGTTAAAAATATATAAATGAATATAGACTTTTATTTAGGATACTGTCCAAAGTGGGTTTTCTCACATATTCCTCAACTTAGACAACTTCGGGGCTGCTGTCCAGGCTCTGATATCAAGACATAACTGGATAACTGCTACCCTCTGGAAATGCTATTTGAGGTTTTTCTTATGATATTATGTCATTGTCCATGGCACAACATTTCAATACCGCATAAAGTACGTGCAGTATGCATTATTACCAAATGATATAGAAACACATGAAGTTCCTAAGTAATACAGAAGGAAATTTATTGTTGATCACTTCCACTCAACTTTGATGCAGATTGCTTTAATATTTTATTTAATTAGTATTTACTGTGCCTTAAATACAACAGCTGTCTTTCCACTGAATGCCACAGAAATGTCTGAACAAAAGAAAAATGAAGCTAAAGTAATGGAATATCTTCTATTTTGCATGCGTGTATAAGGTACAGTTGTGTTTTGTTAGGTACGAGGGCTTTTTTCAAAGGCTCATATGTTCAGCCTCGCAGCAAATTTATTCTCTGGCTTGAAAGGGAGTGAAAGGGAATAAAGAAACAACCTACTTTGTACAAGCAAACAAAAGTAAATTAATAGATACAATTCCAGTCTTTTACAGTAATTGCCTCCTACTTTGTAGCGCCACAGATCAATTTGCATTTGGGGGGAACTTCTGTTTGTAGTCTTTCTTCACTCTGCTGGCTGCCTGGGAACACAGGCAGGATCTTCATCGCCCTTCACATCTGATCTTCAAGGATGTGCATCAGCTCACCCTGTACCGCCTTCTGGAAGAAGGCAGAATCGAAGTGCCCTTTAGCTTAAAATCATAAAAGTCTCAAAAGGTCTAAATAGAAAAGAAAACAAATTCAGACATTTACTAAGAGCAGGCAGAGAAAGCAAATTTAAAGGAAAAGAGCTGGCATATATTTGGCCTGTTCAGCCATAAAGAGTCAAGCTCTAGAAAGCTGGTTTATCCTCAGAGCAGCTGGAGTAGAGTTTAATCACTTTGATGTTGAGTTCTCTGCCCTCTTGCAGACTTCCTCAGCGAATTACTGCCACTTTTGGTGTCATTGTTCAAGCCTGAAGGGAGGATCAGTAATGTCTTATATACTGTTTAAATTGTAAACTGTTCAGATCAGTAGCAAAAACTTGCTAAGCAGTTGTTGAGTGCATAACCCCCAGAGGCTGGCAATGCAGTTTCTAGGAACAGTTGCGGAAATGCATCACTGACACTTCACTGATGTGCCCCCTTTTTTACTCCCTTACCTAGTCTGGCTCTGAGGTGCGTTCCTTGATCTCTGTGTCTCTGCTGTCCCCCTCCTGTCACCTCTTGCAGGTGCATGACTGTACATTTCTACATGCCTTGACACTTTTTTCTGCACTCTATCACATGCAGTTCAGAAGGCAACGAAAGCCACTCTGTCATGCTCTCCTCCTAAAAGCAGCATGGCTTTTGGGCTGAATATATGTATTCTCCACCTCATAAAGTCATATCTTCATATGCATCTGAAGCTCCTAAACTGTTCCACAAGCTTGAAAGTGGTTGGGAACATGAGAGATCCCCCACTGGGAGCACATACCGCCTCCAGAGCAGCTTCTGTTGTCAGATTCCTGAACGAACCCTGAGCGATGGTTTTCCACAGTCAGCTTTTTACTTGCTGGACAAGAATATATATAAGACTTACATACCTTTGTAATTTTAGAACTATGTAATTTTGGTGAAGTATATCAGATATTAAAGGCCAACCATGGCTAAGCCAGGTAGGATGAACTTTGTAGGCAAAGCTTTGTGATGGGTACAGGGAAGAGCTTTCAGAGAGCTCAGAAGGGAAGCTTAGCTACAATACTACCAAGTCTGCCACATCCAGAGAGCACCCTCACGTTGGCCTACCTGGGTAAATGGAAGATTTCTAGTACTGCCAGTGAGGGAGAGGTTACTCAGACATAACTTCTCAGTGGTTTTTCATTAACTGCCCTAAAGGGGCACAAGAGGAAATAATAAGTAAGAGCTGATGTGCACCAGATTAGCTGACACATTACCCCTTCTCAGACTCCACAGAAGAAGAAATGAAATCAACCCAACTGACAGCCACTCTTCGGATTTTAAAGGAATTGAAATAAGCTGCAACCACTCTCAGTGGAAGTCCTAGGATTCACTGTAAGGCAGAAAAGGCTCCCTTCCTTTGAATGTGCACCTTAACACTTCTTTCCTTCTTAGCAGTGTTCACAGTCATAAGACCTTAAAGTCAGATTAATGTACAGATAAGGAGACGGTTCTGTTTTTTAAAGGGACAGAGCTAAATAAAGGACATGTAACATACTCTCCTAGCAGGACAGCTCTGTGAGGGGATTAAGTTGCAGCCCCAGCATGCCTGAAGCTGCATACAATATCACAAACTCTACATAGCTAGCTTTAAGCAAATAAGCCATTGCCAGCTCTCAAAGACAAAATAAATAAACCTAAACAAAATGTGCTTATTTTAAGACTACGGTTCAAAAACCAGGGGCTCCCTTCCAATGGCATTCTTTCCATTGACTTCAGTAGGCATAGGAGCAAGCCCTCAGATGTTTGAAACAGTGATTTCTGTCGATATCTCAGTAAGCAGTCTCCTTTCATGGGTTTCCTTCTGCTGGCATTTTATCCATCTGTGTGGTCTGTTCTGAAGCTTGATGTGCTGGGCTGTTGCAATCAGAGGAGATCCAAGGATTCCCCAAATGCTTTCCCTTGAGGGCACTTGGCACGAGACTTTGCCAGGGAAAAAAACACCTTTGAACACTGTTTCATTGTATGTTTTCAGAGATGAACAGGCAGCAAGTAGCATTCAGAGGTTCTGCCTGGGAAAGACATCCCAGCCAAACTCACTGCAGTTTCTCAAACACACCCCCCGACACCTCCAGCTAAGGGCTGTGCAGTTACACTGTGGGGTCATTTTTCCCCAAAAGAAGTCCTGTGGTAAGAAACTCATATGATATGAACTGACAGGTAAATGTATTTTATCATTGGTCCACCGGCAAATTGGCCCAAAAAGGTGACAACGCCAGCTTGCTTCAAGGGATTTGTTCCTGGAAAGAGCAAGATCACTCTCTAAGCGGTAAGTAGAATGAGAGAATCATAGAATCATAGAATAGTTTGGGTTGGAAAGGACCTTTAGAGGTAATTTAGTCCAACTCCCCCTGCAATGAGCAGGGACATCTTCAACAACACCAGGTTGCTCAAAACCCCGTCCAACCTGATGTTGAATGTTTCCAGGGTTAGGGCATCTACCACCTCTCTGGGCAACCTGTTCCAGTGTTTCACCACTCTCACTGTAAAAAATTTCTTCCTTGTATTGAGTCTAAATCTACCCTTTTTTAGTTTAAAACCACTACCCCTTGTCTTATCACAACAGGCCCTACTAAAAAGTTCATCACCATCTTTCTCATAAGCCCCCCTTTAGGTACTGGAAGGCCGCTATAAGGTCTCCCCGGAGCCTTCTCTTCTCCAGGCTGGACAACCCCAGCTCTCTCAGCCTGTCCTCATAGGAGAGGTGGTCCATTCCTGTGATCATCTTTGTGGCCCTCCTCTCGACCCGTTCCAACAGGTCCATGTCCTTCTTATGTTGGGGCCCCCAGAGCTGGACGCAGTACTCCAGGTGGGGTGTCACCAAAGCGGAGTAGAGGGGTAAAATCACCTCCCTCAACCTGCTGGGCATGCTCCTTTGATGCAGCCCAGGATACGATTGGTAAACATGGATCAAAGAAAAACAGAGTTCCAGGGTATCCAAAAATTTCCACCGGTCAAGCTACTGATTGCAGCAGGATTTGGAAAGATTTCTTCCCCTGCAATCCCATCTTTCATTCCAGGTCTTTGTTCCACAACACTTTTTTCAGTTAGGTCCTGTCAGGCTGGGAGACATCATAATCCCTCCAGCAAAATGGAAACCTGCACCAACTTTCCCTAATTGCCTTGAATGTTCACTGAATCTAAACCAGGAAGAGCTACCTGTGCAATAGAAATATCTGCAGTAGTTATTGGGAAAGCATACACTGTTGCCATGATTTATAGTTTGATGCTATTGGGCATCAAAACTCTGGGAACAAGGAGTTCAAAAAATTTTGATAGGTTAGTATACACTATGGTCAAGAGTTTCAGAAGCAGCTAGTGGTGCAGAGTGCTTCTGTTTTCTGGTAGTTCCTATGAACCAAATTAAGGGGACTTAATTTTCAGAAAGGACTTCTTATTGCCAAATCTTTCCATAGGCTCATGATGGTAATATGGAAAATCATTAGCTGCTACCAACAATTTTTCACCATCAAGTCTACAGAAGACTTTCTAATTGAAGGATTATTTCAATAAAATCACCTTCCCTCCCAAACATAGGGAGTTGCTCATTTTTCCTACAGGTGTACTAAGTTCACAGCGTTAAACCCCTGTCAACACAAAATGCCGTTTTGCATATTATTGCTTTTTCTGTTGTGGTATGATCTTTTTAAGTATATATTTGCAGCCTGGGGTAAGCAGGTTCTGGTATGGTATTTCAGGGAAGGTCTTGCTCATAACTTCTAGGACTACTGCATAAAAGTTTGCAGATATAAAGGTAAATTTTTGTTCGCGGTAACTCTAAGCTTATAACAATGCAACTCCGCTGAAAGTGTAGCATATCTCTGTATTTAGCTACTGAACAAAGGGTAAAATTTAACAGATGGGGTTGAACGTGATTCAGTGCTTGTAAAAACAGAATGAAGATTTTCATTTGCAAGTTTTCCTCCCAGTCTGGTGTCTGCCTTTTTATTGCTATGCACTACCTTGAGGCTACAGGGAATCTTGTACAGCTGTCATTGCAACTTTACAGGTTGGCCAACACATGAGAAGCTTATTAAGAGATGTGAACAGCTCTCTATTGCTAATGACTGGACCTCTCACCAAATCATACTCCCATTCTATGATTCACCAGCGCTTCTTTCCTTTAGGAGCAAACCTTAAATGAAGGTCACATTACAGTTAACTTTCATTAACTTTCTACAGGGCACATCACGCCACGGACAAACATGCATACACTTAACACATTTTTTTAAAGACTAAGAGAAATAGTAGGTTAATTATGACACCACCAGCACATCTGCAGTATCAGATATACTGATACTGGGTGAAATAGTGTCTCAGTATGATCTACACAAAAAGCAAGACCAAAGCTCTTCTTTATGGAGCAACCTGACTGCACCCCATCTTGCTTTCAGCCCTTTTATCTGTTGTATGAGTAAAGGTGCGGATGCTCCGTGGGCGGGAAGACTGTAGTCTCTGGGAAAACAAATGCATTCTTTGCCTTCCTAAGAGATTTTTCACATCACAAAAATGTGCCCAACGCAGCAGCCACTGGCTGTTTAGGAAAGCCTTCGGTAGCTTTCAGTAAGGGCTGGATAAGACCCAGTTGTGCCTGCCACTGAACGGGCACACACGTGTAGGGGCCAGGCTGTTTGCTGGCCTGTAGGCAAAGGTCATAAGATACAGATACTCTCATAGCCACGACAAAAAAATTATACTGTGACCGAAAGAGGGTATAGGTTTGGGGTGTTTTTTTCCCCAGCCGTTGCCCTGACAGGGCCCAGCAGCACATTTGTAGAAGATGGAATGGTGGAGATGTGCTGTGGCTGACAACAAGAGAAACTCAAACGTCATTTTGCAGGATGTGCCCAACTCACAGCTGCCCTCCACTTCAATTTAGCACATCTCCAAGCCAGCAGTTAAGACATCCAAGTATTTCGTATTGAGGAAAGGGGAAAAGACCCACACAGTGCCATGAGGAGCACATATGGAAGAAAAGGCAAGTAAATTTAGCATGGAAAAATGAGGTAAACTACCCATTTGATCACTCTTTGTTTTATTAAGCTGTTTCTCAGGAAGCAGTCATAGCATTAAGCCTTTCCTTCAAGAAGTTTTTGACAATAGTTTTTTTGTACTCCTACGGGGCAAATTGTCACTTCCCCTCTCTTTCATTTAAGGCTGGATGGACAACATCACTCCTCTGCTTTATTTAGTGGTAAAGGCTCGTTTATATGATGCTACATCCCCTTTTCATGAATGTCTGGCTCTATTTCCTCTAACAACCTGCCCTCGTTGGAATTCCTGCAAGACCTGTCCATTTCCCTGATCAGCTTCTTCCCTCTTTGAATTTATCTCTGGCTTTCCATGTTCTGTGTGTCAAGTGCAATGTTTGTATCCTCAGCTCCAAGACACTTCTAGCTTCTCCCTCTCTTTCCTTCTCTTGACTTTTCTCATGTAGTGAAATTGCTATTGCAAATGAATGCTTCTCAATCTCTTTTTCACTCTTTTGCATCACAGTCATCTTTCCTCTGTGCTTACACTCCAAAAAGGTCCTCCCAGATCATGCTTGTTAGTCATGTTCCTTGCTCCTAGTCACAACTGCAGAATATTAGTCAACTAATCATGATCAGAATGGGGGGGAAGTGGGGAGGGGAACAGTTAAAGCTTGCTAGGAGTGACTTTTATTAAAGGCATATAAAGACATTTGGTGGGCAATGTTCAGCCACATTCCTTTAGCAGCTAGGCACCTGAATCTTTTGTACAGCTTTTGGAAAATCCTCCCCAGGAATCTGTTTGCTGTTTACGGGGGCTACACTGTGTAGACATCCACTTGTCTTTCACACTGGATTAGACCAGAGCTCAGTGCAGAGGCAGTCACAGATTATTTTGGCAGAGGGCAGTAACAAGGTGCAAGTCCCAGGCCACCAGCTAGTTCACCCAGAGCCAGCTCATGTCATGGCACCATAGTGGGAAGAGTGCCATAAAAACAGCAACCTGCCCTGAGAACCTGTTACCACCTTCAGATTTAATGTATCCATCACTCACAACATGCTGATATTCTTACAGTGAGAAAGCCTTGTCATAAGTCTTAAAGATTTTTCTGAGTAATTAGAGAGAATAAGGTAGTTTTGCTAGAATCCCCTGTGAAATAGATGCCAAGCACTATTCTCAAAGCCCAGGGAGAAGCAGCAGATAAGTAATTTGAAGTTTTATCACAAAATTACCTGGATTGCTTCTCTTCCTAAAGTAGCTACTTCTTATTAAGTAGATATTTAATTTCTCATTTTCTACATTTATTGGAAAAAAAAATGAGTTGCTTTGAAAAATGTCACCACATACATCCTAAAAAGTAAACAGTGGAAAAATAGCTCATTACAATATCTAGGCAGTCTTACTGCTGTGCCTAAAAACACGAAAGAAAAGATACAGCAAACCCTGCAAAATTTTCCCCCGCTCATGAGTAATCCCACTGATTCCGGTTAAACAACTCACATGAAGTAATGTAAGCATGTATTCATATTCACTGTTTCACTGTGTTTGCTTTGTGACTTTACTGAGAAAAGTTCAAATTCAGTCCTTACATACTTAATCCAAGTTCAAATCTTGCCACTGGTTAGTGTCAAGAAATTATTTAGCTGCCTTGAGCTGTTTCTCTATTTTATTTTCATCCAAATGGGGTTTTGTTGGTGCAGATATTGAGGCAGTGTAAAGCGTAAAGGCACTTATGAATGGGGGGGTGGGCTGGGACTCTGGCTGGAATTTACTCCCCAGTAGATGAGAGAAAAAGTAAATAGGGTGGGGTGTTGCTTGTTTTTAGCAGTGTGCATCACCTCTAATTAGACAGAGCTGTGTCTGTCCCCAGGGATTAGCACGTTGCTTATTTTCACAGAGTTTAGGGACATGCAGGACAGATCTGAATTTGGGCTGGCCTGCAACCTTTGCAAAATTTGCTGGAAAATTCAAAACACTCAGAAGGTTTATGTGAGCTACTATGTGCAAAGATCTTTAGGTGCTTATCTGTGTTTTTGAGATCTTTCCTTTTCCGCTCCTTCTCTGCAAGTTTCTTATTATTCCTTTATTTCCTATTTTTCTGCCTTTTCCCTCACTGGCCGTAAGCATTTGACTCATTTCAATCCACCGGCAAAAGGCTGATGAAAAACCCTCCAAACTCTATTACTGAAAATAAGTTACTGTAAATAAATAAAGCATCTCTTGTATGCAGGGAAGAAAAGGACCAAAAGCGGTGGAGTGATACTGGTCAGGTTTCTGTACCAGAGCACTCGGTGGCAGCACTGATGTAGCATTTTTGGTATGGCTGAAAAACAGGAAGACCAGAAGGAAGCAGTTCATTTAAGTCAGTCCTTTTTTTAGCTTAGTTATTTAATCTGGGTCAATTTTGAAATGAAAACCTAAAGCATTTTATTTTGAAACTGCCAGAGTGAAAGGTTCGTGTGGTGTTTTAAAATGTTTCCATGCTCTCCTCTGCTGTGCTGACTGACAGCCACAATTCGCAGGCAGATCCAGTTCCTCTGAAATGGCACCTTCTGGTGAATTTTCTCCTCCGCATTTGTTTTAATTATTGTTTTCATAACTCTTATACCTCATTGACAAGGTTATGAGAGGCCACCATAAGGCAGAGCTCCCTGCTGATGGCAAATGAGTGCCAGCAGCTCCAGCTTACTACAATACCAGTCTGCTGTTCTGTAAATTGTGCTCTGCTATTCCACGGTGATTTTGCAGGACTGCCAGGCTCATGACATTCCCAGCCTCTCAGCACTAACTCAATAAGTGGTTCAGACTCAAGGTTTCTAATGCTGCCATTCAATAGCAGTCACCTTTGACACACGGTGAGGGTTTAGGTTGGCAGCTGGCAGTTTTTTCTTTTAGAAAGGCTGCAAACTTGAGATCTCTTTCTGACACTGCAGGATAGAGGGAAACTCGTGCAGCTCCTGGAAGCCTGAAGCCTTCACTTTGGCTTCCAGAAAAGCGGGAAGCAAGGGAGAGTGCTGAGGGAAAATACAAATTATGTATTGAGCAAAATACACAGGCAGCTTCCAACCTCCTCTCAGTTTCCTCTCTGCCAGATCTGTGCCAAAAGCCTTAGCATGCAAAGTTGTGACAGGGACAGCCTGGGTCGTGTTTCTTTTGGGTACGTTGGGGGTTGGTGAGAGGGAGCTGCGAAGGGCAGCGTGTGTGCCTTGGCTGCCTAGGGCCTTTACCCAGGCTGGAGTGTGCCAGATTTGGTGTTTGTCCTTGCCTGCTAGCCTTAAGGAGATTTTTTTGTCCTCTCACTGCAAGCATTTGCTTTGCATTAATTTTGCTCTGTCCCACGGACGGGACAAGTGGATGTAAAGGGATGGCATTCTCCTGATATTCTCCTGCTCCGGTTCTCCTCAGTCCATTTAGCACTTGTCCATCCCTGCTCGTGTTTGAGCCCAACCAGCTTTGTCTGCGGCTGGCCCAGCACACCATGCATTTCCCACCGCTAAGTCCAGGCTTTGCTTGTGGTGGAGCGGTGCAGCGGAGTGCGTCTAACATGCCGATTACGCCCCAGAGTCAAACACATCCTGCTGCATTGAGACGTAGGGTGTCTGTCTGGAAGATCTCAAGGGATTAGAGCCAGTCTAAATTGAAAGGAGGGTGAAAACGGAGAGGCTGCTATCAGTGGAGGGAAGGAAGCCTTTGTTTATGTACAGCCGGTCACTTGTAGGGCAGATGGAGAGACTACGCGCCTCCCTACATTGTTTTATCAAACCTCAAACTGTAAACCTGACCTCCCAACACCTCCTGAGAGCGGCCAAAATAATCCCTAAATCATTCTGGTTTGGGCCTCTCAGTAGCTTGTGGGATTTTGCAGCCTGAAAGGAGACTGGCCTCTGGGGCATAGCTTGGTGGGGTCGGGTAATTACTGTGCTCTGCAAGGGGAAAAAGACAGTTTAGATGTAGAGACTGATAAATCTCAGGTGCTCAGAGCTTTCCCTGTGTTCATTTATCATTCCTACCAGTGAGAACTTAAGTATTTGCTCTTAAAAAAAACGGACTTCTGTTGAGGGTTTGGGGGAGGGGAGGGTGGTGGGGGCTTTTTCCAAATTTTGGCAACCTTATGAGATTCCAAATGGGATCCGTTGACCAAGACTTCAGTGTACATACATGCCCGGTGACAGGGCCTGTTTACTGGATGTCATGTTCCAGCCAACAACCCCAGCCAATGGGGCCATGCTCCTCAGTACTAATGCAGGAAACTGATTCCTCAGTACCTCTACCTCTTTGAGTCCTACCCCATACACCAAATTAAACAAATGACTACTGGCACAATAATTTGATCTTTCCGTTGTCATGTGGTCGCTTGTTAATTTGTTTCATGATGTGTCAGCTTCGAGATCTAACACTGATATTACTCCCTGAAGGTTAGCCATTATCTTACATCTTGTTCATTAGAAAGCAAAGGATGTCCAAGTACCATTCACATGAGTTTTCTAAGGGCCTCTGTTTACAGTAACTACAGGACAGCTTTAAATAAAAAAAAAAAAAAGAAGAGTCTGGCATTAATGATGGCACAGCTCACGTGGCAACATTTAGATGCCCTCCTTGGGGCAAGAATTGTGAAATGATCCAGTTTATTCCTTTCCTCTGAGCAATGCCAGCTACGTTAACAGTACATTTTGACATAGATTTATTGTAGGGCTGTAGGAACAGCTGACGTGCACCCGGCATAAAATGGTACTGTGGTGCATTCAGCATTGCCAGCAGCCCTTGCCCACTTTTTTAGGATTCACGGCTTCTCTGGTGGGTGTAGCAGTGGCCTGGGAGAATAGTTGTCCATCCTCCTGCTTGAAAGTAGCACTGACTTGCATAGCACAGTCCTTTCCTTGAAAATTCAAGGCGGTTAGACCTTAATAAAGCATATTCCCGCGTCCTATTTGCAGCTGACTGTTGGCAGAGCAGAGACCGGAGAGGCAGCCTAGATGTCGAAACACTCAGGCTTTTCCCTTGCATCATCTGCCCTAGCTATGAGATGACAAAACCAGGCCAACTGTTGCTTGTCGCACAGCACAGCTATGCCACGGCCTTCATGGCAGATGACTGAGGTGAAGGTATTAACATAGCTGACATTCACTGTGCACTGGCATGCTGTGCTGCCGGGCGCTGCCCAGAGCTCTGGGGACACTCGTGGCACATGCTCTGGTGGTTCTGGGTGTCCATCCCAGCCCTGGCAGCTCTCCTGCCCCAGCCCATTGAGTACTAGAAAAAGAAGAGAAACAGAACGCAGCACAAATTGTGATTTAAGGCTGTGATGGCTGCTGCCTTCTGAAGCAGCCAGGGACTAGAGCTCCTGCAGGAAGGGTCTCTTTCCCAGATGCCCAGACAAAGGGTCAGAAATAAGGGGATCTGATTTTCCCTGCCACAGCAGGGAGCTTACCCAAGCACACCCCTGCAGCAGCCTGGTTCCTCGGGCTCACTGACATACATTCCTGTTAGCTCATTTCAAACCTTTGATGTCATTTAAAATCTTCATAATACATCTTGCCTTTTGAGACAGAGAAGGTATATAGTCAGAGGTAACTCAGAACACTATATACTCCTTCTGTGTCCCCGATTTAAAAATCTCTTTTTTATATGGTGACAAATTTGTCTGAAATTTGGGTGCTTGGCTTATACTCAGGTGAATGTGCCGTAAGGTCCTGGTTCTGGTCTCTGACCGGACGAGTTAAACTTGTACAATTAGGTTTCTGGGGCAGTTACCCTTAAGAATGTGAAGCCGAAATTTGCTTATGTGCTGGCCGAATGTGTGGCCGGTTGCTTGGCTTCCAGCCGCGTCGCACTGTATGGCACAACCCAACCACATAGGCAGTCCAGGTAAAATTGGAGCCAACATCCACTCCTGGCTCGGCCACCTTGCCGGATCACTTCAGACTCCAGGCTTCGGGCTTTTTCCCCTTCTTCGGGAAAACCGCTCCCTGGGATGCGGGCTCCTCCCGCCGGCCCGAGCTCCCTCTGCCGGCCCTGGCCCTGCAGCGCCCGCCCGGGGGCACGCATCCCACCCGGGGGCACGCAACCCACCTGGGGACACGCATCCCTCCCCCTCGGGGCAGGACCGGGCAGGGCAGCAGTGTGTCGTACCCCCCGGGAGCATCCCACCTCCCAGGCAAGCGCCCTCAGGGGGTCGGCGTTGCTGCCAGGTTTCGTCTTCTGCGGATGCGTGTTGAGTTATTGACTTGGGAGTGGAAGGAGTCCAGGTCTGGGAGTGGGGAGAGGTTTATCCCAAACCAGCCAAAAAGTTGGTCTGGTTGCGGTAGCCTCTGGAAGAGCCAGTAAGCAAAAAAACCAAGCTTTGAGTTACTTATCTGATTCAAGCGCAGCAGGAGGTTGAGACAGGCTCAGAGCACGGTAGCAAAGTGCCCTAACCTTCCTGCTCTTGCTGCCCAGAATTGCTCTGCTTTTTTCTGTAAATTCATTCAGGAAAATTTCCCAATTTCCTAGGTAATATGCGTCGTTAGAACCGCCACATCTTTTTGCATCGAGAGCGGTTTCTGTTTCAGCAGATTGAATTTTTCTGAGGAAAAGCTACTGCACACACACATGCAGCTCCCCACTAACCCTAAAAAGAAGCCAGGATGCTCGGGTCGATCGCATTTGCGCTAGAAATGCAGGCAGTCTCAGGAAAAGGCATGCTACTTCCAGTTGCAACAAGCAGAAAAAATCCAAACGTGTTAAGCACCTAATTTTTTCTGGGGATCCCTGCTCCTCAATGCGGGAGGTGCTTCTGCAGAGCCCCACAGAAGTCTGGCACCAGTCTGCGCAGGCGGTATCTGCCTGCCAGGGGGGTTGACTGGAAGCTCCTTGCGGGAGGAACCGTGTGTTGCTACGTCTTTGTGCTCCACCTACCAGTATTTTTGATAATATTGTGAAGGCTTCTTGCTTTTCTTCCAAGGGAGCTCTTCCACTGTGGCAGTCCCTCAGAGGGTGTGGGGAAAGAAAATTCTCATTCTGCTTCAGCCCTGCTGTCGGTGCAGTCCTTTTAATGCCGGGGTTCCCTGGCAAAGGTTTCATGGGTTTCAGCGTGCTGAACCCCAGGCTGTGCAGGTGTGAGGCGTCCTCTGGTTTGCAGCAAGGTGGGAAAGGGCTGCTGCCCACTGTTCAGAAGAGAGGAAAAGGAGAGAACAGGTGGCACAGCAGCCACTTCTTTGTGCTGTAGTAAGTGATTTTTTTTTCCTCCTCTTTGCCAGAGCCAGAATGGCCAATTGATTATTAGGTTTAGGACCTTTTTTTTTCTTTTTTTTTCTTTTTCTTCTTTTGGGGAGGG
This sequence comes from Dromas ardeola, assembly GCA_013398915.1. Lineage (NCBI taxonomy): Eukaryota > Metazoa > Chordata > Aves > Charadriiformes > Dromadidae > Dromas > Dromas ardeola. The sequence continues at coordinate 95,507 of VYZM01006637.1, read as the reverse complement.
AGAAGGAAAGGGAAGAATTTTGGAGAGGACAGACTTGTTATCACCTCAAGAGATGCTGAGCTAAATATTGAGGATTTTACTGAGGTTTTCTCTTGGGTAGGGATCCTTCTGCTAGGAAGAGGAATTGTGCTAAACAAGAACTACTGGATTCGACCCTATGGAAGTCACTTACAAACCCTTCTTGTGGTCTCAGAGACTAGTGACCTTCAAGCACTCCTTAGAGGCTGTCATCATACAGGTTCAAAACAACATTGGGCCTTTTTTTGTCTCCCCTTACAGTTTCTTTTTTTTTTTTTTTACTTTTTTTTGAAAAACCTCTTTAGAGAAAAACCTCTGTCCTTTCCCCAGCCAGTGATCTTTCCTACAGCTGATTCCTAATGTTTTACAGGATAACTTACACATCCTGCTTAGCAGCAGACTAATACCCGGGTTTGAATTACTATTGAATAAGCAGCAATGAAATCTCTATCAAAATAATCAGTAGTTCCAAAAACCACAAACAACAAAACAAGCGGAGTCGAACTAACTCAGCAAGACCATTTGTAGCATCAGGGACGGTGAGTCATTTTTCTTTTCCCTCCCTCAGCAGACTCCATCGCTGCCTCGCGCAGCCCCGGGGAGGGCAGGTGGAGTGGGTAGGGCATGACTTCAGAAAGTTAAAAA